>JACBWW010000022.1:550695-635217 GCA_020086605.1 Lanius collurio
TCTTCCTTGCATTGCCAAAGAAAATGGCACCTTCAGAATGAAGCTTTTCTGTTGTTGAAGTCTTGGTGTTTGTGTAATCAAATTCCTTGAACTTCTAAGGTGGCATCTCGGTTCTTAGTCCACAGACACAAATGGAATGCAGATATATTCTTCAATTCTTTACCACTTTGTGGTGTAATGCAACATTTTTCTCGCTATAGTGAAATGCTGGCATTGACAGAATGTATTCTGTATTGTTTACTATAAAAGGAAAATTTATATTTAGAAAAGGTTTGAAATGCCATCTTTCTGAGTGTAAGCACACATGTAAAATCAATACAAATTCAACACCCTGATTCTTTGCAATTCAATAATAATAATAATAAAACCGTGTTTAAATGTCAAGGATGTTGGAAAAATTAAAGATAAAATTACAGCAGCACTTCTTCCCCTGTGAAATAGTAATTCTTTCACTAATCCTGTAAACAAAAGCACTTATTTAATTGTGCTCATCTGTTCTAGAAGTACCTTATGACAAAGACGTCGCTGTAATAAGAATTAATTAAAATAAACCATCTGTTTGAAAAAAAAAACAAAAAAACCAACAAAATAAAAAGTATATATAGCAAACCCACAGGGTAAAAGGCTTTTCTCAGTATAGCCATTAGAGTTTCATTTGAACAAAATCTTGATTTTGGGATTCTTATAGTGTGTGTGGGTTTAATAATGTGTAGGGTCATTGAAAGGGCTGAAGGTGAAAATATCTCTTTGTTTTTTATGTTAGCATCAGATACTCACTCTTAACCAAAAGTCCTGCTGTTAAAGCTCACACCAATCTTTACTTTACACTGCTATATGTATATTGTATTTATATTTTATATATTGTCCTTGGGATGGAGGAAGTGTGGTCCCTGTTTAACTGTGATGGCAACAAAAATATGTTAAACACATTAAATGTTGATATGTTGCTATGTTAAACAACAACAGTGAAAAAGTCTTACTGGGACCTGCTTTAAGGTTTTAATTTTATTATTTTAAATTTATTTTTACTTTGCATCTTTGTTGCAAAACAATGACTGATATTTCACACTGCTTCCATATATATTAGGGGAAGTCTGAAGTCTGTTTCCTCTGCTATTTGTCCTTCTAGAAAAGCTTCAGGTTGAGGGCAGATGAGCAACCCTTTTTCAGCACACACTATATTTCTGATTTCCCTTTGTTTTCACACACACTTTTAGTCTGCTACTGGGGTAACTATCACAAATAAAATACACAAAATACCCATATTCTTATCACCCTCAATATGTGTTACACTCCAAGCATATAGGTCTGATATGAAATACTTTTAGCATCAAAACTAAATAATGCAGGGTTTCTGCAGTTTTTGGCAGCAACACTATGTTTTTTATAGCATTTTCAGCATCATGTTCTAAGTGAATTTTGAAACAGAAACAATTTTTTTTAAATTATAGGATATGAATCAGTATCAGCCCAACTCCATATCAGAGGAGCTGAAATAGCAGCTTTCTCTTGTATTAAAAAGGAGGAAATCCAGCAGGATGAAGTTGGATACACCCTTTTCACTGCTGCTCACACTCCTGTTTACTTTCCATCAGGCACTGCTGACAGACTCTACACTTTTAGTTTTGAGGCAGAATTTCGACTCAGAACAATGACTTCCATCCATGGAGCAGCTGATTTGGGCCATAAGTGCATTGCTCACAAGGGGAAATTAATCATTACCAGAGAACACTCCACCACAATGTTCACTCAGCTATAAAGCTGCTCCACTGGAGATGGGTTGGCATTTTCCAAGTCCTCATTAATACCAGTCAGAACAGAAATGCTTTTCAGCTTCTCCTATTTCAAATATATTTATTCTGAAATTATGAAAAGTACCTTTGAAGCAGCAATTGTGTGAAGTGAGTGACCAGAACAACTTAAATGGAGAAGTATCATCATTTTGATTTATTACATTTCAAAACACCGTACCTTGGGCAATACCTCACATGAGGATGTTACTGCACATTAATTTTGAGAATGTTAGGATCTGCCCACCACTATTTCAGCAGTAAATGCCATGGCAATAAAGAATAATCGCTGCAGTAGTCACACTATTATAGTTAGAGCTCTGTTGGAGTTTCCATTATAAGTTGTAAATGCTCTTTTTGAAGGATTTGCAACTTGGTGCTTTTGAATTCACATTGGGCTGCAACTTCACATGGGGAAGGATTAGTGTATATAATTGCTTCGGGTTTGTTTGATGTTTGGGTATACTGGCTGACAGAAAAATAGAGCAGCTCATTGAAACACCAGCCTTGCCTGCACACTGCTTTTTGCCCTAACTTTTAGATTACAGCGCAATTTTACCTGAGGATAATTACACTGGAACAGCCTCTCATGCAGCTCCAGTGTAAAGGTGCTACACCAGTACAGCTGATTCCTTTAAATTTAGTGGAATGAACTGGTTTTTATGACATGCCATTACATTCTTAAATCCTAATTATAGATATTTTTCTACTGTATTTTAGCTGTGCTGGTTTCTACATAAGCAGGATTAGAATAAAGACGAACCCATGGAGAAAAGCCCTAAGATCCTGCATTTGTTTACAGTAAGGAAGCAAACTGATACCTTTTCTCAAGTTGTTTCATCACGAAAAAAATGATACTTTTATAGCTTCATGTTTTGGTTGGTTTATTTTAGAGGGTTATTTGGGAAAAGCAGCTTTTCCTATTTTTACTTTTCTTCATTTTCCATTTGCAGTGCTGTAGTCCTAAAGCTTGAGACTGTTCTGCTGAGAATTACTTGTGCCTTAGCAGAGCTTCAGCACTTTGAGTGATATATTAAATTGTTGGTACTTAAAATCACATGGGGTCCTGCAATGAGAAAGAACTCTGTATAATATTTGGCAATGAGGAGCACCAGGTATTGGAAATGATGAAAAATACCAGTAATTGGCCCAGGAGTTCACATGGTTGAACTGTTAATAGCTCCAAGTAAAGTGACAAACATTAATAGAGGAGTTTGTAGCAGAATTGCTGTGAAACAAAAAGGATTCAGAAGTACCCTGTAATTATGAATATCCAGACATGGCAACAAATAAGGAGAAAAAAACCCGTGAAAGACTCTACTTTTTGGTAAATTACCCCAAAATAGGCGAAGAGCAGTATCATTACTGTATGAACAGAACTCCAGCTTCAGTGCAAAGCTTGTCACATCTAATACAATCAGCTGGAAACCTGATGCAGGAATCATGACCCCACATCTCTACTGCCACACTAGACTCCTCTCACCCAAAAGAACATAATTAATTAATTTCAGCTGGAGAATGTTCTGCAGTTTCATAATTAATAACATGTACATCCACCACATTAACCCACTGCAACTGAAACTGTAAGTAAAGTGATTAGTAAGTGTAAATTAAGGCTGATTTCCTTCCTAGAATGGGCTGATATCAGTTGTAGTAAACTTTTAAAAGATCAAAACCATGTCAAAACTTATTTATGGACTGAAACACAAAGAGCAGTGCACAGCTTGCCGATAGATATGTAGCATTTAAAACTAGATAAAAATGATACAGAAAAAAACCCCATAATATTAATCTATTATACTGCATTCTGTATCTGACATGGCTGAAGCAGCTTGGTGGGATTTTCTATAGAATTTAGTGTACTGAGCTAAGGAGACCTGGACCAAAAAAAAAACCCACACAAAAACCCCAAGAAAACAAACCAAAACCACAACCAAGAATCGAAACTCCCAGCCCAAGCCCCGCCAGTGAATTTTGCTGTGTCTTCAGGTGGGCCACAGTTTGTTGGCTCATTACCTTTCCCATGTACAACAGGAGAGGGCCTGGGAAGCCAGACATTTCTCAGCAAGGCTGTAATTGCTTTTGCCAGACTCGTTGGAGACAGTGCCAGTTTTGCTGTCGGACTCCATGGGAACAGGGATGGGGATCATCAGCCTTGAACTGGCAGAGGAGATGAGCATCTCCTCTGAAAGTGCTTTTATTGAGAGACCTGCTTCACAAATTCCATAATTCAATGTCCCTCCCACCTACCTCCTCACAATCACACCAGGTTATATTAGCACATACTAAGCTTTAAGAAGCAAGCCTTCAGCAAATTGCTGGTGTAATTGGAAAAAAAAAAAAAAGAGGTTTTAGGGACTAAAGTGTTAACAAAAGGTGAATCATTAGAAAGCTGAGAGAGCTGCAAGAACCTATTCTGTTAAAAAAGTTACCAGATGAGTCTGGTCTATTAGAGGATTGCAGAAGAAAAATTGGTATATTAGCAGTAGGGGCTAGAAATGAGACACAAATAGGAAACAATCATTTTTACCCAGAGGTAAGAAAGTATAGGCTGTATGAGATCATTTTATTGAGTTCCATTATTCTGACTAAAATATTAATTTGAGGACCTACAGTGCTAGAGAAGCATTGTGTTGGAAAATGCCTGTCTATGACTTTTCAAAGTTCATCCTCAAGGAGAAAACTGATTTTCTGTGCATCATTCTTGGCGAAATGAAGCTGCCTAAAGCACTTTATGTTCCCACCATTAACACCCCATATGCTTATACTGGCACCTGTTCAAACTGTCACTCTCTGTTGTACACGCTGCTCACAGAAGAAAAATTATTAAAAAGGCATTTAACATATTTTAGCTTTGACCATATTTTAGCAGGTGCAATAAAAATTAAGAGAAAGTTGCAGGTACCACAATGTTCCTAAAACTTTGCAAATATTCTGCTCAAGAGCTGCTGCTCTGCAGTATTTCCAGGATAGCTCTGTTTTGAAAATCAACCTCCAATATGTGTAGTTTGTCACTCTGTGAATGCTGCCTACCAGACTGTGCATGTTCCTGCTTCTTCTGGTGCTCTTTTGGAAATATCAAAACATATCACAGGTGAAAAATATGAAAGGAGACTTTACATTTAGAGGTCAAAAAAAAAAAAAAAAAATTTAAATTCAGATCCCAAAATGTACAGGTTAAACACATTAGGAAGTTATTCAATCCATTTACAAACATCTAAGGTTTATTTTAAAAGTAGACATTTTTCAACATTAAAAGTCATTTTAGAATATTGAACCTTTTTCTTCATATACTTTCAAATTCTTCCCCTTATTACCATCAACATTGTCATCTGAATGCAATCTACTGCCCGTGTTCTTTCCTCCACAAAATCCCATGAATATTTATGCATAGCCAGTCTTAGATTCATACTAAAAAATCTTTGTTTTCCCATGTTGTCACAATTTACCATATAGCCACACATTGCATATGTACCATTGCCGTGTCTGTACAGATAATAAACCTATGATACCTTAAATAAGGTTTGAATATTTCTGCTGTAATCAAAATCTAAAGCTGTGGTATTTAACTAAACATTATAATAGAGCACTGAAGCCCTTCCTACATGAAGAAACAAAAAAAGGAAGGGCTTGTGTTTGTGGAGATAAATCCCAAGGAGAGGGAAATTAGAATGAAAGGTTCTGCCTCAAATCTCACTGAAAACACCAGGATATTCCAAAACTCCTCTTCTTATCTGCAAGGTGGTGCTTTAACAGTTTCCATATTCCCCACTGGAGTGTTTTCCACATGTAGCTTCCAATGATAAATTGCATTTCATTGGCCGAGTTATTTCACATAGCAGAGCACTAAAGGAAGATTTCTGAACAAGATGAGCCCGTATAAACATTCTGCCTTCATGGCACTCGTGTGGAGCCTCTCTCTGCTCATCACTTTGTTTATCCACATTCTGTACATGGCAATCCATCAGTGAATGTTGCACAGGAAGACTTCAAAACAGAAACAGCAGTACCCTGTTTACCGCAGAGTCAAACTTTGGCAAATAAACCCCACCAGGCTTCTCTTGGAAAAGCTATCAGAATTACTTCTGTTTTCTTGCTTGAGATTAAAAGCCCCCTATTGGCTGCCAATATTTGTATATTTTTAAATTTGGATTATCTGTGCGGGATTCAGTAGGCAGAGTTGGTCCAGGAGAAATAACAGATTTGTGTGCCCAGAAACACACATTTGGAGCACTGATAGCCTTTTTCTACACTACTGTGGGAACTTTCCTGAGAAAGGAGGCCCTAAAAATGCTGTAAAGATTTCATAAGTATGATGTTCCCTGTGGAAGAGTAAAAGCTGTAAAGATTGGGAAGGTCTGCATATCTGTATTCCGTGGTTTCAAAGGATCCTGTCACATCCTGCTGTGTCTGAGGCTGTGTTCATTGTCTGCCTTTCACCATGGCATTGCAGGGGCTTCCCAGTGAATGTTCCCTACATCACACCAGAGCTGCTGCCTGCCCTTCAGTCAGCCCAGGCAGGGAAAGATGCTGCAGGATCTCAAGTGCTTTACAAGGGCTTTAACTCTCAGCATTGCTCTGCTAAGCCCTCCTCTGACAGACTGTGGGGCACAGAGTGGGGAGCTGGCGCTGAGTAGGACTCGTGATGCTCCTCTGATCTGTTTGTGTCCCTGCTTGAGCTAAGTTTGCTCATATTTGATGTTTACTGACAGGGAGGATCGTGCTGCACTCAGAGGCAGATAAGCTACCTGGCTCATGTGGCTGGAGAGGCCCAGGAGGAAAGTCAGAAAAAATTACCAATAAAAATCCAGCAAAACAGCTGAATTTTCATTCTGATTTGACGTTAATTATCTCCAGTCTTACAAGACTGGGCTAACTAGACAGATGCAGCAGAAATTTACCCTGTGCTCATTTGAAGGATCAGAACATCAAAGTCCTTGCTGTGAGGTTTTCCCTTATATAAATTATTACACTGGTTCTGAAAGGCCAGCTCATGTCAGCAAGAATTGATAGGTCTGGCCCTAAATTGATATTCTCCAAATGCTTTTGACATGATCAAGATTTTCACGTTATCGTTTGATCAATTGATTGATGCATACACACATATTTTCTTCCCAAGAGAAAATGAGATAATAAAGAATTACTGATGAATGAGTGATTACACATCTTTTTTGCACCAGGAATTTTTATCAAGCACTTAGAGATGAATATAAAGCAATAGTAGTAATAAACATTCTTCATAAAAAGCATGTTGCTGGAAATGCACTTAACTTATCAACACTATCATATCTAATTTTAGCAAAGCTATTTAGATTATTATACATACTCTGGACAACATATTACATTAGATCAGATGCTCAGAGAGACTTTTATAATAAATGAATGGCAGAAGAATTTCCATCTTAACATAAAGTCTTATTGCTTGGCATTCAGATGGATTCTGTAATCCCAAGCTAATTGTTATACATTGAATTACCACATTTAATCATTAATGCTGCAGGGAGGCAGACATAAACAGATCATTGAGACTGGGATATGACTGTGGATTATTAACACTGCTATCCTTTTTCTTTTTCTGGATGTGTCTTTCCGTGTCGGTGCAGTGTAGGCTATACAGAAATAGTATTTTGTTTCCTTCCATGCTGCTGCAGGACAAGATGTCCCAGACCCCAGGGTGTGTGAGGCTGGAGGGTCCCCCGGGGGCTCCTCTGGTGCCACCTCCCTGCTCCAGCAGGGCCATCCCAGAGCACAGGGCACAGCAGTGTGTCCGGGGGGCTCTGCAATAGCCCCAGGGAGGAGCCTGCACAGCCTCTCTGGGCAATCTGCTCAGGGCTGGGCACTGCCCAGGGCAGCAGTTGTGCCTCCTGTGCAGGGGGAGCTCCCTGGGCTCAGGCCCTGCCCGTGGCTCTGGTGCCATTGCTGGGCCCCGGAGCAGAGCCCGGGCCCTGCTCGGAGCCCTCCCTGCACACAGGGACACCCAGGGCTGAGGGCCCCTCTCAGCTGGGGCTCCTCTGCAGGCTGAGCAGCCCCAGCTCCCTCAGCCTTTCCTGGGCACCGAGATGCTCCAGGCCCTTCCTCAGCTGCGCAGCCTCCGCCGGCCCCGCTCCAGGAGCTCCCTGGCCCTGCTGTGCTGAGGGCCCAGAGCTGGGCACGGCACTGCAGAGGTGCCCCGGGCTGGGCACAGGGGCACGATCCCCTCCCTGACCGCCTGCCAAGGCTCTTCTGTCCCCTCTCTGTGCTGGTCACAGCATGAACAAGAAGCCCCGTGCTCTGAGCTTGTGTCTCTCCCCCTCCATCCTTACATGAGTGCTGTCCCATCTTCCCCTTTCTGTGCCAGGTGGGACACAGACCTGCCCAGGCCATGGCCCTTCACCCATCATGAGCTGCTGAAAGCTTTGAAAATGTCCCTTCTTGTCATGAATCTGCAATTTTAGTTCTAAATCACTACATATGTGCAGCTGTAGGACTGCCCATTTTATTAAAGGTTTTTGATTATTTCCAGTTCTAGTTGATCTGAAGATTTTTCCACTCATCTCAACGCTAATTTTTTGTCACAGCAGGATATATTTGCCTTATACCTGTTCAGTGGATTCCAATGTCTGTTCAATATATTTATCTCACGCAACTTCAGCAGATTTAAGGCTTCTCACCCCGTTTTGAGGAAGTACTTGGCTTTTCCAACAAACCTGTAATTTTCAGTTTGAAGAAACACTTATACCTTCAGGGAGCATTTTATTCTTTTTTCCCAGTGCGTTTTAAATTTGTTTACTTTCTCGAGTACCCACAAAAAATGCTGTAGTATTGGAACCATCTCTTGTCATATCCAAAGAATGCCTTTTTACCAAGCAAGACCTTTAGTTTACTATGGAAATGTAATATGGTATAATTTATCTAATCTATGTTCAAAAATCTCAGAAACATGGTAGTAAAAAATTCCCTTAGAAAAAAAAAAGAAAATTAAAGTAGAATTGCAATAAACTACTCTTCATACATTTGTACTCCAAGAAGCCTCTTTTAAATCACCTAATAAATCCAGGGCCAACCATATCTTCATTTGCTCATTAGGTACTCAGTTTAAAAGACGGAAAAAAATCAATACTTGTTCCTGTCTCATTTCTGAAGAGTGGCACTGAGCCATTTGAGGTCTGGAATGCCTTCAAGTGAGTGACATGCTCAGATAAAGTTCAAAACCTCAATATCACTTCAGCTCATTTTGAACATCACTCACAGGATTCTGATTTTTGATGGAATCAGAATTAAAGCAGAGGGGAGAGAGGGAGGCTCACACTGTGCCACAGAAGAATAGATACAGTTCGGAGAGGGGAAAAAATCTTGCTATTCTTTAACAAAATTCTATCACCAAACAAAATCTTGATTGTTCTTGGAGTTCATTTTTTACTCCTATAGCTATTTGAGTGGTAAGATTATTGATATAAAGTAGGCATAAATATTGCACTTAGGGGAAATAGATGAGATCTATTAAATTTGCAAATCAGCTTAAAATACAGGAAAGTTTTAGAAATGACGCCTTGTGTAGTATTCTGAGGATTATTTTTTACTGCTTTCAATTGCATACATTTTGCTGTGAGAGCACAGAGAAAAGAGTTAATATGCTTTACTGCTTTTCCAGAATCAGTGCTCTCTCAAACAGGGTCACAAAAGCCCTATTCTGGTACCCGGTTAAAAAAACCCATATTGACAAACAGAAAGGGCATTCAGGACTGGGGCCTTGGGAAGGCTGATCAATGAGAAAGGGCTTAAATAAATAAATATGTATGGCTTATTTTAAAGGTGACTTTTGCAAAACTTTGAATCACATCACTGTTAAATCTGACTTTTAAGATGATTCTGGGAGAAAATATAGCCAAACCAGAAAAAGCTGCTTAAAGAATTTAAAACTGAATTACCTAAGTATATAACTCCATACCTTACAGAAGAATCTTTCTTGTTCAAAATGACCAGAGAAGGACAAACTTGCTGTGAACAAATCTTGTAATAATATTCTGTAGATATTTACCAGTGTAAAATAGAGGTCCTGAATGATTTAATAGGATTTTTAGCATCTGACTTGATACAAGCACCAAAGGAATGGACTTGATCATTAACAGGGTATGGTGAGGGCCTAATTAGGGTGCAGTCAGGCCCAGAGCTTCTGCACTGTAGAGTTTGACTCTTCCAGGTGGGATGGTTCTTATGGGTATCGTCAGGAGGGCACTTCCAAAACTGAACTGCCAATATTATTGTGAAAAAGAAGATTTTTAAAATTCTTCTTTTCAATACCTTGGTATTTTTTTGAGGAAATGTATGAATTGGAAAATATATCTAGGAAATTGTGCTCTAGCACTCGGGTCTTCTAATGTTCAAGAGAGGCATTAAAAATGGGTTATGGACTTTGGGTATCAGGATCACTCAGAACCTGTTCTCTTTTCCCCACTTGTTTATAGCCAGCATCCTCTCAGAAGGCAGAACTCCCATTCCCTCCCCAGCATCCAGTGGGTCTGGAAGCAGCAGCTTCCCAGCTTTGATGTTCCCTGGGTGGGAGGGCGAGGCCGTGGTGCTCCATGGGCACAGTGTCACCCTTTGCTGTCACCAACATCATGACCTGGCTTCACTTCACCACGGCCTGGCAGGTGACGTGTGGGGACCCTCAGGGACAAACTGCCTCAAACTAAGCCTTGTCAGCCCAGGCTTCCAAAAACTGCAGCTCAGACTTACACTGCCTGTGCTAACTGTACTTTTTTCCTATAAATTTCTTTGTTGTCTGCAGAATTTGCTTCCTGCTGCAAATGAGCCCTGGGGGAAGAAGAAGCATTTCCTATATGTACAGCTTTGACTAATGCCACCTTGGGTCCCAAATTCTAACTTGTCACCACCCTGCCTGCAGATGCAGGTGCTCAGCAGACAGACATGATGCCTCTCGCAGAGGATTAAAATGCCTATCTCCAAGAGACAAAAAGGGAATACTTTAATGTTTAATATTAAATCATTCTCCTAACTGGAGCAAAGCTATAAAAACAACAATAATAACAGACTCCTAGAGGAGCTGAGGTTCAGTCTTTATCTGACAGAGGAGAACATGCAATTATAAAGCTATCAAAGCCTTAAAAATACAAATATAATTAAGAATAAAAATATGCAGAGAAAAATAGTGATGTAAACGCTTCACATCTCTAAGGTAACTGTGCAGTATTCTAATTCATAGAATAATATGAAGGAAAACACCCTGCCATAGTAAAAATGTGATCCCATAACTCCCAGTTTGCATACAAGAACACACAGAATCTCGGATGTTTCACCTTTGTCGTGTTGCTCTCTCCAGTCAACATCCATCTAGGAAGAGACTTCACTAAGATTCACACAGAATTTTAACACCCCCTTTTAGCACAGGGGCTCAGACTTGAGGGCTGAGAAAAGGAGCATTTGCAAGGCTGATGTAGGGAGGTAAAGCCAGAAATCCTCTCTCTCAGCAGGCTGATGTGCTATTAATAAGCCATGAGGTAAAGCATATTAGTAGTTGAAAAATGCTGCTGTGAAAATTGTACAGGCAGTTCTGTGTGGGTAATGCACCCACCCAAAGGAGCTCAGTTGCATCAGTGCTGGGACCAGCAGGATGGGAGAGGGCCAGCAGAAATAAGTTAATGTTGCTTTATTTCTCAGGAATTGTTGCCTTCTCTTTCCTCAGTTCTCTGACACAGAATTCTCTGGTAACTCCTGTTGGGCACAGCCTTTCTTCAGCCTCAACTCATGTTTTCTTAAGTTCTGTGACATCAAATCAAGTCACTTTTCTCCAGCCATCCCTTTATTCTTCCTTTAATTGTGTACCCTGCACTGCAATGCAGTTGAGTCTCCATCTCCTGCTTTGCAATCTTTTCAGATCTCCAATGGCTGAGCCTTTGTTTTCAGTGTCATTTCCAGGGCCTTGTGCCTTCAGGTTTAAATCTAGGAGCTCCTTTTCTTATCAATTATTGTATTGTTCCCCTCTAATTTAACAGAGCTATTGATAATTGCTATTTTGCATGAAATGGTAACCTTTTCACTTTATTTTTCTCTTTTTTTATGACTTTTAGCATTTTCAGCATCTCTGTCCTGACTGCTAGGTTCTGTCAGTATCCTGTGCCTTAACAAATGTTCTTGATAACAAAAAATAGTAAAAAATTATGCCTTGCTCTCTTTATTCATCACTTTTATACTCTGTTTGTTCAATCACATTTCTTCACTATTGAGGTTCTAACTATTTTTTTTTCCTTTTCCAAAATAATGAAAATTACCTTCTAATTTTCATGTGATCTTCCTGTAAGTTTTTATTTTCTACCAAAGTTTGCACCACACACACTTTTTAGGACTTTAAAAGAGAGTTCTTTGAAGTTTTTTGTCTGTGCTCTGTGCAGTGGAGTTTCTACACGCATCTATAAAAATAACTTCTTTTATAGGCTGGTACAATCTCACTTAATTGTACCCAACAGTCAGGCTTTCCAGATTTGCTTCTCAGAGCTTCAGGCCTCATACCTTTGGCCTTTACCATGCAAAACAGACAGATTAATTTTCTTCTCCTTCCAATGGATTTGAGTATATTTAAAATCATCAGCTATGGCTTGGTGTCTCTCTCATGGGTTTGGGGATACAAAAGTTTGAGAGGGTAGAATTTGAGTAAGCCCCAAAGAAAATCTATAACCACAGAAGGACAAAAATTTCCTCCTTAATTATCCATATCAGCTAATATTATGAGCTCACTTCTCTGATTTTTCAGGATTTTCCTTTCCAGACTCATAAGGCATCACACAGTACCCATTCTTTGTGTATGAAGTAGGTTTGTAGCCTCTATCAGCTTTTTGAAAGCCAAAATTTAATATCATGATTGTAATCTTGTATTTCTCTAATTATTTGAAGCTATCTGGAAGGACTCCTTGGTTTATTTTAGCAGCCACCTTGGTATACAATGCTGATATACCAACAGTAATGCACTTCCCAGGGTTTGCAAATACAGGTCAGTTAAATAACATTTTATTGAACAAAACTAGGGAGAAATTACTTATGCTGCCAGTTTTCCATAGGAGAAAAGCTGATGGCAGCTGAGTAGGTGACATAAGAGTTTGCCATATTCAAAAATTTTAGGGATTCTAGGAAAGAAGCAAATAAAAATTTTGATGGAAGAAAATGCAATGGGGGGACACAAAGACTCAGGATAATTTTATGGCAAAGGCTGTCACTTTTTTTATAGGTAGAACAGAATACCTGATCCACTTCCCCTTCCTCCTTCACTCTTCAAACAATAATTTTTAGGGAAAATGCTGGTTCAAAATGGTACCAAATGCACTTTTTCGGCAAAATTCCAAGTGACAAGGTTTCAGAAGGGCAACAGCAAGCTGTCAGTAAAAGGATAGGACAATTAGGAGGAAATGCTACTTCATGTCAGCTTCTGGTACAACTAATGACATTTTGCACTTTAAAAAGATGCAGCTGAATTCTGAGTGACACTGGCTGTGTGACACTGGCTGTGGATACAAGCTGGCATCATTCCACAGAGCTTCAGAAGAGCTGCAGCACCTAAACCCAGCAGGCAATGAGGAAAGTGGTCATAAATTGTCCATGGGATTTTTTCATGGCTTGTAAAAAACTGTCCTGCTGCTATTTAGTCAAGCTCTGTATGAGGGCAGTACCAGAAATTCAATTCAATTCAATTGTCACTGACACTCAGACTCAGGGGTTTGACCAGGCTTATGGTTAAAGTGCTTGCAAGTCAGTTGTGATTTTCCTGAGAGTGCTAAGCATAAAAAAGAAGTAATAGTTGAGTCTAAAATTGCTGTCAAGAAATCTGTCACTTAAACCCCAGAAACCTGAACTTCAGGGGGATCTTGCTGTTTGACCTTGAAGCTCTGTAGTCACTCCTGGATAAGGCCCCAAATTACAGCAGTCTTGACAAGCCTGATACCTCAACTCAGTTGAGACCCAGTCTAGATGTTACTCCACATATTTTCTTTCCCCAGGAGTTGTTTATTTTTTAATTTGCCTATGATTCCCAAACTGGAAACTGCTTCTAACCAGTGTCTTTATCTTTAAAAACCTGGCTGCTGTTGTCCAAGCTAGGAGCTTCATTTTTTAGCATACCTTAGTTTAATTATGAGCCTCTTTAGCCTAAGTGTGATCCCTGGCTGGAGGGCTGGCGAGTTCCTGAGCCTCGCAGTTAAAGTACTCATTTATAAGTAGGTCTGTACTTACCTTCCTCCTCTACAGAAAATAGAGCTGAATTTTATATTCTACAGGAATTGCATTCAAAAACAGAAAGGAGAAACAGGCCTTGGAGCAGGGACCAGATGTAATGAGCACCTTGAACACTGAACTGCTGAGTTACCCATCCTTTCTGACCTTGTGAGGTTTGAGCTTTTTTCCTGCACAAAGGTACTGCTCTGAGAGAACAGCAAGATTCCCCACCTCCTGAGTAGCCTTGTTTCTTGCCAGCCTTGTGTTTTGGGCACTCATCTGGAAGATAAAAGGTTAGGTTTGAAGTTCAGACAAGAGGGAATTGAATCCGTGCTTGCCTTTTACAAGGCAAGCATTCTTCCCACTTGGCTATTGTGCAGGAAAGAAAGGCTCGGTGTCTCCTTCCTCAGCGGTGTTCTGAGAGGAAAACAGGAGCCCTGCTCAAAGGGACTGTGCTCCTGATTTCAGCAGGGGCTGCAGCTGAGGAGCTGAGGTTCTCAGAGACCGCTCAGACCCACAGTAGGTTAATATTTAGTCGTTTAGCTTGCTCTTGGGGAGCTGGAGCTTGGCTAAAGCAGGGATCCTGTTCAGCCTCTTGGCTACGTCTGTCCCTGTGTGTCCCTCCCTCAGGCTGCAGAGGGGCTGATGGAAAAATAGGAGCCCTCTTCCCTAAGCCAAACATTCCAGTCCATGGGCCAGGAGCTTGGATAACAGCCACTGCAGCACCAACCCTCACACCCTACCCTGTCCCTGCTTATGAGATCACGGCTCAGAATTGGGACTTTCTGCATTTTCTTGCTTGATTTGTTAGTTTGGGTTTTTGCTTGTTTTCTGGGGGTTTTATAGTCCTTGCAATATAATTGTAAATTTATTTTTCTTTCTAAAATAGTCATTTAGGTTTACAAAAGGGAAGGTGTCTCCATCTGCTGCAATGCAACATATACAAGATCCACAAATGTTTTGAATAAAACCCCTCACTATGTCCAGAGATGTAGGAAATGGTAGAGGCACCTATGAGATGGAATCAAGAGTTATTTTATTTTATAGCATGTTTACTGAAAAGCACCTCCACCTCATGAATATTCCAGGAAGCTTTGACCCTTTCAAAATTTCCTTTAGTGTTGAAAAAAATGTCATTTCTTATGGGCTACTTTCTTTTGATACATGTGATGCTTAAATGGCAGCTAGAAAAGCATAGCAACACATGCAGCACTAACTACTGATGGCATTGATGACAGAAGTAGGCAAATACCCGACTTATTCATTTATTTTTCAAATTTTCTCATCTAAGGTATCCAAATATATTTAGATGTTCTCAGCACTTCTGAAGTAGAGCTTAGAGATAATGTAAGGTAATGACTCCTGCCTAAAGAGTTGGAAAATATTTCTTTTAGCTGCAGGAAAAGTTCAGATTATGCTGTTAGATTGAAAAAGATCTTATTTGGACAACCATGCACAGTTGTCCCTTAAAATAAATGTTTGGATTAAGTGAAGAAATTTCCTTTGCAATTACAGCTTGAAGGAGACACTGCATTTGTGAATGGCTGAGATCCATTCCCCCAGACAAAGGAGGGAAAATGCTTACTCAGTTTCCCTAAAATCTGACAATAGAAATACAAGTATACTGGCAAGATGGAACTTCTCTTTTGCTTTAAGTCTTCCACCCACCAAAAAAAAAAAAAAAGTCTTCCTTGCAATGAGGATAACAGCATGCAAAGACACCTGAACACACAGCTCATACACAGACCCTTGGTACTTCCTACAAAATCCTGGCCAGACTTTGTAATACATAAGCATCAGTTCCAAAAGAACATCAGAAAAGCAAAAGCTTTATGTGCTGTTCTGGAATCCAGGAAAAAAAAATGCATTGCCTTAGGCATTGTATTTAAATGAGCCTTCCAAGATCCTCATGAATGTTAGCTCAGACGAAGTTTATCTACCAGGGGGAAACCAGAGATTCAGCTTCACTGCCAACTTTCTTAATAAACATGAGCCACTGGCATTGTCCAAAATAGAGCAGATAAGCAGAAGTTGCACATCCCACTCATTACTATGCTATATTAAAGCTTAGCACAGTTGAGGGAACAACATTTCAGAAGTTATTTACTGTGATGTGAACAATTTAGTTTCTAAACAAGTGAGCAATAAATGTCCTTTTCCCGGGGATTAAAAAAAAAGTTAGTTTTACAAAAAAGTCAAAACAGATTTTTTTCAAGCACTGATTACCAGAGAAATGTTAGTGTTTTTAGTGTGTTTAGTAGGGTTATTTATTTGTTTCTTTTTCAATTAGCTAATGCTCTGTGTGCATGATAAAGAAAGGCTGCTGCTTTTAGACAGCACAGTGTCTGACCAGTATTCCAGCTGATGTGGAAAAAAAGCACTAGATGCAGTAGAAATGTTAAAATTTGCTTGAGTTTTACCCTTTTCATAGCACCAGTTCACACCATTTTCAGCTTGTGACAGCACGAGGATACCAGGATTAACTGCAGTCTTTTCCTAAAGCAGCAATTTTTCCCTTAGACACTCTGAGCTCAGAGTACTGATCTTTGAGAGACACTCAGACCCTGGAGGTCCTGTTGGGTTCCCTGCCAAGGTGTTAGGGTGGGCTGGGCCCTGAAACCCTGGGAATCAGTGGAGATGTGCAGCCAGATTCCCCAGAGGGACACTCCCCACTCACTCCAGCTGGAGAAGGGCCCCACTGCCAGGTCCTTTGGAAGGAGGAATCGTTTTTGTTGGTGATTGCTATAAAATCCAAGGCTTTGGCATTGTTTGCAGGTGGCCTTTTCATGCCCAGGTGTCTGTGAAACGTCTTTGTAATTTAGGAACATTGTCTACAGGTCTGTTAAACCCCAAAAATCACCTTCCACAGAACCACAGAATCACTGAGGTTGGAAAGGACCTCCAAGGTCCTCAAATCCAACCTCTGACCAAACATCACCATTTCCCTCCACAGCCTAAACCCAGGGCTGAGGCTGCAGAGGTGATGAGGCCTTTCCCTACTGCTCCACAACCTGCACTCCCAGAATTTGAAGGTGTTTTGGAAGAGACAGGCATTTGAAACCTCCCTTTACAGCTTTAGTTAGCATGGTTGGCTGCACAGATATGCTGATGGTAGTTTTCTTCACAGAGATGCAGAAATTAGGTTCTAATAATATCAACATTTTAAAAAACTTGTTTTATTCTCTCAGTATTTGCACCTCACCCAACCAATGACACACCCTACCAAGCCTGCATTTTCCTCTACAGTTTAATGAAGTGTAGAGGTGTGCATTTTCAAATATATTGGGTTTTTTGCTCATGAAAACTTCCAGGAAAGCAGCACTTCTTTGATTTATACATTTTTACACATCAAAATAAACCAGCAGTGTTCATTTTTGTGCCCAGCAAGCTGAGAGGATGGAGTTTCAGGAGACAGTTATTTAGGAGACCTGAAATAACTTGAAGCAATGTTAAGCTAATGATATATTTTGGCAATAAAAGTGTATTTGTGACCTGGGGAAAGTCCTGAAAATATTATTTTTCTGATCTTCACTCCTGTAGAGTCTCTTAATTTTTCATGGAAAACATATTTGAAGTCTTAAAGTCATCGAGCTATTTATTTTTCTTACAGAGGACTCTAACATGGATCATCTGATCACTGATAATTCTATTTTTTTTTTCCTAAATGAGAAAACAAATGACAAAAAGAACTGAGACAAATCTGAAATTTTGTGAAAATTCAATAGGCGTTACTTTTTTCCTATTTATTACCTTCACTGGATATGTTTTTCATCTACCCACTAATCTAACTTTCTTTACATTTTGTTTTTACTTAAATAAACATTAAGCATACTTGCCTACAGTAAGCTCTCTTGTTTTATTCTCTTTGCTCTCCTTTCCTCTACAATAAGCCCATTAATTTTTAATAGTTTATTTTCTGAGTTTTCTCTTTTGTTATTTGATTCTTAATGAATTCTTTCTTAAGCTTACAATATCAATGCTTATTTATTATGGATGTATTGTACAGAAACATTTTTACTGTGATTTGATTTTTCATCAGAAGACCTTGAAGTTCACTTTATATAGAAGGAATGACAAAAAAAATCCTTGGGAAAAAATCCACTCAAGATAAACATAGATAATTCAGGATAGGGGAAAGAAATCCAAAACCACAGAACATCAATGACAGTAAACTATGAAAATATTTTTGGAAATAAAATAAATCCATTATAAAAGACAACTTACATTAAACCAGGCATTATTTTCTGTTTTGGTTTATTTTTCTTGTTGGATTCCAAAATAAATTGCTTAAATTGTTTTTAAGCCAAAGTTTTCATGGTGATTGTGTCAATCAAAAGAAAGTTATTTTCTACATTTATAGTTACACCAGTAAAAGAGAGAAGGTTTTTTGATCAGTGGGACTACAGAGCATCTCTCGTGTATCTGCTCAGTTTATATTCAGTTAGAAATGTAATTAATTAGAGATATAAGGGGGAACAGGCTTCCAGACAGCTCAGGACACACTGATCAGAGAGCTGGGACTGACACACAGATGGGTAACTCAAGAGTCTGGGGTGCTCCTTTGGTGCCTGGTCTCCCTAATCCCCCTTTTCCAAGGTTTCTGGCTGTGTGTGCTGAAGTGGGGATGAAAGAAGATGCAGCCAAGTATTTTGATCCAAAGATTAGATTTTGGGAAATTTTAACATTGCTATGCTTTAAACTTCTATAACTATTGCAAAATCCTAAATATGAAATACAGCGGTGATTCCAGATGCTACCTCGTAGAAAATGTTTCTGAAATAAATATTTACACCTGGTTTTTTTAAATGACAGTGCTCTCATAAAAATTCCAGCCCAGGCAGAGTAGGTTTGATTTTATATGATCTTCGACAAGTTGCTTAGCCATTCATAGCTTCTGTATTTTCCCAGCTAAGTGAGGGATTGTCAGGATGAATTCATTGATTAGGATCACTAAAAGGAGGCTCTATAGCTGGATTTTAGGCAGATTCACGGGCTAGAGTAGTTTTCAGAAGAGTAACAATAATGCTAAAATATGTCAGCAGTGTTTCATGGCATGACTGGAGCAGGAAATTAACAACCAATGAATAAAGAAAGAGCTGGGAAACACTTGAGGAAGCTTAAAGTTTTAAACCAGAAACTTACCTGCTGATTTATACCAGTTCTTCCAGAACTCTTGAGTATAACTTGAGAATTTCCTGCATGCTTTCTGAATAATGGGCCAGAACAAACCCATGCTGTTAGCAATTAATATCATGGTTTTTAAGTTTTGTCAAGGTCAGCTTTTTTTTAAATACAGGTATGGAATAGGTACTTACCTGATTTTGTAAAACAGTGTTGGACATTTCAGGGATGTTCTGATGGAAACAAAACTTCTTTCTTACTAGAAATCAGGAAATCATTGATGTTTTCATGTGGTGAAACTGTTATTTTAACTGGAATGGATTTGTGTCCTCCTGAGTATCAGTCTGAGTTCTGGATGAAGAAGGATGCAGAAAGAACTCAGCTGGAAGGGCTCCATTCTTTTGGAGCTCTAGCCAGGAACTCTGCCCGGGTGCCACCCTGCCCAGGGCACAGAGCCAGCTCTGTCACACCAGGGCACAGCCGGGCCCCTCCCACCCCCCCACCCACCGGCCTCGGGATTTTCTGTTTGCAGCACAATTCCACATGAGGAGAATTCCTTCTGGATTCGGGCACAACAGCACTAGGCAATGACTGGTGGGAGTAATTTTACCAGTGAAGCAGGAGATAGCTGTGCATCCTCTGAGTCTTATTTATAACACACCACTTGTGTTCTTTGTACTCACTCTGAAGAGTCAGGATAAAAATTGGGTTATTTATACAAACCTGCCCCGAAGGGAGAATATTTGAAGAGACTGTTCCGTTCCTCTGGCTCAGCAGTTGTCCCTTCTCCTTAATTTCTGGGAGTTAATTGTAGCCAATGCAGTCTAGATATGAGAGAGACAGGAATCTGGACTGAGTAAATAAACCTCTTCCTCTAAACTTGGCTTTCTCTTGCATATTAGGTTTTGTTGTCTCCTAAAAAAGCCTCTCAAACTTGTGCTAAATTGCATATAAAGATTGAGAGAAATACTTCTGTGTAAATACATCTGACTCTTCTGTGTGCACGAGTGTGATTTTTCACACTTAATGTGGGTCTTATTTATTTTCTCAGGAAGGAGAAAGCTCATCCTAGAAATTAAAGAATTGGTTTGAAACTTGAGTGAGCTGAGCACTAATCTCAGCCTGGCTAAAACTTTCCATGTAGCTGGAAGTCACATCAGGGCTGCTGTGCCACAGCTTCAGGCTGGTCAGCCTGTTCTTGTTCTTACTCCCCTGGGCCTCATAGGAGTCATTTTTAGCTGAAAATTTCCATCTGCCTCTGCAAACCCTTTGTGCCAACTCGTGCTTTCAGTAGAAGCCTTCCTGAGCCATGACTTCTCATTCCTACCTACACACACCTACTCCCACTGCAGATTTTAACCATCAGAGAGTCAATGCAGTAAGAAATTATCAAAACTTTTCTTCATGCCTCGTAAGCACTAAGACATGCTCCTTTCAGAATCTGCTTTTTGTTAGTGCCAGAGAGTGTGGAATTTCATGCCCATGTAGCTGACATTCCATACAATTTCTGTTCTGTTGCTGGAAATGTTTCTTACCTCTTGGGTAAATATTATCAGGAATATAGCATGTTTTTCCTCCAGACAAGGTCATGGATGAGAAATGAACAGAAATGCTGTCAGGCCCTGAATCCATGTAACAGTTTTGACTAGTTGTTTTCTAACATGCTGCTTTGCCACACAACAAGACAACTCCTTTGCCAAATAGGAGAGAGTGTAACAGTTGTTACCTTTCAACAACTCTTCATTTCTGATCAAAAGATAAGGAGGTAATTTTTTGAAATCTGTTAATCCAAAGAAGCTTAGCTGCTAATAGTTCCCAGAATCCTTTCACTGTGTGTGCCATGTTCAGTCTTTGCAATGATCAAAAGTGAGGGAACTCTGCTGATCAAAACTAAAGGAACATGTTATTTTGACACTTAGAGATAAGTGCTTCCTGCGCTGATGAGGATTCAGAAATTGTACATCACTCTACAATAATTCAGTAAGTCTGCTAAAGAACGCAAATCTTCCAAACAAATCTTGTAAAATATCCACGGGGAGAGAGGACTTGGCATTCCCATTCAAGAGGAGAACAGGAATTCAAATGCTGTAAATTGTGTTTAGCCAGACAGTAAGTAAGAAAAATATTTAATGTTTACACTTAATGTGTAAAACTAGAAATGTGAACCTTGCCCCTGGTGAATAGGAGCTCTTGACACAATAAATCTCCTAGTCACAGGCAGACTTCATGTTTGCCTTCTAATTTTTGCTGAGGAGTGGGGTAGACTGAAATAATCACTGAAGAATGACTTCATGTTTGCAGAGAAGAGGATTTCTCTTCAGCCACTTCAAGAAGAGCAGTAGGTCTGTGCCTGCTGTAGTGGGAACTTGTTCAGAGTCAAACCAGCCAAAGACATCCTCAGTAACACCTCTGTCCACATATCACTGTGCACTAAGATTTTTCTCCATTTACCTACAGAACCCTACCCCAAGTGCTGCTCTACACTTACATGGTTATGTTCATACACAACAGAGGGGATATTAAATGCATTCTTTTTAATTCCCGAAAACCCACTGGAAATATTTGACAGAAAATGCCTGCATGAAAAAAGCCTGTGACATTCCAGGCATATGAGGAAACCAGCTCTGACCTTTCCCTTTGTATTGGTCGATGAAGTTGAAGAGCAGCTCCATTTATATCAGATCTCCCATAGATACCAACTGTACATTATTTTATGGAGCTTCTGTGCTGAAAGACCAGTTAATTTGGGCAAATTTCTGAAGATGTTCTGGCACCAGCATATATTGGCTTCTGTTCACCTTCAGATTTATTTGTCTGTCTTGGAGGAGAGAATAAAGGTCCCTCACAACATGAAGGTTACTATCGTAGCTTGGTGGTGGACCTTTAGCTTCTACACACCAGAGGGGTTTCTTCTCATTTGTTCTGGTGGTTAGATGGAGCTGACAGAGAACAGAAATGGATTTTCCTTTTTAATGTTTTGGGTTTTTTTCCAGATCATCAAGTACAACTGGCAACATGTTTATGTCAGAGTTTTTATTTCTAGGAAACTGCATGTGTGGGCTGACCAGAACTGTTCATGAAATTACAGCTGTTTCATGCAGCCATTTCTGCAAAATATTAAAAAAAAATATAAAACTACCATGCCCTCACCTATATGTTTGAATCATCTATCACTTACTTCATCATGGCAACTCCTCTAAATTAAACTGTCCTCATTTCTGCTCTGAGGACTTGCTGTTGTGGATATTTTGCCAACATCCAGCAGAGCTACACTTAGGAGTGACTGTAGAGCAGTGTGTAATTTTGCCTCTAGTAGTTCAGCACTATCATGTTCTCTGCTGCCTCTTGTCCCTCTGCTTTTTCCAGTGCTGTAATCACGTTCTCTTGATTTTCAGCTCTGTGTGCCTGGAACGATCCTTCTGATCTCATATGCAGGCACCCTCTCTCTTCCTTTGAATTCCTTGCTGAAACATTTCTTCAGACAATTATTTCTACCCTTTATTTATAATCAGTGATCTCTCCTGAACTGTTGCCTCTTGTCTTGTCTTGTTTTTATCTCAGATCAGATTATAAGATCTTTGAGTAAGGGAATACGTCTTGCTATGTCTTTGTAAAACGCTTTATAAACTTACAGTGACAGCCACAATAATTCCTGGTACATTTCCACTCAGATCAAGGAATTACTACTTACTGATTCTGGGCAGCACAGGCTCCCATGGGCTAGTGAATTCAGGTTTATCAGGGCAGTAGACTACCCTGATAATTAAAATTTGCTATTGTGATCATCAGAAGTGGTGTGACTGTTCCTCGCATTAATTCCCCGCCGCTCCCGCTGACCTGAATACGTCTGTCAGCGGCTCCGAGGGAGCAGGGTGCGCTGCCGGCTCGGCAGCAGCGCTGGGAGCAGCACAGGAGGGAGGAGAGGAGCCTACTGCCTCTGCATCGTTGTTAGACTTGCCTTTTCTTTCTTCCCTGCCTTCTCATTGTACTCCAAAAATAATTTCTGTCAGATGTTAAGAAAGGCAAGGCTTCCATCTCTAGCTCCATGGTGAGGGAGCAACATGGAAGCAACCACAACTTCCTTCTTTGGCATCATTTTCTTTACAAAAATGCAGAGAGGGCAATTGTTCTCTGGGAATGAAAAGCTGAAGAGCTGTCCTGCCATACAGTTTTAATGGCTGTATATGTTTCTTGTTTTATACTATTTATGGGAAATTCCAAGCTCATTTCTGTGCCTTGCCTGAGTGCATTGAAGTCAGAGTTTCACTACAGTTCTAAGGAGGAAAGCTAATAAATTACAATAAAACATTATATTGTACCTCCAAGTTGTCAGTGACTGAATGCTTAAATTGCAGTAACTAGCAAGTGATATTTTTCTTGGTGGAAAACAAAAGGATTTTTCTCCCCAGTATTGCAGTATG
The DNA here is from genome assembly GCA_020086605.1 of Lanius collurio. NCBI lineage: Eukaryota > Metazoa > Chordata > Aves > Passeriformes > Laniidae > Lanius > Lanius collurio. Next base: position 574,226 of record JACBWW010000022.1, read on the forward strand.
AGGTTTGTAGCAAATCACGGGATTCATTCAGCACTATAAATATAATCTGTTTGTAATACATATTACAGTCCTCATTAAACTTTTAAGAATAGCTACACTATTTGCTGTGGAAACAGCCCTCTCCCCTCTAACTTTCATCCTTTATCCATCAGCAGAAAGCTGAGCTGAATCTCTTCACAAAATGAATACATCTCTTCCTTGTCCCTCCCTTGTCACCATTCTTAGTTTGCTACTCATAAATAGATCTGGGTCACTAATTTAGGAAACTCTGCATGTACTACTGATTTCCAAAAGGCTTTGTAAGTTTTAATAGAGACAGGGGTGCCTTCTCCATCATATTTGGCCCCATGGAAAATATTCCTATCAAGTATTTGCTTGCAAACCCATTAGTAGTGATTTGCAATCGTCCAATTTAGAGGTCACTTAAGCATGAAAACAGTGTACAAGAAAGTGTATAATGAAACAATATCTGTAATAGCATATTTAAATGAACAATGTCGGTAATAGCATATTTTAAATGTTTCATTAAGTCTGAATTGTTGTATTGTAGTACTGCTGTGAAGTAGCTGCTGCTTTCTTTAAGATTCCTTTTATATCTGTATTACTGAGGCACAGAAACCAAAAGATGATGAAAGTCAAAATATTTTTATTAATCATGTGTTTTAGAACATTTGTATACTGGATGACTTGGTTTATATGTCTTTATATAGTCAATAATCCTAGATTAGATCCAATTAATATAAATTCAGTGTGTTTTTTATGGAGGCAGTGTGAGGATGAACATTTTGTAGTCTCACATATTAAATTCAAACAATTAAAATACTTCTTTATTGCTTTCAGAAAACTATTATCCCAGCTACATAGATTGTCGATGTCCTGATTTGAAGGCATGAAACAAACAAAAATTTCCATCATAACCTATCAATTAATTTTGCTCTTGCTAAGCAAAGCTGTCCCATTCACTGGGCTGTGCTTTCTGCACTGCTGAGTGGCACCAGGTCAGCCAGTCCCAGCAGAAATCTGGGGAGAGGGATGTGCTTCAGACACATTGCTGTCCTCAGGGCACCTTGTGGTAGGGGAGGGGTGAGTATTCATTTTGGACAGCTCTTCCCAAACCCATTACATGGAGGCCTTCAGCTCTTTCTAAATTTTCCTTAGTTGAAGTGAGCTAGTGATACAGCACCAGGCCCCGAGTTAAACCCAAAATATTCTTGGCTTGGGTGGCCCTGCCTTGTTTACAACGATATCCAAGTTAACAGTGCATTAGCCAGATTTATTTAATTGTGGAACAGCATAAATTAATCTCATTCCATCAACACAATGTAGCCATGGTAGCTCCTAGCAGCTGAGGATCTGGAATTCCATTCTGCAATGAAACTGCAGATTATTCAAGAACACTACACTAGTGAGACCTGGTTAAAAATTGTCTGGGTGGTTGTTTCAGGGTTTTTTTCCCCTTTTCTCCAGCAGAGTCCAGTGCAACAAACCCCTTGAAAACTGACTTGCCTTTTGGAAGCAACAGCTTTGAATCTGTGAGCTTCTGAAAACTGGAATTGTTTTGGCTGAAAACAGTTTCGAAGGGAAAATAACTCCAAAGCTCTGGACTGCATATATTTCTATTATTATCTTATAAGCAATAAATCCAAGGTAGATGGGAAGACATGCACTCCCAGAACCAGCAGAGAGGCAGAATCTTGTTCTGGTTACCTGGACTGGCTGTGGACCCACAGTGATGTTTATAGGGCTCCTCACCATTTGAGTTCCTGGCTGATGCCAGTGGTGGCTCGGGCAGTTCTGTCCTCACCCCTCCTGCAATGGCAGAGCTTTATAAAGAGAACAGAAAACCTATAGGAAGTAATAGAGATTTTCCTATATCATCTGATAAAAAGATGTGCTGTTTTACTGTCAGTTTACACTTTGCTGGCTCCAGATTCCACCTCATCAGATCAATTTTGCTTTTGGCTGCCAGGACAGAGTAATCCCATAAGCACTGTCTCGACTGCACGAGCTCTCTTGTCTTCTGACCATCTATTGCAGACAATCAATCAGTTCAATCTGCCTGAATTGCTCTGATTTTTCTTTGCTCTGGAGCTCTGCACTTCCTTCCCAAGGAAAACACTGGGATGCAATACCAGGAGGTTTGTGTGTGAAGCCAGGATGTTCCTGCTCAGCCTTTATTCTCAGCAGTTAGAGCTGTATTTGTCTTTATTTCTTACATAGTCAACTAAGCTTTAAAATAGTAGCAGGTTTCCAGCAAGAAAAATAAATAAATAAATCAGCTGATACCTATCAATATACATTTCAACATCATTTCAGACTGCAAGATTCATCTTGTCCTTAAATCAATATTTGTGTGAAATATGAGCTTTCTAGAGGCTCTAAATCAAATAGGAGTATCACCCACCCAATGTCTTCAATTTTTAAAGAATTAGCTTCTGTGATTATGTGGCCTAAATGTAAAGTTTAAAAATATTCTTACAGATGTTTCTTGTGGGTTTTAGTCCAGAAAATTGACTGGCATAGAAGAATAAAAGAAGTATCTAACACTATAGCATTTTGGAGCTGTTTGCTTCATTGGACATGCCTTTTATCGTGCATCTCTGACAAGCAAGGTTAAAAAAAGCAATACTGGAACTGTAAAACAGCTCTCCTCTCATTCACACCTAATTATAGTGCCTGCTCATTGTACTCAGTATCTCAGAGGGCCATGGATATTATTGGTGATTTGTCATTGCCCCATTGACAGTGCCGTGGCATTACTGCAGAAAAGAAGCCAAATTCACCCTTCAGGTTATACCTCCTGAAATTGTGTGCTGGTTAGGATCCATCTAATGGACCTGTTTATGACACAATAATTCCTTTCCATTTGGGCTGCATCTGCTCGACTTATCAAATATTTTTTGAGGACTTAGTGCTTTATGTGGTTCGGTCCCCAGGAGCAGAAGCACAGAGCAGCACTGCCAGCTGAAGGTTACCATAGGGAGATACTAAAAAAATAGGATGTTTTTCTCTTCTGAGAGTGAAAGGAAATAATGGCAGTGACAGGCTGGAAGAGGATGGATATATTTGTAAACTGTGACAATAAAAGTTAACACTATAGCAGGAATAAATCAAGCATTCAAGCAGCAGCTCTGGCAAATACACACTCCAGCAGTACTGCACTAGAGGAGTGAGCTTTCATATGACAATATCCATGCCAAATTTAGAGGCTAAGGATGCTTTTGTTCCACCTGCCTGTACAAGACTAAAATATAATATTTATTGCTTGTATTGAACTGCTTCTGCCCATCTGCAGTAGGAAACTTCTCGATGTACTTTTGTAAATAATAGATTGTCTAAAGAGGCACAGCAGAGGTGGAAGGCGTGATATGAATATGTATCCTTCACAAATGGATCAATCAAGTTAACGTTTCAAGGAAAGCTGGCACAAAATAAGTGCTACAGCCTGTAGCTAAAACCTCCCTTTTTCCAGATTATCTGGTTTTTGTTTGGGTAAAGTTGGGAGACTGTGTACAATTTTCTAAGATTTCCAGAGCACCTGGCTGAGCTGCTCGCAGTCCGGCAATCCCAGGCGTCTTTCCAGGGACTCTGACAGCACAGCTCTGCAGCACAGGCTGGAAGTTCAGCAAGCAGGCACGACGTTGGTGTGTACAGGCTGCACAGATGGGCTGCACCTCCCTGCTAACTCGGAGGGATCCCCAGGCAGCAGAGGGAGCGCGCATGCCCAGCCCATCTGTGCATCCCACACCTACCAGGAACACCGCTCAGTGTGCAAACACGTGCACAGCACAAGGGCGGGTTTCTGTCAGGAAAGTCCTCCCCAGAAAGAGGGTTTGAGTTTCTAAGTGAGGTAATGAGTTTTCCTAGGAGCTGCAGGCAAAGAAATTGAGGTCCCACACACAAATGCATAATTTGTACCACAAAGGCAGGCTCATTCCCAAGGTCAGAATGGATTTAATCATTTCCCCCCTTATATCAGACCTTTCTCTTATCATTTTTATGGCTCCTACTTTGCCACTGCATAGTTACAAAATCCTGTTTGTTTATTTCTTTCCTTTTCTTTGTCATCTGCCCTGCTTTGATCTGAAAGGAGCATGGGTGTCCTTTCTAATCAGACCTTGCAAAGCCTTGTGCAACTTGGCTGAGACTTCACACTCAAGGCCCTTCACCTCAAAATGTCTGATCAGAGTAAATAGCAAGGAGACAACACTTGCTAGATATGTATGTCCTGCCACTAATGATGGTGGGGAGCTATTATATGGAGGGTCCTCTCTCCGATGCCCTTGATACATATATGGCAGGAGTCATTTTCACTGCCAGCTTATCTTTCCAGTGTCAGACTTTCAGCTTTAATAGGCTCATTAATCATCTGTGTCACTCACTTTCCCTTCCTTCCCTGAAGCTGCTCAGCAAAAGTTCTGCTGCTGTGTTTTGCCAGCACCTCGGTGTTTTGACAAGGGGATGTAAATGCCACTGTCGAGAGGTTGCTGAACCAGAGAAAGGTTTAATTGAGTTCAATAAGCATCACAGTCTTTGGATGCTTATGAAGAGCAATAATGTGTGTGCCTCAGAGATGGACCCAGGGGAAAGCAGGTTGTGTTTATTATCTGGATCAGGCCTTGTCTTGGCCTGGCTGTTTGGGTTATTTCTCCCTGAGCACCTCTCATTTCCCTTGAGATAGCTGTCTGCACTATTTCATCCCAGTTTGACTACACTCATACAGGGTAGAGTCTGACTCCCTTAAGATTGATGTTCATGGATTTCCACCTTTAATTTTCTATACTGTCTTTGCATTTGACCTAATAAAAATATATTTACTGGTTCTCAGTTTTCTTTTCACATTTGTAATCAATCATACTCAATGTATTACTTAATCCTAAGTCTGGTATTACTGACTCACTTTGTGGTGGAGCCATATGCTAATAGTCTTATGTTAGAGCAGAGATCAAATCAGCAGTGTTAACATTTCCACCTTCAACATTTTTGGGAGGTTTTAAGAATACTAATATTTTTACCACTTTTTTTGAACTATTTTGATCTCATTTAATCTTGTTTTACACCCTAGCTATTTACAATTCCATCGTTTGGGGTTTTTTGGTTAATATTCTATTTTACTTTTATTTTTTAATATTTTGTAAACATATGCTGAAGAATAAAAACCTTCTGAGCTTCACGGTCACCTTCTCAATTCTCCTTCTAATGTTTCTTCCTAACTCTGAAACATGAAGCTTCAAAATAAAGAGAATATTACACTGGAAAAATATCCCACTAGAAATCACTGATTGATTTTAAATCATCAGGTCTTTTGAATTAGCGCCCACGCATGCTGAAATCTGAATGAGGACTGAAGGTCCTCCAGTCAGGCCTTGCAGTATCCACATTTTATTTACTGATCCTGGGCCTGGAGTACAGATTTAAATGCCTCAGTTCACAGGCATAACCTCACAGAGAACACAGGATGACAGAGAGCTTTGGGTCCTCTCCAAAACAGCCACCACAAACTTCAGACACCTGGAGAAACCTGGATAACCCTGAGCACAGGGAGTTTATTAAAGGCTTTAGGGAGTTGCCTTAATTTAGCATCCAGAGCCCAGAAACTGCTCGTGATTAAAGACACTTGTATCTCCTTCCTTCTCTGTGTCCCTCCTGCCTCCCCAGAGAGATAATAGCAGGAGGAGCCTTCCCACACACTCCCTGAGCTCTAAAAGCAGCTGGATAAACACACTGCTTACCTGGCAGGGGTCTGCCAAGCTCCTGCTCTGAGTGCCCAAATACCACCCAAGGGTGCTCAGGTGGTGGCACCCTGGAAAAGTAGATATCTGACCAGATAATGCTTCAAAATGCAGCAGCTTAAGGACTAAGAAAATGAATGTCACAGCTTTTAGAGCATTTGTTTAGAAGATAAAAGTCCCCATTCAATTTCTAGTTAAGGCTAAGCCTCAGCTGAAGGAGTGAAGAGAACCAGAGCAGCCACAATCCATCCATCTCATCCTTGTACGAAACAGGGCTCTAGGCCCTGCAGGTTCTGAGTTTAAGCTCTCACTGCAGTAAGATCAGTAGGAAAGAACCTCAAAATCCTGGCTTAGTTAAATGATGTGTTCTAACTATAAAACCAGTTAATCAGCCTTCAGAAAACAACACCAACCTACTCCACTTGGCCTCGAGAGAAGTGCTGAATTCTGTTATCCCAGCTCATTCATCTTCCACAGGATTTTTAATTCATGGCTTCTGAAGATGTCATTTGGTTCTGTCAAAAGCATCCTAAACTCCCTACATTTTGAGTGGGTTGAAGTTTCTGCTGAAGCTGATGAGTTTTTGAAAATGTAAGCAATGCTCACTGTCTGTACATGCATTCAAATAAGTATCAGCAGCATAAAACTGAAGTGTCAAACACTTCCAAGCAGTGAATGCTTCATTTCAGCCATAAATATGTATTGTCAAAGGTCATTAACTTTCCTATTGTAATAGATTAAGCAGTTTTCTCTATACTCTGGGAGCTGACAGCATCTTTTTAATCTCTGTGGGGTACTGAAGTCCTTATAGGAAGATTTAGGGAATTACTGAATGACAAGGGTGGTCCATAGGCACTTCCATCTTTAGGTCAGGGGTTTCATACTTCATTTTTTAAAAAAGTGCTTCACCACCATGAGATGCAAGAGCTGTGGGCTGCTGTTTCTCAATGTTCTCCAACTTTCAAACACTTAAATACTCCCTTCCCATTCATCTTCTTTTCATGATTGTTGACAGTTTTAAGAACTACCACTTTTCCTAAAAAAAAGGAAAGATAAGTGACTTTGTTCAGTGCCCAAAATCATCTCACTGTGGATATGGGTTTGCTGAGAAAATGTGTGACAACAGAGGCTCAGGGATAAGAAACACCCTGAATGAACATGAGAAATTTCAACAGATTTGTTAAGGAAAAGACTTACATACACAAGACATCCTGTGGATAATGGGTGTGTGCAATAAACATGAGTTATAATGGCCTTAGTTCCATACACGAGAAAGCAAATATAAAGGAAAAGCTAATTAAAACCAAAAAAAGATAATTAAAACCAAACCAGTCAGATCCAGCTTCTTCTCATCAGCCTTCAGTATTTTCCCAAACCAGCCCTGATTCAGGGATTCCTTGGGGAGAGCTGAGAGTTTGAAGTATTCAAGAGAGATTCCCTCTTCTGATGCCTTCCACTATGTTCAGAAAGAATTGGGACTCTCGAGATGCACAGTTCATAGAGTATATTTTTCACTAGTGGGAGGATTTAGAGGCATGAGAAGAAGACACAGTGACTATTCAATGGAGAGTCAAGAAAGAAAAAACTTGTCAGGGGGAAAAAATCTATCTTGGGTCTGGTTGTGTATCATTGTTAGCCAGCAAAAGAGCAGCAGGAAGAATAGGATGAATATTATTAGAACACATCCTAATAAATTTTCCTTTGATTTATTTTTAATTCAAGCTAAGTCTTTTACAGCTCCATGAACTATTTTGTTTGACTGAGCTTGACATGGCCTGTGTGGTTAATGATGTATATTTTCATCAGAGGTGCCTCAATATGTGCTGTGATCAGAAGAATTGAAACAGCACCACTTGTTTTCTCAAATTCTTAACCAGGAGGGATATGAGCTTCCCCTAAACCACTCCAAATTCATTCCATATGTTTTACAAGCCATTTACAGTAGTCAATAAATGCCTGCCATGGTGGGAATGTAACAGTTGGCCAGCTTTTGATGCTTTACAACAAAAGGCCCTTTACTTTATAAATATCCTCAGTGAGGGGTGGTAAGACTGGCAACACCAGGGTGGAATAATTCACCTTATTTAATTACACTGGCAGCAGAAATTTGAGTTGTAAAGAATTTGGTGTCTTAATTTTGACAGGACAAATTTAAAAGACCCAGCAGATCCTGGTGTCAGGGTAAATTTCTGGTAAATTTAAATCAATCTTTAGAGTAGCTGGAGCTTGGTTTAGCAAACAATACCTTTTTTTTTTTAATTATTATTATTATCATTTGAATTCCAAATGAAATGGTAGAAAGGCAAGTTTCCTCTCACTCTGAAATGGCAAATATTTACATTTCTGTTAAAAGCACTGTGTAAAAAAATAAAATTAAAACAAAGTGGTCTTCTTTCAACTGACCATTCCTGCTAGGCTCCTCCCCTGAAAAAGCAGAACTGTGATGCTAATCAGATAATCTTGGGGAATAACCAGAGCAATGTGTCAGCCACAAGAGGAACTAAAATGAACAGCTGCAATTGGATTATGCATCCCTCTCATTACCCAGATTGGAATGCCTGATGAGCGCTGTGTGCAATGAAAGGAACGTCGATGCCGCATCTAAAGCAGCGAATGAAAGCCGGACCGTGCCCGCAGGCGCAGCCCCGGGCCGGGGGCGCTCAGGATGCTGCTGCTCCTCCCGGAGCCCAGGGACACCTCGTGTGTCCCAGCCACGCTCCTGCGGGGCAGGGAATAAATGATTGCAGCTGACAGCCCTCTTCATGCCTGGCCAGCTCTTCTGATCGTTAGTAAGCAGTGGTGTGGAGCCAATTCCATGCCCACTCTCTGCCAATTCCTTCGCAGGGGGAACTCTCCGGAAAGCGGAGTGGGGATGTTGCGCTGCTGCTGGATCCAAGCTCGGGCAGACATTGGCCAGTGGAGGAGAGACTGCTTGGCTGGATAAAGAAATAATATCTCGAGCAGCTGAGAGGAGAGGGCATGTCCTTGCCATGTGCACTGGTGCTCCTATCTCGACAGAGTCACAAACGCTGTGAAGGGAGACAGTAATGTGATAGTGCTGTTCTGAGGATGACTGGAGAAAATCTTGATTTATCTGTCGAGATTATCACCTGTGTATCAATGTGGGTAATCCAGAGGGCTGGGGGAGTTTTCAGTCCCTCTGCCTTCCCTTAGGGTACAGCTGTGAACCTGGATCTGTTGGTATTTGACAGAGAAATATAATTTCAACTTCCCGTTGTTGAGATCATCCTTGATGGGTATTTACTAGGGCTGACTGAAAAGTGCTCCTGAGAAAAGCACAAATTCTGTTCTAATCTCAGGAGCAAAAGCAAACAGCTATTGTTGCAAGACTCAATTTTTTTCCTATTAAAAAAGATTGTACAAAAGTTGTCAGCAACAATAATGGGCAAGGAATAAAATCTCTTAGGTTTGCTTTGTTAGTTTAGTGTAGAGAAAGACAACAACTAAAGCAGGTTTCTACTCTGATAAAGAGCAACTTCTAGCACTGTTTCTAGATACCTAAATATATTACAGAATAAATACACCTAAATACAGAAACAAAATAGCTGTTTTCCTTCTTTTACTCAACAGGAAAGTGCTGAAACTTCAGGAGTGTTTTGTGCTGAAGTTGGGAGTACCACACCTAATAAACTGCAGCCAACAGAAGTCTTTTCTTTCGGATAAGAAGACACAAAGTGAGAGACGTATAATCTGTGCATAGAGAAGAAAAACAAATGCCCTAAAAATTAAGACATAAAAATTAAATAACACTCATTTACCACATCTGAGACTTCTGCACATGCACATGGTGCACAAGCTCCCTCAGTCACATGAAATATGTCACCCAGATGTCAAAAAGCCACCTTTCCTTCAGAAAAAGTCAGGAAAACGACCTCATATTATGAGCAAGTAATAAATAGGAATAATAAATTCAGCAGTTTTCTATTGTTAGATAATATGACAAATTGGGGTTATTCCTAAATCTTACTGGCACATATTTATGATAGTGAAGGCTACAACCCCATTGGTTAATTGTTACTGATTGCTACTGGTCATTCCCTCAAGAAATAGTAAATTTATGCTTTTTTTTGAGCTCTAATGCCCACAGTAGAACTGCTAGGTTTTCTGGACTCGAAAGTATAATGTGTGTTCCACATCCCACGGAAGCCAGCTGAAATAGAGCTCTTTTTATGAAGCATTTTACTCCTGCTCTCCCTTGTTTATTATTTTCTGATACTCAGTAGAAAAAGGCAGCCAGCCCAGAAGCCCTCATTTGTTATCAGGGAAATGGTGCCATCCTACCCTTTATATTCTCCTCAATATGCAGATCGATATTCAGATGATGCTGTCAGGTTTGGGCTGTTTATTAAAGCCAACAGAAAGAGCTCAAAACTTTGCTGCCAAGTGGCTCATTGCTACACAGAAACAACATGCAGGAGCAAGAAGCTACACTGAGAGCTGAGTGGTTTGACTAATGAGTGAACTGCAGAAGAATACACCTCTTACAGCCCTTCTTTCTTGCTCAGACATCCAGTTGTTCTTGGCTTGAATTCTTTTCCTCACTGAATGATGTCTCAGGCCCACATCTTTCTGCTACAGACAAACATCACTGCAGTCAGCAGAGCTGAGCCTGTCTCAAGTCTTTAGGCTGATTAAATATTTGGTAACTTAAGTTAATAATGAAGAACCTGTTCTGGATTAGAGCTTGGTATCAAACACATGGACATGGTCAGGCAGACGTTTCTCCATGGGATGAAAGGAGAAGAAACACCTTTCTGTACTGGTGCCAGTTACAATCCTGATGTGCATAAAAAAGCAACATAAGTAAATAAACTTCCAAAACTTGCAGAGATTTACACAGAGAAATATCCACATGCAAGAAATGTTCTCTTTATGAGGCCCAAGAGACTTGCTTTTATGGGTAAGCATTCGTTAAGCAAATTGCCAGCTACGTTATCCAGGTGCACAGAGCAGCCACATAAAAGAGGGGAATTGGTTTATGGAAGCAGAACAGAGCTGCTGAAGCTGTGCCAAACAAGGAAGGGGCAACCCCATCCGGCAGAGTAAGCAAGTGATGCCACGGATCCATAAGCAAGTAACTAAGCCACCCACACGCTGCAGAGTGTGCCAGGAAGACAGATGGTGCTACTTGTGAAATATCTTCAGATGTTCCTCAGAGTTTACAGCTTATATTTTATGGTGGAAATAAATGAAAAAAAAAAAAAAAGTAGTTTTTTATTCCTTAGATTTTATTGGCTGTAAATGTTACGTTATGTCCTGTTAAATCAGCCTACAGAAAGATCTGCTCTTAATTAAACTCTTTAAAGAATTGGTGGTTTTTAACTTGCCTGTGGAGGTTTGATCTCCATCCTCATAATTCAATCTCAAAGGCTTAATCCCCATTTAGTTTAGTTAATCATTTGTGTAGGCAAATGCCCAGTTAGGAACTCTCCATATCTTTTGAGCCTGCTCAGGCTCAAAATACCTGTGCTAAATAAAAACACTTTTCCAAAAAAATGTGGAGTTTTAAACTGCCTTAATGGTGTTTGACATCCTGCCTCTAAAAGATGATATTGTGGCATTTATATTTTAGGTGTCACTGGAGCAGCTACCTGAGCTTGCCTTCCCAGTTTGGAGATAAGAGTAAATAGGGCAGTGGGGTCCCCAGGTCACTTTGAACTTGGAAGTTTTAGGATATTTTCTTGACTGTAATGAACTGAGTTTCTTTACTTCCACTTGTTCATGCTGTACAGTTCTCTTTAAAATAATATAGTTTAATTATTATGTCACTGGCATTCACGTGACTAAGTTTTATAAGCACAAGAGAAAATAAGGGACCTTTTGATATCATCTGGTTATTGGGTTTTTTTCAGAAAAATGCAATATTTAGCAAGTAGACAATTATCAAGAATACAATTCAAAAGAGGATTTCCCCCAGACAGGCTCTCAGCTTCAACAGAAATGTTCACTTTGCTTGCCAGACAATCAGTAGAAACTTAGAGGGATCCCCCAGAACAGCCAGTACCAAAAGGCAGGTGACATGAGCTTGTGTCCTGCCTTGAAGCAGGTCATGCCCACACTTGTGTCCATGCAGGGGCAGCCCCTGAGCTGGGCTCCAGGATGCAGGTCAGGAGCTGGTGCCAGCCCAAGGAGAGGTGCAGAGTTAACCCCAGCTCAGTGACAGAACTGCTGAGTCCCCCCCCGAGTGCTGGGGGCACAGAAGGGGCTGTGCTGGAGCTCTCTCAGCATTCACCAGCCTTTGTAGGTGATCTGAAGGGCTGGCCAGAGCTGACAATAAACTGCTATGGATTCCAAACTGTTTTCCTTGTTTTCATTCACATTTGTTCACATAATAATCTCTCCCCATCTCACTTTTTGTCAGCACTGAATTCAAGTCATTAACAGCATTCAGCAGAGGAAAAAAGGGCACAGGCTCATCATTTAACTTCATCCTGGCATTATCATTCTGTACGAGATATTTTGGTTTAGAAACCCTCACACATTCATCACAATCACACTCATTTTTCCACCAAAGATGAGGTCTGCAGTCAGCTACTATTTTACAGCCTGTGTGCACTAAACCTGTGTCTACTCTGTGCTAAAGTTATGGCTTTTAATCTCATAATCACTGATGAACAGTCTACAAGCTTTATGTCAGCAGACTTCGATGAAAAATATGTATAAAAAGACACTCCCATTTCGTGGCTTTTTGTTACTGTTCCTTTTTAAATCAGCTCAAGATCTCTAGGATTCCCCCATACTGAACAGTTATAGATATATTCAAGAGCTGAAAACTGACATTTCAAAGTTCAGCTCAGTCAGCTTTTAAGCCATCCAAGGAACATCTTTTTCTCTGATTCTCATTTTGGAGTGTCTGTTGGGGTTTTTAAACAGTACCTTTTTTTTTTTTTTTTTTTTTAAAGCATTGAAATTTGGAAAGCAACAGTACCATGAATATTGTTCTATTTTATGTTTATGGGAAGAATGACATGAAAAGAGCAATCTGCTGTTGTGTTTCCATCCCACTGGAACCCACTGGAGGCTCCTCCCTGAGAGGAGGAGCTTCCACAGCACAAGGGTGTCCTGGCCTTCCTTCCCACACGGTTTAGTCCCACTTTGCCTGAGCAATCAGAGTGGAAAATTAAGAATAAAACAAACAAATGAACAAATTAAAAATATAGTCATCCAGCAAGTATTTTTAAAGGGCTAGTCCCAAGGCCCAATTCCTATTTTATGGTTATTTAGCCTATCTCCCCAGAGCTCAGCCATCTGACAAGAGGCTGGGGGAACCATTAAGCTGTTCCCAGTCCTCAGCTACCACGAGGATTTTTCCATTGTCCTCCTCTTCACCAGGCAGCTGAACTAAACTCTCACCAAGCTTGATGCCTGTAGCAAGACAGAGTTAATTACTCCTCCTCATTAACCTGTTCTGAGCCAACATGGCATTGAGAGGAACCTGTCTCCATGGATTTTATCTGTCTGACCACCAAAAATCTGTGCAAGTTCCACCTAGAAAAATCTCTTTGCAGTGCTTGCACCGCCCCTGGTGCTCAGCCAGCCCAGGAGGTGCTGCTCAGAGGGTACAAACACCATTTTTTGGAATATTGAGTGCTGGTTACCCCTCCTTCAAAGGAGGCAGAATTGCTGGAGGCTCAGGATTCTTACCCAGTGCCTGTTTAATAATTTATCTTCATGAAAGACTGCTGTTAGGAAGCACTTACTCTGCTAGGAGATAAATCCGCTGTCCTGAGCACTTGTGGGCATCCATGGTGCTATTTCACTTTCAGGAGAGAAAGTATTCAAACCACAAGGCAGATTTAGACACATTTCAACCTTCACTCTCTCCCCTCCCACTGCAATTCAGTCAGCTCTGTCTTGTACATCCTTGTGTATCTTCTTTTCCAAGCAGCATGTGGAGCCTTGTTCACCAGCCTGTGTGTGATCCTACTTTGTTTGCCATGTGCTTCAGTTTCAAGTGGCCTGGAATAATCCCTTACCCTTGAGGTGCAATGATTAGGGCTGTGTGTGAGCCCTGCCAAAGAGTGCAGCACAGAGTCCCTGTCCTGTGCAAGGTCACAAATGGGCACACACAGTTTGCCTCTGTGAATTCTTCAATATGTTAACCAAGGAAACGTTTCAGCTAATCACTTCAGACAGAATTGCTTGGGAAAATCAGATGTTCCTTACTGTAGGAGGGTGAGTGGCTCTATGGAGGTCTAGATGTTGACAAGCCAAAATAATGTTGTGTCTTTAAATGGTACTGGAAAGGGCAAATTGACAGTCTGGAGATGTCACTTCATCTGCAGAAAGAGATATAAAAGATTTGCCATGATCTGACTGGCACCAGAGCCAGGGTGAAAGGACCCTGAGTCATTTTTCAAGGCAGGAATAAATCAGCTGCATTCTGCTTGCATTTATTACCTACCTGCACATAGCCAAACCTTCCCAGAACTGGGCTTGCTTTTGCTCTCTATTGCCATGGCCATTAATTCACTTGTTCCCTGATAAACCCCCTCACATTTGGGGCCCTTTTTACCACTTCCTTATAAAAATTATTGGCTAATTACTGCCTGAATGACTGTATTGATTTCAGGAACTGTCTAAGCAAAAACCCAACAAGCAGCCTGGGGAACATGGAGTTCCTCAATGCCCTGGTTGTCCACACAGCATTTCCTCAGCCTTTTTTTCCCCTTATAAAAGCTGTTACCTCTGATTTATTTGGAGGTATGAGCAGTATCACCTGTTTTCAATGCTGCTCCCACAAGGCAAGATGCAAGAAGCTACTCCCAGTACCAACCACTCTGATGGCACATCTTTTTATCCAAAATCAAAACAATGCATTCAGAAAAAGGCTATCAGATGGAAACACCAAGGCCTGCATTGTCTACTGTGTCTTCATTAGTCCATGGAAGTAACTGGCTTGAAAAACACACAGTGAGACTTCTAGAAGCAGTGAAAACTACCCAAAAATCTGCAAAAGAAATGAAGTTTGTTAAAGCTTTAAAGAAGTAAAAAATACTCCATATATACTAAAAGGCCAAATGCTGTTTCCATGAAAAATCTCAGTTAATTTTCACTAAAAGCATCTCCAAATCTTTAAAAGTAGGGAGAGAATATCTGCTTCAGCAGACACATACTTTCAGTAGATTACTTCTCTCTGTCTCAGAGATATAACTTTTATTTTGGCAACATCTTGTAATGTGTGGTGATGAAAAATAATTTTACCTTTCAGTTTTAGTCATAGAACATTATAACTGTGTCTTGAGATAACTTTAAAACATAATGTCTTTTTTTCAGGCCTTTGGTAACACAAGTTACAAAGATTAGGATCTGGAATTTATTTTATTATATTTTGTAATTATGCAAATGATGTGGCACATCAACATTAATCATACTAGATGAAGCTATCTGTTTCAGTTTGAAATACTGAATAATTATTCATTAAGAATGATGGGCAAAGAAGCTTAAATCAAATAAACTTGCACTTTAGAGAAGCAGCTTGCAAAAATATTCTATGGGAGGGTTGATTTTATTTATTTTGTGGAATTGTGTAGGCACAAATATTTAAAACCAGATATTATTGGCGAGAAATGTTGTGAAAATGTCCTTCAAATCAATTCACATTCATAAATCCAGTATCTGGAGTTACGAAGAGGAAGCCAGACTGTAAATATCCTTTATTTTTTATACATTTGAAAAAAGCAGATGAATCTGTGTGTCTCCTTCCCTGGCAAATGCGCTGCCTGTAATTCCTGTGTGTCTGAAGGAAGCTGCAGAGCAGAGCAGTGTTCTGGGGCAGGGCTGTTTTCTGCCAGAGAGGCTCAGCGTGAGCAGGCTCAGAGCTGTGCTCTGCAGCCCTCAGCCCCTCAGGTCACGGCATCTGAGGCGCTCACGGGGCCAGCTTTGGTTTGTGTGTCTCTCTCATAATGAACTCTGGTGCTCAGTTCAAATGGTTCAGCAGCAAATTGATCTCGCCAAGTTCACACGAGCCCAAACTCCTGCAAGAATTTCTTCCTTTCCTTAGACCGTGTGCCTTCTTCATTAACTTTGATATAGGCCCCCTGCCTCACTTCTGCTGTTTCTTGTGCTTATCTTTCTGCAGGGTACCAGCAGCTTCACCCTTTCAGCAGCTTATCCAAGCTTACACTGTAAAAGCTGCTCTCATCCCCAGCTAGGAAGAATCACTCGGTATCAAAGGTGAGGCTCAAGGCAGTCAACTTCCACAGGCCAGACAAGCTCATGGAGCTGGGAACTGGTGCTGCTGGTGGTGACAGGGACCTTGGCTAGGCTGGAAGTGTCTGCAAGCCTCTTCCAGGCAACATGTGCTTTGTGTTGCCCAATAAAATGGTTTTTGGCTGTAAGGCTCCTAAGCACTATCTTGCTCCCCAAATTGGGAATATTGCCATTTCCCTATCCTCTGGATAGGGAAATTAAATGTTGGAGATCAGAGAAAGGTGCTTCCCCCAGAGGGTGCTGGCACTGCCCAGGCTGCCCAGGGAATGGGCACGGCCCCGAGGCTGCCAGAGCTCCAGGAGTGTTTGGGCAGCACTGCCAGGGATGCCCAGGGTGGGGTTGGTGGGGGGTCTGGGCAGGGCTGGACTGGATGATCCTTGTGATTCCCTTCCAATGCAGGACATTCTCTGATTCTATGAACAAAATAACCTGCATCAGCAATGGGGTGGGTTTTACCCTTTGGAGGACATTTGTTTTAAGGAGGAATTCCCTGTTTTTCTAGGTGGTGGGAGAGTCACTTTGGCAGACACTTACAGGCCTAACAGAAGCAGTCTTGTAGTCACTAAGAAAAGAGAAGACCCTTCAAAATAAGGTTCACCTCATTCAAACACGGATGGCTGACACTGAGGGGAGTGAATTCCTCCCTGGAATGCCACTCCCTTTCCCCAGGCTGAGGTGCACAGATATTTAAATTTGGTTAGAAGTGTAAAGTCAGCTCAGACAATTTGTACCCAGTTATCCTGCTGGTGTTGTGAGGGCACAGCCATGCTCAGACCCCTCTGAGTGTGCCACCCTCTTGGAATAAACTTCAACAAGCTGCTCCCCACAGAGCTCCAACACACCAACGGCCCTCTGTGGTTTAGGGTGGCTTCTTTGACTTTGCACTGAAATGGAGCGGAGGAAATGGGATTAAACTGCTACGAGCAGGGAAGCAAGAGGCAGCAGAGCCTTTGTGGAGCAGCTCTTTCTGGGACATTGCTCCTCTGGCATTTTCCAGGCTGGGTTCAGGGCAGCTGGAGTAAAGTTCCACATCCCCTGTTTTCACAGCTGCGTTACAAACTGTGGGCCAGAGCCAAATTCTCCTCTGGCTGTACAAACAGGTACAAAACTGGCTGGACCAGGAGGAGTCTGGGGACTCTGCAAGGGATGGATGGTGAGGGGAATGTCACCATGGCTGAAAAATACAAGGGGGATGAAAGCTGGAGGCCAAAGGGAGAAACAGAGCTGAAAAATGATCAGTCTGAGGTACAAACATCCTGTGAACTCTGTGTTTCTCTTCTAATCAACTGCTTGTTTTTTTCCTCTTCTTCTTCTGCCCACATTAACCTTTTCTTGTGGACAAGACTCTTTTGAGTTTATTTTTCTGGGTCTGTTTGGGTTTTGATTTTGTGTTTTTTTCTTATTTGGATCCATGTTTTCCATTTGCAGACATTGGAAACCCACTCCATTTATCTGCACTGAATGATTCAGGACCCTACAGGACCCAACTTCAGTTACTTGACTTCTCTTTTAATATTGCAAACAAATGTGATTAAATAATAAATATGATTGTCTACTTAGGAGTGTTTGTCTCCTCAAGTCTAATGCTAATTTCTTGCTTTCTTAAATCTTCCTTGCTTTTAATGTGACATGTATCATGGGAATTTGCTCACTAAACCAGAAGCAGATTTAATAAAAATCTTTCCACTCACTCAACACTGACTGCTTTAAATCTATGCAAGGAAAAAATTAAGAGCTATCATTCAGACTTGTGTTTCAAACACATAAGGGAGTTTTCTAAGGAAAGTTTCCAGATTTTAAACATACACAGCCTGCAGTTCTCTGTTTCACTACCCGAGGTTCAGAAGTAATGGAATTTTGAAACAGCTAAGTTAGTGCAAAGATTATAGAAACATTTTCAGTGGTAAGACAAGGGGTTTACTTCTGGTATGTTGGGAAAAAATTAGATCAATAAAAGCCTTTACAATGCATTACTGTGAAGAAAAAAATAATTTGTGTAGAAGTTACTGTGAGCTTTAGACTAATGGTCATAACCATAAATTATGTTTAGAAACAGATAAAATTAAATAAAGACTTGCAAAGTATAAATTTGCTGCTGGCAATCTAAAAAGGATTTTCTTGTTACTCCCCCATGGGATTTGGGGTTCTATCAAGGAAGCTTTCCTACTTGTCATACATCATTTCAAAGAGACATATATAGCCTGGAAACTGCTTTAAGGCAGCTGCAAGCAAGTGTCACTTTGAGTTAAATGCATTATTAAACTGTTGGGAAATTTCACATCATGGGTCATTTATCTATGCTAAATGGGTCAAAAGCCTCTACACATGCCTAGATAAATGAGAGAGAAGAGCAAAATTCTCCCTTGGGAAGTAATACGTTGACAACCTCTTAGAGTTCATGTTGTTATTTTTAGTAGATAAGAGGAAAAACGACTTGCTAAGTACACTAATTCATAAACCCAGGTGCCAAGCACCCACAAGAAAAGGTTACCAAACATTCCCATGCTTTGACAATGCTTTGTGAACGATGGCAGCAAAATTAGGTGTAACATGCTTTTGGTCTCTGTCTTTAATTTGGGTTATGTTGTCCCAAAAGATGCCCACTGAATAAAGTGTATACAGAATCAAGGAATCACAGGATGGTTTGGGCTGAGAGGGCCCTTACAGATCACCCTGCTGTGGGCAGGGACACCTTCCACTATCCCAGTTTGCTCCAAACTCCAGCCAGCCTCACCAGTGTAGATGTTTTGGGAAGCAGTACTGGGTGCCCTTTGGACGAGGCTGCAGGGAGCAAAAACAGAGCCGTGTAAAGTTTCTAAAACTTTGATGTGCTGCTAATATGGGATTTATTTAGTCACAGAGAAGCCTTTGGTTTTGTAAATCCTGCCCCTGGCATGTGGGTGGATGTTCCCAGACACCACATGACACATCATCAAACAAATTGGAAGCCAACCTGGTAGCCAGCTTTAGGAAATGAGCAGCAGTGTAAATGCACATGAGAGGAGAAGTGAGCTAGAAACAGTTCTTCACAGTGCATTGGCATCCTTTCACGTTGAAAGATTATGTTTTCCATTTCCTTGCACATTTGCCCATCAAGCAGGCCAGTCAGAAAAATGCTTGAGCAAACAATGGCAAAGGGAGGGCTGTCCTCTTGATTAGAAGCAATTTTTCTGTCTCGGTAGCTGATAGAGGCGAAAAATGATTTGGTGTTGGTATCAGTTTTAGCCAGCTGGGCTCCCATGGAGCTGTTCCTGGCTGAGAGGCACCAAAGGCTCAGCCCCTCATCTGCACAGGGGTGGGCAGAAAAGTCCCCTCCTCAGCCAGAAGGTTATGGTAGATTTTATCAAATACTTTTTGGGTTTGGGGGAAGCATACTTCACTTTAACACAAGAAGCTGATTTATACCAATGCTAAGGACTAAATATTTAGGTATCCAACACATGAAGTTTTTAAAAATATTTTTTTAAAAATATTTTTTTCTTTTTCAGTGAAGAAAGGTTTTCTTATTTTGAAGTTTAGTTGACTTATGGGTGAAAAATTTAAAAGGCTGAAAAGCATAAAGGATCTGTGTGTAGTCAAAATCATTACTGCTTTTAGTTGGTTCAACATGTAAAAAGGGACCTTAGCCTCCCAGAAGGCACTGGGCATTTCAGTTTTTACTAATCAATACTGACTCAGGACAAAGATGAACTATTTTATTGCACTGCCCACCTAGAAAACATTCGACCCATAGCACTTATTGTAACTTTAAAAATCAAATGGAATTAAAAGTTCCATCAATGTAACCTGTCTCTTTACCTTTTTCAAAATGTATAGTTTTAAAAATTATTTTCATACAAGACAGACTTATTAAAACTTCAGTGCATTAAAAATTGGTGGATCAAAGAAAGCAAAGGGTAGCAAGATGTTTGGCTGATGAACCAAGCAAAGCAAAGCTGATCTGCTAAAGCCAGCTGACACTGCTGGCAGTATCCCAAAATGTACAAACACATAACCTGACCTATCAGCGCATTTTATTAAGATGTCACTGAGAACAAAATTAAAACATCTAATTAAAATTTTCCTCAGACACAAAATTAATGTATATATCAAAGGCATGACATGGGTTCTCAATTAATTAATTAACCTACTTTCAAGTACAAAATCTCTGTGCTCAGGTGTTCTGCCTATGGAAAGTTTCTGACCAGGTCCCCAGCTAGCTTGATAAGCTTTTAAGCTAAATTGTCTTGATACTGTAAGAATAACTTATATCACCATTAATTTCTTACTTTAGTCCTCTTTATAAATTTGCCACAATGAGATTAGAAGCAGCCATTATAAAAGAGCTCCATAGATCAGAGAATATTCCTGATGGTGTTCATGATGCAATGTGAGTATGGGCTCAGTGTACAGAATTTAGCTGGTTTTGTGTACAATGTTTGTTGTCATAACCTACATCAGGCCATTTACAGGATCAACAATGGCTCTAAATTAAATAAGCCAGATTTACTTAATTTGTTTCATAATAACAATATTACATTATTTTAGCCAAATGCCGATGTCAAACTGAACAGAAATAAGAGGAAAGCAGTAATTAGTCTAGGTTAAAATATATCCTCAAAGGATATTAAATATGCAAGAGCTCATCCATGAAAATTAGACTGCAAGAGGTTACACCATGTATTGGCTTATTTTGTTACATATCAAATTATCTCTCATGAATAAATATATCTAATAATGTTTAACTCTATAATTTAATAGTGCCCTATTAAAAATACTTTCTAAATCAACCAGGCTGTGTATTTGATTTTCCATGATTATCAGATTTTAAGTACACAATAATTAAATGTGCAATTTGTACCGACTCCTGCAAGTGCATTTAGAGAGACTATGCCCTTCTATCAGGACCTAATCCTTCAGTGGGATAATATAAGTTAAAAAACAGAAGATATGAAGTTTCTTAATTAAAAAAAAAAAAAAAAAGTTTGTTTAGTGCTTTTTGTGTATTTAAAGGGAAAGAAACAATCCCTGAACTACAAAGGGTAAGTTTGATGTGCTTTGCAACATGAGCACTGCTGTATTCCCTTTCCCACAGACACCAGACCACAGATTCCCTAAAGGATTTGGAACACATCCCAGCCAGTGCAAAACCTTCCCCTTGCCTGAGCCACAAGATTTCCCTGCCAAACAGCTCGGAATGTGAGTGATCTGCAGCCCCTCACGGCTCCCCTCGGTGGCGTTTGGTGCCCCGGGGCTCCGAGGGACCCTGTGAGCAGGGAGAGCATCAATCGGGGCTGGGGAAGGGCCGGTGAGCCGGGGAAGGGCAGGTGAGCCGGGGAAGGGCAGGTGAGCTGGGGAAGGGCAGGTGAGCTGGGGAAGGGCCGGTGAGCTGCCAGTCCCCGCATGCAGCCTGAACCCAGAGCCAGCCCTGCTCCCCCAGAGGAGCGATGCTGCTCCAGTTGCCATGGTGAACTCTACTCAAAGATTGGAGCTCTGGCTCCCCTTCTTCCCTGGAAGGGTGAAGATTTCACAGGTTTTGTTCCCTTGTTCCATGGGCCCTGCCCAGCACCAAGCCCAAGCCACGATGCTGAACTGAGCAAAGGTTTGGTGCTATTTGCTAATTCTCAAAATTCATGAAGATAAATTAATCTCCTTCCTACCATGTTTCCTCCACCTCAAGAAATGAAGATGAAGAGTGGAGCAATCAGCTAATTAACCCTCTTCTCCAGGCACAAAGAGCTGCATTACAATGTGACATTGCTCTGCCCTTTTCTTTTTGAGAGTTTTCCTGGCCTATGAAAAGACCCTCTGCATCTGCTCTTGCAACCTGCTAATTACAGTACTGTAATTAAACGAATGCAGAAGCAATTACCTTCATATATCACCGTGTCTGACAAGCCCAGAGCAGTTTCCAGTTACACCGTACTCAGCTCCTCTCTCAGAAAGGTGCAGAGTTGGGTTTGGCTCACCTGGTTTGACTGCTGAGGATACTGAAAATCCAAAATGCTGTGTGACCTGCAGTTCTGTGAGAGGAGAGCTCACAACCATGCACAGAAACCGGCTCAGGGCTCCAGGAGGAGGAGCTGCAGCCCCACTGACCACAGCTGGATGGATCCAAGAGGCCACAGCGACTCCAGTCCTGTGGTTGCTCCATCTCCCCCTTGAAACAACTTGGTTGTCTCTCAACTGCTGTTGCTGGTTCACGAGTCTCTGCAAAGATTCAAAGTCACAACAAAATCCTGGGTTTTCCTTGGTTTTTCAATTCTTCATCCCTTTTCTGCTTTCAGCATTCCCAACATCCTTTTCTCCATGACAGCATTAGACCTACTAGCAGTTGAGCCTCATGGAGAGCAGAGCTTAAGGTTTTATTTTGCTTGGTAAGGAACAAACAAATAGATTTTTGCGAATGATTCAGCCCTTGCTGTTTGCTCTACAGAGCACTTGGAGCCTGCGGCTGAGCAGCGTTTAATGGAGGTCCACACCCAGAGCGCTCAGAGCTGGGCTCAGCTCTGGGATGCAGGGGAAGTTCTGTAAATCACGGGTTGGCACAGTGAGAAAACCACACAAAACAGTCCAGCCAGGGAAGGGGACAGGTATGCATAGGAAAGCAAGAGAAAGTAGAGGACTTGACAGCACCCCCAGACACCACCCCGTCCTGCTTCTCTGTTCTGCCTTGGTGTC
Source organism: Lanius collurio (assembly GCA_020086605.1). Taxonomy (NCBI): domain Eukaryota; kingdom Metazoa; phylum Chordata; class Aves; order Passeriformes; family Laniidae; genus Lanius; species Lanius collurio. Next base: position 596,851 of record JACBWW010000022.1, read on the forward strand.
ACATCATTATCTGAAGGGAGAAGGAGAAAAAAGCTGTTGTAAAATGTCAGTGCCTTTGAATTATAGACAAAACACAGACACATCAAAATGTATTTTCCTTTTCAATACCTTTTCTTAAATGAAATATAATGGCCAGCTCTAGGCTAGGTGCTGCCACAGGTTTCCAATGGGAAGTGAGAAACAACAGCAACAAATCCATCTTTCTTCCTGAAGTACTGCTTGCAGCATGAGGCAGCACTAATCAAAGACAAATCACAAAGGTTTGGATTTCTTCTGTTCAGGACTAACACCTAGGGGCAAGGTGGAGAAGAGAACTGTTTGATACTGAGCAGCTCTGCTCCCTTCACTCTTTAACACCTCATTTAATGAAAGCTCAGAAGGTTTATTCTGTAAGAAATTAGGAATACTATTGAAACATAGAGAATCCTATTATTTGATGGCACTTCTGGAGCAGCATAGAAGATCTGGGAGAGTTTATACCCAAATCCACTGATATGCATAAAAAGTGATTTTCTTCCCAGCGCTGAAACAAAGAGTTACACCTATGTGCAAATGTCTGTGGGACATAAGAACAAAATAAGAGGAAACAAACAGCAAGGATACTCCAGGAATGGAGCAGGCTGCACACAGCATTTACTTTGAAGTATAATTACAGCCCCACTGAAGCATGACTGGAGCCTCCTGTATTTGCAACAACTGTAATCAGTGTAATCATGCTGCCATTTCATTTCCCCTCACACATTCTGGTAAGGCATTGGCACTGCTGGGTGGACTGCTGGAATGATACAGTTAATCCTGTCCATTTATTTCCTTCATGCTGATAAATCATGTTGTTATTCTGCTATATTCATACTTCTTTTCTCTGACTTTAAGGCTGAAGCAGCCCATTTCAGAGCGCTGCAAGAACACTGTTTGTAAAAGAATAGAAGGTTTTACCAGATTTTGTTAGATTTTCAAAACCTTTACAGGGCCTCTCATATCTGCTGTTAATTAGCAGTATTGGGACCAAATAAAAATAACAGATAACTCCCTCTTGTAAAATTATTCCTTCTAGTTGTTATTATTTAGTCACAGTGAAGGGAATGGGAAAAAAAAGGAAACAGAAAAAGACACCAAGAAGCCTAATCTTACTGCCATTTTACCCTTTCCTGAGTGAGTGCCCTACTTTCAGTTTTCTTCCTTTAAACAGGTGCATTAGCAAAATAAAATAATATAATGGGAATTGCCTTGAAGGTGTAGAAGGTAATTAAAATAATATACATAGCTAAGTGAAGTAAGGGTAGGGTGCAACATCTGCTCTAGCACACAAAGCCCTTGGAAAGAAGACACAAACTGATTTAGAATACATTATGTTGCTGATTTTTCTTGATAATTATCCCCCTCCTTTCTTTCAGATGGTCCTTCAATGTGGTTTGCATAAGCCACAGACAGAAGTAAAATCACTCCAGTGAAAGGGCACTGATTTTCCTGCTGATAAGGGCTGGTGCCAATGTAATTTTTCATTTATTTAACTATTTCTGAATGTTGTATTTGCCTAATTTTTAAGGAAACATTTTCTGTGGTTCTTCCTCTACCAGGCCAATTAAAAAGGTCTTGGAAAATGGTAGAGTGAGTGTTTAATGAAAATTCTTCACCTTGACATCTATCTAGGAATTTAAACAGCTATTTGATAAGGAGACACATAAGAAGGAAATCTATATAACAATTAAAATAATAATGCTCTTCTAACCACTTAAGAGCCTAGAGTAGATATTGAGGTAATCACGTTCATTTTAAATTTATATGCTATGCACATCCTTGCAAGCATTTTGAAACAAAGTGGTGCAGAAGACACAGGTGCCTAAATTAATAAACATTAGAAAATCAGCAAGAGTTTTAACTACACTGGTTATTGTTTTCAATTATTAAATAATTAGTTTGAACATCTTTGTACACCTGGCCCCAAATCCTGGGATTCAATTACCTTGACTGGCTCTGGGCTGATATTTAATGTTAAATCTGCAAAGTGCTGGGCATTGGGAAGGATATCTGGGGGAGGATATGGGCATTTCCCAGAACTTCTGTGGAAAAGTTCACTAATCAGAACATTTTCCTTTGCAGAGTCAAGATTATAATTAATAATGCAAAAGCTTTATTAAGATTTTTGGGTTTTTAAGAAGACAGGTGGCAGGCAGCAGACTGATTCCAGCATCTCACTATCCTAACAAAGAAGTGTTTACCTTTCCAGGAGAGATACATTTGAGAGAATAATTTCAGAAATGTCACGTGCTCCTCCAACTTTCCTGCCTTTTTTGCTCTCCATAATGACCAACTCAAGTACTCTGTCTGGTTCAGTTTGAGGAGCACTGAATTTATCTTTTACTGCAGCTCCAGTAGATGCCTTTTGAGAATTTCTATGCAATAGAAAATTCAGAAAAGCTTTATTTGAATTAAAGTCCTCCAAGAGGCTCTTAAGCAATACACTCAGACTACTGGTGATATATCTTGAATTCTGTTACTCATTAAAGCGACTCACTGAAACAGTTTGCTGTAAAATTTCAGATTAAAAAAAGGATTTAATTAAAAGTTTTGGGAAAAGTTTCACATTAAATGTCAAAGTGTTTGGCATGGTGTTTATGGCATGTAATCATTTTCCTGGAGAAATTGAGGAATGAAAGAAATATTCCTATGACATCCTTTTTTAATAGATCCAGTAGGATAAATAGGATAACTAAATAAATCCAGACTTAGGAGTCCAGTATCTCACTTATTTTTTCAGAAAGACACAGAATAGCCAAGTGCCATTTCTCCACACATCTCTAAATAATGTATATAATTCCATCAGAAGTTTCAATAGGTCAAAATATGTTTTTCTTTCCAGCCCTTGAACATTCATTGATTGCAAACCCTGTAATTTCACTAGCAAAATACAGAGCCAGATTTTTTTTTTCTCTGCCTAAAAGCTCACTCCAAGCAAACTGCTGTCCCCCTTCCCAAGCAGGAAGGGAAACAACAGGGGTGGGGAGTGTTTTCAGAACCTTGAAAAGGACTAATTGATGTGTAACTGATTTTCCAAGTCTAAACACAAAGATGCAGCCCAGGCTGGCAGAAGAGAGGTCACTGAATCTCTCTGCAGTTCTGTTCCTTGTGGTGTCAGTGACACAGAAAAGGGGCAATACTGGTGACAATCACTGACATCCTCAGATAATCCAGTTAAGGGAAACTTCTGCAACAACATCATACATTCCTGGGGTTTGTAGCAGCATTTTAAGAGGCCCTGAGACAGCCATAGATATTTCAGGCCTAAACTTTCTACAGCACATATTTCTGAATATAACTGCTCCCAGGCATGCTGGTCATATTCATGAGACATTAATTCCTGTGAATTATATAATCTGTTACTTGGTTAAGTATTACATGTATTGTCATTTCCAAATCGATTATTTGCATTAATTGAAAGAAAATTTACAAGATGATTTTTTTTCATCAATTGGCTGCATTTGGAAACTTTGCCTTAATGCAAAGCCAACAAAAGCTTTCATGTGCTGGCTTAAAATGTGCTTTGGAGGTCAATTTGTACGACTGGAGATGCCACAGAGATTGCACACAACCTATGGATTTGGTAATTCATTCTCTTTGCTGTGCCACACAGTACCTGTCAAGAATGGTGATGATAACAAAAGCAAATTAGAGCTAAAAGGCATTTAGAAAACTTGACTTACTTGTAAAATGGTCTTGCAGGAATATTTCTCAACACCTTAGGGTCACACAACCAGGGCAGATCAATGGCAGAGATCTGTGGATCTATTATGTGAGCAAACCTTTGTGAGATATCTGCCATTTCAATGGATGTAAATTGGGCAAGCATTAAACACTGATATCCTAAAGAAGATTCCCTTCCTGCTCTCAAGTGACAGACAATACCTATAGGTATAATAACCTATAGGGTTATTTAAGGAATACCTGGGTTTGGGAGGGGGTGTTGAGGGAAGCAATCAATACTAGACACAGTCAGTGTACTAAATAGAGCTATTACTGAATTTGTACATGTAAAAGCAACCTAAATATTAAAAAAATTAATCACCAATAAGTTTTTGGTATCATACACTGTCTTTATGGTACTTGATATCAGCTACATGAAGTGCTCAGGCAGTCCTGTGCCACCAGAGGATTACATTTATATTGTCCATAGAGATACTAGAAAATACAGGAGGAATATGCTTCATTTTGCTTGGGAGTGCATTTTGAAATGGAATACTGGATTTCCCTGTGATATGCAGGTTCCCTCCACCTAACCAGGACACCTGGCAGGGGATGGGATGATTCCTGGCCCTGAATCAGCTTCTTTGCAGCTTTTCCCCTTGCCAGGGTGTGACTCCTTCCTGCCCCTGCCAAGGCCCCCACTCCCCTTTCCTCAGGTGGAATGGCCCTCCCACACAAAAGCAGACACAACACCTCACTCCTCCTGTAGGAAAAATGACAATTCCCCAATGTTATGGTTTTAAACCAATAAACACCTCACAGAACTGTCTCTTTTACCTGCAGCACTAAATGGTTTCAGTTAGGAAAGCCTACAAGCATGGCTGAACCTCTTTGCAGCAAGAAGTATTGCCCTGAAAAAAATCCTCAGAGGTCATCACTGGTCCTTACTGTGAGCCTGCAGCTCCCCTCAGGTGCCCAGCCCTTTGCCTCGGATGTGCCACATCAGCCCCCCAGGCACAGGCAGGCTCCTCACGCCTCGCTGCTTTATAACAACCTCCAAGGAATTTTGGGGCCATTTTATACCAAAACAATGTTGGTCCTCCTTCCCAGAGGAGCTGCTCATTTAGTGCAGAATGACTGCACATGTGGGAGCCCTTTACAGTGACACAGGAGGGACCACAGGGCTGATAAAGGGGAGATTTTTTGTGTCTGTGTCTGGACATTAATTAGGGTGGTGGAGGTGAGGATATATTTCCTGCAGTCAGTAGACAGTGGTTTTTCTAGACTCCAGTCCTTTGCAAGTAGAATTGAGGTGGGGTTTTTCAAATGCATTCTTTGGAAAACATTCTGGGAGAGGATTTTAACTGGAGGTGTTTGCTGCCAAGCTGGGAAGCCCATGGCAGCAGGACACTGCCATTAGAATTAGGTTAGGCTTGGCTTCAAGCTGTATTTTCTTCCTCTGAAGGTTGTTCCAAACTCTCAAAAGAAACTTGTTGATTTTATAAGAATGGAATCAAAAAGGTAAGGACTGGTTGACCCTAATGTCTTCCATGGGGTTAATCTGATGCTGGAGCAACTCCACTCCTTTTAGGCTGACACTAGAAACCCTAAACTGCCCTAATTTTATATAGAACTCTACACCAATCTAATTAAAATGTGTACAAGTCAGAGAGATCCCAAGCCTTAATATGTGATATAAGGATTAAAAGTTTTAAAGATAAAATACAGCTGTGATCTAGCGAATAACCTTTTTTATTTGTGACATTTTCATTTTGCAGGCTATTCCTTTTATTTCTGGTTATTTTGTGCCTTTGAATTTAGGATACAACATCATCTTATCCAACCTCCCCCTCAAAGGGCTTCTCCTGCAGTTACAACCACCCCAAATAAACTTCAATGAATGACTTAATTTCTTAAATTCTTTGAGATACAATGGCCTCAGAATAGGAAAACACAACTAAATGATCACTCCATGTCACAGAGTTTGTATCAAACATGGATCATCTGAGAAGATTTAAGGGAACAGACTGGGATCCTGTCCATTTTCACATGGAAGTGCTACAAGGGAATCTGAACACCACGGGAGTTTACAGGATGTGCAAATCCAGATGGTGGGAGTAAAAAATTCAAGATAAGGGTGTAAGAAGTAAATGGATTCACCTACAGGTTTGGTTACAGGTTTGGTTTATGGAGTCCTGTCTCTTCTGGGGTTAATAAATGAGGTCACTTCTCTTTTTTCCATCTTCTGTCCCAAATTGACTTGCTGTTTCAGTTTGGTACCTCAAATCAGAATCAAATATGAACCAATTTGCTCAGTGTAAGGGTGGTTGTACCAGTCAGAGTGGGGCTGATGTACCAACATTCTCCCCTATCACCTCTCTCTAGCATCTTCCTGAGTGAGGTTTTGCCTCCCTCATTTCCACAACACCCTTCTCATGCCAGGTGAGCTGTGAGAGCAAGGAAACAGAGGAGCTCCAGCATTTTTTGTGTCAGTTTTGCTCCAACTGCCTCAAGCTGTACCTTAAGTATAAGAAAGGCAGCTGTGACATGAGAGCTGTTATGGTAAATGCTAGAGACTGCTGGAAGAAGGGATGACACCAGTGTGTCACAGCATAGCCTGGAGGAAACAGGCTGTGGAAATTGCATCTAAAGCCAGTCATGATCCCTTCAGTAGCAGGCTGCTGTCAGCATCCACTGGCAGAGAGTGAGAGAAGATGTAGAAAGGAAACAGCAGTCCCTCTTCTTTATATACAGTCCTGCTGGATGTTTGAGCTTCCTGATAGATTCAGGGGAAGAATAAAAGTGTGGGAATCTGTGGTGCTTCCTACGACTGAAATAAACTCTTTGTGTGTCTCTGCACCTGTAACACGAGGGTAGTGGCTCTGCCACTTTGAGCCTGCAAAGCAGCAGTGAGCATCAGCCAGAAAACAGGGAATCTGCAAGTAACTGGAATAAAACAAAAGGCTTGGGGACTGCTTGTCACCCTATCATGGAGAAAGTCATCCCACCAGGACCGAAACTCTTTGTGGTCGGAGTAGTAGCAGCAGGCACTAATATCACTGGGAGCTCTTGTGTAGCTTCTGACAATGAGTTCCTTAGAAGGCTTTCCTCCCTTTGAAGTGCCTGCCTTGCCTGAACAGCAGACAGCTGCTTTCTGCCTCCTGTCTTGCCTGTCTGCTCCCCTACGTGCTGCTCTGTTGAAACACCCTGTGTTATTACAGTCACTCTCAGCACCTGGCTGCAGGAGTGAATCAAAGTGTTGTGAAGGCAGCATATCAATTTGGGTTTGTGCCATGTAACAGTTACTTGCTGGCTAAGTGGGATCATTTCAAAGACACTTTTTCTTCCCTTTCCTCATTTCTCTGTGCCCAGAGCACTGCTTGAGCTGCCTTTCCCCTAAACACTACGTGCTCACCTTTTGTGACTGTCTAAAATAGAAAAACCTCTGCTCTTGTCAAAAGGATAAGCTGAAACAGTCATTTATCTCTGGCTGAGGGATTGCACACTGGACTGCTCCCCCAGCACTTCCCAGTTCCACAGCCCCTCTCCCAGCTGGGCCAGCAGCAGCCAGCAGTGGACCCTGCTGAGGGTGGCTGACCCTCCAGCTGTCACAGCCCAGAACAACCAGGTGAACACAAATAATCAAAGAATTCATTTCCATTTACTTAGAGAATCCCCCTAAGTAAAGAAAAGGATGGGTTATGTGGTGGTTGATTTCATGCTGCTGCAGGAAGAGCTGTGTTCATTGGTAGAATGGTGAAGACTTGGATGGGACCTTAAAGAATATTTCATTTTCCTCTTTTCTTTTCCTCTGCTCTGAGCTGGCTAGTTACAGATCTGCACACACCTCAGAAGTGAAATCTGCACTTCTCACACCCCGTGGTATCTGCATGGAGATTACATGGATCTCACAAGTGCAGCAGTGCAGGTTTGCCTGCAAGTTAACAAGATTTTAGTAAATTCAGAAGACTGGAATGTCCCTGAACACAAGCCAAATTAATTCATATTTTAAAAGATTTCTGTCTACAATCACAGGAGTAAATGCCACATAAACCCCAGACCTGCTCCCATCAGAGACAATGCGAATTAAGCCACTAACTTCAAAGAACAGTGCTCTCCCTGTAGAGTATATTTCATGCTTCTGCAGTCTTGGCTAGATTAGTGCAAATTAAACATTGGGTTAAGTTGCCAGAACCCATAAGCTCTCCATTAGGCTCTGGAGGATTTGGCTAATTTTAGTCAAATACTTACCTATTTTACAGAAGCCATGCAAAATTCCTCCACAGGCTAAGCCCACTGAGCTCTGATAGAATGCCACTAATGAATTTGGCCACACAGCTCCTGTCCCTGTGTTTATGCAGGGCTCAGAATGCATTGCAGCTTCATGCACCTGATCAAATCCTGAGGAACACCTATTTTACACCAGAGCACACCAAAGAATTTCATGAGGGCTGTAAACAAGTCTCTTTCAGAAGTGCTAAGGGCCCTAATCCTCAAATGACATTGGGAGTGCACACGAGGCTTCCCTTGCCTGCAGGGCCATGGTGGGCTGCAGCAGCCTCCTCCCCGTGCTGCCCACTGTCCTACATCCTGAGAGTGGCCAACTGCCCCAGGGAGATACAAGCCACACTTTTCAATCATCTCTGCTTCATGTTAAATACACTTACAGGCAGCCAAGCAGCATCCCCAGAGGGTCTTACTGGGACAGAGGGATGTTAACAATGTACTTCTGCCTTTTTTTCTGCCTTTTTTTTCCTTTCAAATATATTTTGACTATAGCCATCCCCGAATAATCTCCTAATCAGTGAGGAGGCCTTGAGTTTAGCTTCACAGACTGCAGACATGGAGATCTGAGGTGTCATTTCCAAGTTCCAAGGTGTAGGATTTTAGGGCCAGCCTGGACGAAGCCTTGCCTGATTTTCAAGCCTCATTTCTCCCCTGGCTGAGCACAGGGAATCCCATCACTGCTGTGTGTCTCCATTCCCATCTATCCAGGATAAAGGGTTCTGACATCTGATGGGAAGCACCAGAGCTCAGTTCCAGGTTTGTACAATGGCTGGAACCACTGCCTTTGCAGTCCTTGCCAGAACTTCAGGGTGCTCAAACAGATACAAACATCAGACTAATTAGTCACTTTTAAACTTATGACTCAGGCATTTACAAAAAGCATGTGTTCAGATAAAGGTAATACAGAGCAAAAAATAATACAGCAACATCCTTTGGGAAGGCAGAAAAGGTCAAGTACAGTTCTGCTCTTCGTTGAGGAAGTAACACACAGAATTTGACCACTCAAGCAGCTAATTGCCAGTGGGATGTCTTGCTGTACACATCTTCTGAGGTACTTTAATTATGCAAACACACCTTGTTGTCACATAGATATAAATAATGTTTAAGGCTCGTGTTCCTTTGAAGTATGTGCTGTGGGGATTATGTGGGTTTTCTTCATTATGACACCCCTGTGGGGAGAATACCATGTAATAAACAAAACAGCACATCAGCAGAGGGGTTTGTTTGCAGGTGGGTTTCCTCCCCCCCTTAAATCATTTTTAAAAGGCTTCTGGCTCTATTTCTGACTCTTGTTGAGAAATTGGGTACTTCAGCAAATTGCTCCGTTGACAAAAGGGAAAAAAATTGTTGCTTCAAAACAAACAATTATGATGACTTTGAAGCATAACATGGAATGTCTCATTGATTTTGTCCCAGAGGACTGGTGTAAAGAATGAATAACCAAAGATGCAACAGAGCATGTAATATTAGTGAATGCACCATTTCTTGGGCAGCATTGTTTTAAATCCATTTGCTCATCTTTGCACTCAGTGATCACCTGCTATCAACAGGGGAAACACACGAGCAATCTAAATACTTGATTGCTTATAAGAGGAAAGATTTCTTCCTTTTCAAAGGTAAAGTGGCTGAGTAGTGGCAGGAAAATGTGTCATTCCTTTCCCACAGTCTCTAAGTGGAGCATTAGAGACAGAGATTATAATTTCAACCTGTGGCGCTTGAATTCCTGGCCACAAGAATTCAGCATTTGTTTTTCTCCTGGAGAATAAACTTTACATTTAAACTCTGATTAGACCATAGAACTGGCACCAAGAAGCTTTTTCCTCTTTTCTGCTCCTTATATTCATAATGTGAAGTGCACTCTGAAGGGGCATTTTGCAAAATGCAATGGCAAAGCCCAATTCTGGAGACAGCCACTCACTCTGGTGCATTCTGCTCACACAGCCCAGCATTCAAGAATTAGGACTTTTGAGTGTTAAAGCCAGAAAAGGGAGCAGTAAATGATCAATTGTAGCAAATATTCTGCAGTCATTTCTTCAAACACAAGTGATGCAGTATTTTGTCCTTGAGCTGAAATATCAATTCCCTATTAGGCTAGAAAAAAATCTCAGTACAGCTGTTGTGCTACCTTTGGATATGGCTCTTTTCTAACAGATCAACTTATCTTCAGCCAAGGTATTTGCTTCTGTGATGGAGAATCTGTGTCCTCTAGGTTTCCTTTCAGCAAAGAAAATTTGAATTGCTTAAAAAATGACATTATTCAGATGGCAAAAAACGTTGAAAACAATCAAACAGGTGCTGTCAGTCTGAAAGTTTGATTCCTAATAGATTTGGAACTGAAATTCTCTCATTTGTGTTTCTCTCTCTAGGTATTTCTGAAATCAGTTTCCACCACTGAAGTGGAACAGATAATTTATTGTCATGGGTTTCTCAGCATCTTTTCAGAGCTCAAATATTTCTACATGTATTTCCACTTAGCTTCCCTGCTTTGGGTTTCTGATCCCTCTGTGAGCCAAGCCTCAGTCCCTTGGATGCAGTGATTGGATCCATTTTTTGACTGCAAGGATTCATTTTTTAAATGGAAGGATGCTGTTGAGTGACTGCAGCTACTCCTTTACTCCAAAGCTTTAACCACAGCGTGCCACAGCCCCTGCCAGACCCAGTGGGAGACAGAATTTTTGTGTTACAGCACACACAAACAAAGCCAAGCCCATCCTGTTAGGGAATCCACCAGTTATGGATTGCCTAAATACTCAGGAAGACTTCAGCCTCTGTGTTTTCCTGTTTCTGGGCTCCTGGTTGCTCTCTACAACTGCATTAAGTGTGCAGGGAAAATAACCATTTGCTGGGGGAGTGACTTAGTGCTGTTTGCAGAGGTGCAGACTGACAGCAGATATATCTATTCAGCTCTGCTGGGCAGCAGGGCTCAGCAGTGAGCTAAATTAGCCCACAACATGTTATTCTAGCCAGACTTCCCAACAGACTGCTGTAAGGCTAACACACACACTCACATGGCATATCCAAAGGAGAAAAATGGAATTTCAGCACGTTTTTCTTCCTGGGTTGATTATTCCTCCAATATTTCAGATCCTGCTCTATGGCAATTAAATCACAGCACCTCATTCCATGCTCAAGTCTACCTGTCCTTGACTCCACAGGTTTACTTGAGCTTCTATAATGAATGAGAATGAAAAAGAAATATTAAATAAGACTGTGTAGCTCAAGAATATGCAAGACTGGTAGTTCAAAATAATTGTGATAAGTATTTGTAAAAATGCAATAATTCAAGTGTATAAATGAAGGGAATTAAATACCATGGTAAATTTACATAAAACAATATTTAAAGCAGAAATTGGAATAAATATAATATAGATAAGCAGTAATCCTCTTCCTTCTTAACTAGGCCATTAATAAAAATTTTCAAGGACAGACTGCAAAATATCTTTAAAATGGAAGGTCATATTAGAGACTAGAAAAGACTGATCCACGAAAAAAGATCTGAACCTAGCTTTGCCTCCAGCTCTGCATCCTGAGTGCTGTGGTTCCTATTGGAAGCCTACCTTTCCTAGGAGTCACTATATCCTGAGACATAATGGTGATATCCATTTGCTCTGGTCTTTTTTTCTTCCAGCATTTTTCAAGCTGTTGTTGTTTTTTTGGTTTTTTGGGTTTTTTTAACTAACAATCACTGTGGAACAGCATAAAATATTTGGCCATCTTTTTTTCTCTTAAGAGTGCAGCTGAAAAAGCTTTAGAAACAGAAAGAAAATAAGCTATTCAGTTTGGTCCTTTGAAATTAAGCCACTTGCAATTCATAGAGAAGCTATTGGAGATGACACAGCTGACATTTTTTTGCCTTGTATAAAGCTGCAAAGATAGCTGCTTTACAAAGACAATCATTCCTAAGAGTGGGAGCATTATTAGGTTTTCTCTGCTGATCTTCAGGTGTAAATGACAGGTAACTTAAATACCCTGCCAAGTGCAAAATTTCTTTGCAAAACATCTCAAAAGTACGATTTCCTGTTTTACATAAGACTTCACAATCCACATTACTTCTAATCCTCTAAAGCATATTCTTCTGTTTTCTCTATACCTGCAGGATTTCTCATGAGCAGTGCAAGTATTAAAAAGGTAAATGGTGTCTTGAATAGAAGAATTAAATTCTGAGGCTTCCTGCACTGATAGGAAATCAAGTCTAAGACATATTCCTGCAGGCAGTTGTTCTGCTAATTCCTGGGTACAGACAAATATCAATCTAATCCCAAAAGTAACAACTGTCAGTAGAGTGAGGTTTCTGTGACCCACATCGTGTGTCTGTAGCTCTGACAAGACAGCCAAAGAGTTCTCCAGCAGGGAACAGAATCATACTACTGTTTTCTGACATTCCCTTTGATTTCTTGCTGCTGGCCCTGTTGATCAGCAGGTGAGTTTTAATATAAACCACCCAGCTGAAGCAGGTTCAGACAGATGAGGGAACACAGAGTGGGTCCAATGACTTAAATGTGCCTTTTTCTTCTCATGGGGAACCTCTCCAGACATAAAGGATAACTTCATGCTCTCTGCTTGTATAACAGTGGCCCAGGGACAGATTTCAGGCAAGACCAAACACACATTTATCAAAGCAGCCCTTTGCCAGTGCACCAATCTGGTCTGAGGGTGCTCACCCACAGGTAGGGCAAATAGTAGGAACTGGTACTTCCATCTTAGCTGGGCAATGCTTGGATCAGTTTCCCAGAGCAGCTAACCCAGTCTGGAGGGCCCCAAGGTGCTTTCACCAGGATATAGACTGAATATAGGACTGTTTCATTAGGCAGCTGAGGTACCCCAGATCTGAAGGATTCGTTTTTCAGAGCATCTAAAGCATATCTGAATCTGTGTGAAAGGAGAAATCTGCCCAGATGAGAATGAGGAGGAGGGACATTCCACACTCCCTAACTTCAGGGATCTCTGAAGGCAGGACCTCAGGCTCCTGTTGCAGCCAGCAGAAACTTCAGAAGCAGATGTGCTGATAGCTCAGCTACCCTTGTCAGGAAATCTCAGAAGCCAATCAGGGCACCTGCAAACCCAAACTGGGCTGTGTAAATCTGCCTCTTGTCCCCCTGTGCCCGCAGAACAAGGTCATAAAGGCATCCACTTTGGGATCTAATCCATGAAAGGCTTCTGTGCTCTTTGAAGTTCACCAGCAGATGGAAGTTCAGAGTCAAGCATTAAGTGATATCATTTCATTTTGGATATAATATGAGGTGAAATGGAATCTTTCACATGGTGACACTTTCAATCACACCAGGAGCCTTCTCTGGGGCTGTGGCACTGATGGGACAGTGGGTGACAGCACTGGGAAGGACTCTGGGAAGTTTTCAGGGAAACTGCCAGATCCAAGATTCCTTATTACTTTCCCATGCTTCACTCAATGAGATGTACTGATTTACAAGGAGGTTTAGGACTTGAGGGAGAGAGATCAATAGCTTTTTAGTGAATACTAAGTGCTGTTTGTGACAACTCAGAATATAAAAGAGCCCCATGCTGTCCAGCTCTCACAGAGAGCAAAAGGAGCAAGACTGTGCCTTGAAGGATGAAAAACTGGTGGCAGAATTCCCTTTGTTTTTGGCTCAGTGGTTGGGCTGGGTGACTGTGCACCCCTGGGCAAAAGGCAGAGCCCAGGGAGACCGGACCCTGGCTGGAGAAGGTGCAGTTTTACTTAGGCCTGGTATGCCTGCTCCAGGACTCCCCAGGCCAGGCTCAGTGAGCATTACTGAGCTCCACACAGCAAATGTGGACACAGCCAGACAAACTCCTGGGAAGGAGCTCACTGCCCAAGCCACAACTCGATGTCAGTGCACAGCCCAGCCAGGCTCTGTGCAGGTGGAATTTGTGAGCTGCATCAGGTTCAGAGCTGTGCACAGGAGCAGCCTGGTGCAGCTCCCAGATAAAAATGAGGCTTTCTGCAGCCACACCACAGATTTCAATTAGGCACTGAGTCGGTCTGGTGCTCTGCAGAAGTATCTGACCTGCTTTACAAGTACTTTGTGCTGCACACCAAATTCTTGGTAGCCCAACACGCTTTGGGCACAGTGAGTCAGAGCATAGATTTGATTTATGAATGAGATGTAGAAATGCTGCACCAAGTGCCTGCTAGGAATGCAGTGCTGTGGGGAGATCTGGTTATAAACAGTTTTGTTGTGTTCAAAAGGGCTAAATCCTCCTTACATACACAGAATTCATGTTCCCCACAGGAATAAAGGAAGGAAACAAACTCAGGTTCTCCCTTTCTGGGTGCAGAGATATTAATTAAAATAGATTAATTTAATTAACAAGAGCCACATCTTCCTTAGGAGAATTTGAGCAGCGTTCCCAAGTAGCTTTTGATTCAGTAAAAACATATTTGTCAAATAAAAAAATTGAATTGCAGTGATAGATACTAAAAAGGGAAAAATATCTTGTTATGAAAAAGAGAATCATTTGCAGTTAAGCCCATCTGTTTCTTGTGCTCGTGGAGTTTAGATTAAAGTATTTTATTTCTGTCTACTAATTAGGACTATTTATTACTGACTTCATACAATTTTGAATTATAATTCTCACAACACTTATTTTAATATGGTATCAGCACAAATAAAGGGTGACTCTTGGGAATATCTGGAAAACAGGGAGTAACATCAAATCCTAATGAAAGTGGTGACAGTTCCCCTGCTTTAGAGACACTCTCAGCAAGTTGTAGAATCAGACGGTGTCAGCTGAATTCTCATTCCTCAGAAAATTGCCCAGCACAGTGCACTGGGGAGAACTAATCCAGCAATCATAACTGGGAGATCAGACGAGCAAGAAACCTGAAAATTCCCACAAAGTTTGTTCCCCAGATATTAACAACAAGCACAGAAATATTTATCCCCAAAATCTAATTAGAAATTAGCAATTCAGCTGCAGCCTATGTAGAAATGAAAAAGATGATCAAATATTCACCAAATTGCTGTGATGAGTTTTGGAACAGAGCAATTACAGACAAGGGTTTCTTTATGGTTTCTTTATGGTTTCAAACCCACAACATTTTGTGTGGAAAGCAGAGAGGAAGACAAATACTCAACTGAAATCTGTGATCACCATTAGAGGTGTTTGAGCCATGCCTGCACTGTGGTGCTTCTCACAGTTGGGACAAACTAATGGATGGATAGTGAAAATAATCTCTCACACATCTGTGAGGAGCCCTGATGCAGTGAGATAGGTGGAAGTGACATCACCAGAGGGAAGTACACAAACAGAAAAACAATAAAATAATCTCAGGCCTTTGAAGTAATTTTCCCAAAATTTTCTGGCTCACAGTGTCCAATAAAAAAAATATCTCATTGAGGGAGGCACACCAAAGAAAGCCCAAAAGTGAGACACACTTTTCAAAGTAGAGCATGAACACAGGCCTGGGAAAATAGAGAGCTGCAGTTAAAAGATCACAACATTACATGAGCTGAGATACAAGGTTATTCACAAAATTCCAATATAACAAAATACTTGTATACCAAAGTGTTATTTTTATTACATCCTGTTACTAGCACTATGTGGTCTTCAAATGAGGATCAAATTTCCTAAAATCTGCTGGGATTTAGGTGAAGAAAAACCTTAAAGCTTTTAAAAATAAGTAAAGGAGCAGTAATAATAAGGGGTAGATTTTTTTTTGTCAAAAGTTGTGTTTTACAAAAATTCTAGTTCTGTCAGATTGGCCTATTCTGCATGGGACTTAAATGAGCCATTTCCTATTGGCAATATGTCATTAGCATCTTCCTAATCATTTCCATCTAATCTCATCTAATTCTCTAAGGACTTTTTTCTCAGGAGTAATTGAAGTCTCATTCCACCAAGTGGAAATACTGAATCAGGATAGACTGTTATCCTACAGCCCTCCAAATCACTCTTGCGTCATTTCTTTTTTAATTAGGCTTAGCCTGAACAAATATCCCTGTTTATAGAAATGCATGTACACAACCTCTACAAATTACTAAACAAGATGCTTATTGGAGGCACAATTACCATTATTAAAATAAACAGCTATTTTCTGGGGTGTCCTTCAAAGAGAGAGCTGATGTCCTTTGTCACCAAACCTGTTATAGCCTAGAATGTACTTTTTAACCATTGTTTTTGATCCCAAATAGAAATGGTAATCTGCAGGTATTAATCTCAACATTGAAGAGCATCACTCTGCAGGGTAGGAAATGAACAGGCTGGAAGAAGAATACCTTTTGGCCAGGTGGCAAATGTGTGAAAGGTGTGAGGTGGCTCTTACCCAGCATTAGGTACCTCTTGGGGGGTAAGGATTCATAACTGGCCATGCAGAGAGGACATCAGCATTTAGAAATGCGTGACAATCTCACAGGAATTCAGGGAGTAAGCAGCAGAGTGGGTTAGGTTAGAACCTGCAGGAAATCTCAGAGCAACTTCATGAAAAATTTAGATCTGAAAGCGGTCTTGGTGAGAGACCCTTCAGAAAGTGCAACATCAGGCATGGGAAGCAGATTAAAATACCACACCCAGCACCTCCTATACATCCACCTTATTTACCCTGTGCTTCAGGGATCTTCGAGATCCCTGAAGAAACCAGGGGATTTCAGATGTGTGGCTGCAGCAGACCCCAGAACAGGTGTCATGACAGACTTGTTAAAAATGATCTTCCCAAAGCAAACCCTCTGCACATGTTGTTTTGCACAGTAACTCCACACCTGCCCTCACTGAGGAGCTCAGGCTGGCAGTGCAGGGCTCCACCAGAGCTGGGATCTTCCACTGGAAACCACGAGCCAGGTACTCCCTGTTAACAAAGGAGTACAGAAAAATGTGAGATTTTATGGTAAAATACCTATTCCTAACCAGTTTTATCCAAGCACACACTCATGTGAAGAGCATTCTCGGGCAGTTCCCACACGGTGCTGGGGTTGTTAACTGAAAACTGTGTGAGAATTACTTCAGTGCAGCTTGAATCAACCACAAGTGACAGTGTGAGCTCCCAAGCACTCACCCAAGCACACTTTCAACCAGTCTGCACACAGCAGAGCTTTTCTGGTTCAAGCAGTGAGCACGTTGCTTTGTAGACGAGGTACAATAACGTGTTAAAACAATTGATCAGCTTCACTGAGAGTCCCACGTGCCTCTGAAGAGCTTCTCCTTGTAGTGACTTGTTTCCCCCTCCTAAAGGATGCTGGAGCTCTGATCATGAGCCAGCCTTTGCCCATGGTGACAAAGGGACTTGCTTTGAAGCCCCTCTCTGTAAATCATGGAGATGAGGGTGTGAGCCTTCTGACAGCACCTTGACATGGTCTCCAAACTGAATTTCTACCAAACACTTTCTAACTATAAAATTAGCAATCCCTGCTCTCCTGACATCCTGTTGAACATCTGTTTTCCAGTCTGGACAGAGGCTGTCAAATCCCACTTCATTTGCTTTGGGGCTGTTTTTGTCTGGTCTCTCCACGTAGGATGAATAACCTTCACTGAACTACTTCAGCTATGAAACACAAGCCAGAGACCCCTTTGATTTCACAGTATATCTACAAAGTTCTACTTTATGGATAGGAGGCCTTGAATTTATAACATAATTTTCTTGCCTTAGGAAGAGCTTGTTCTGCTACAGTTTTGACCACGAGACAAGTCTTATTACCAGAGAAGATGGATTTTCCAGGCTTTTACTTCATGAGGGGCAGAGACAGAGCCCTCATGGTTGAGTGATTTGGTCCTTGATCCATACCAGGAATGCAAGGAAAGTTTAGTGCCCACAATCCTTGACAAGCACTTTTATCCAGTGCTTTAGATATTTCTGTGCATGTGATGTGGCAAAGGACAGGAAGTGGTGTATATTGGATTTAAGTACAAGAAGAGGTTTAAACTCCTCTGCCATTCAGGAACAGAATTTTCAGCTGACTTGCCAAAGGCCATACAATGATTCAGCCACAGAACTCGCCAGTCCAACAGCAAAGCCAAACTTTATCCTCTGCTTCAGATTGCAGTGGCTACAGAAATTCTCTTGAAGGAGAAGAGCCAGCCTACCTGCAGTTAACTGCAAACAGGGATGTGCCCAGAGCAGACATTCACAGAGCCTCCTACTTAAAATCCAAGAGACTTATGAATCTCTCATCAGTCATTAAAGCCATTGCCCTCTGCCTATTCCATGATTTCTGTTTCCTTGAATATGACATTCAAGGAAAACTATATAAGAATATTGGCAGCACTCAGCATAAATACTCAAGACAAATAACCACAGAATGACTTGGATTAGAAGAGACTTTAGATTGTTTCATCCCACCCCTGCCATGGCAGGGACACCTCCCACTGTGCCAGGCTGCTCCCAGCCCCAATGTCCAACCTGGCCTTGGGCACTGCCAGGGATCCAGGGGCAGCCACAGCTGCTCTGGGCACCCTGTGCCAGGGCCTGCCCACCCTGCCAGGGAAGGATTTCTGAATGAAATCATTTCTGCAAATACTATAATGGGAAGGGTGAAAAGACACAAAAATCCAATGGCACAAAACTAACACATTTTTGGATGGGGAGCAAGGAGTGCTGATGGTCCCACCTTTCAGTGTCCATGAGAGGTTCTAACATCATCCCTGTCTCTGCTCCTTTGAGCAAAGGCATTTCAGACAAGTTCCAAGCTGCACTACACATTCCTTGGCTTTCTAGGAACATATCAGATCTGTACTGGGTCAGAAGTGCATCTAACTCACTGTTCCAGCTTTGATGGACATACAAGAAAAGCACACAGTGATATTTCTCCAATACACTTTCCCAGCTGCAGGAAATTACAACTTGTATTAAGAGTCCTAACACAAAGGAGTTTGTCTAGATATTCTCTAAACCCTGTTACAATTCTATTTTACAGGAATGAGTTCCAGAGTTTAATTAATCTGCTTTTGTGACAGAGGAGTTTTATTATTGTTGTATTTGTCTCATTGTTTTGGTTTTTTTGACTCCTATCACTGGACAGGTCCATTTGATACTGACTTCTTTTATCACGATAAAGTAAATACCGATTTTTGGTTCCCTCTCGAACACTCACAGTTTCATCACTGCCTTCACTGTATTTTGGTGTCAGCATACTTTTTCTGGGTTCTGTGGTGAAATTATTAATTTCACCTCTCCTTGGACACAAGGCATGGAGTTCTTTGTCACCCATCTCTGTACCTGTACTTTTATTTCAGCCTTCTTGGGATGGGGAAACAAAGTGCATTGAGGATGGAAACAGACCTTTCCTCTTGATCAACCAGAGGGGGCTTTTCCTTAACTGAACACTTGCAAAGGTAGAATACAAGTCAATCTGGCCATTTCATTTCAATGCCTTCAAAGGGGTGGATTTCACCAACATTTTGAAAATGTGTTTCATAAGCCTTGATAAATAAGGACCCTTGAACTGCATTACCTTGAGAAAAGCCAGCAGCTCACAGGGTCAGGCTATAAAACGTTATCTACACCCAGTTGCAATGACCCTTTTATTACACTGCCTTTAGACTTAGAAGAAAACAAAACAGCACCCTGGTGATAGTCTCAAATCCAGCCCCCTTGAAGACAATCAGTGCAGCTTTTGATAAAAGTGATCAAAGGGAAATTCTTGACAGCTTGGAAACATGAAATGCTATTACTTGCCCTTTTTAGTTTTGCTCTTTCTTCTCAGAAGACCAGTATTTGTTTTGCATAGTGGCAAACATCATTCCTGTGGTGTTTAACTTTTGCACAGGAGTCCTCCTTTCATTACACCAGAGTAACAGCAGTGTGAGATTAGCAAGATGTTCTTTGTCTTCTGCTGTAGTAAAACCTTTTTGTAATTTATCTTTCCTTTCTCTTCCTTTTACCTCTTGGCCACAATTTACACATCAGCATCTTCTGCTATTGTCTTTATATTGGATGAGAATCCCCTTAAAATATTCCCACAGAGCTGCTATTTCTCCTCTTTTCATTACTTAAAATTGAAAGTGGTTAAGTTAATGTATTTAGCATCTGACTTACAAGGGGAAAAAAAAAAAAAAGAAATAGGAAAAAAAAGGCATGGTGAATTGCTATGATCATCTCAAGGACAGTTTGTGTTGGGGCACCAAGGCCAGCAGAAAAGGGCAAATTCCTGATCCCTTTTAAATTGTGGTACTAATCAAGGGATATAGAGGTCCCTGCAGACAAGTGACCAGGAGCAGCTTAGAACTGCTTCCCTTCAGGCTTAGTACAAAAGCTGCAGGGCGTGTGTCTCAACTCCCTGCCCTCTCCCAGGAGGGGAGGTGTCATTTGGCCATCTAACCCTCCAGAAAGGCCCACAGGATTTTAATCTCTCTGTCATAATCTCTAATTAGTCACCTCTCTCAGCACCTCTCCTGCCATTTGAAATCAGGATGCTTTGCAGATACTGGCATGGAGATTAAACCAAGCATTCAGCTGGCAGCAGTCCACAGGCAGTGTAAAAAGCTTTTTGGGCACAGTTTCTACTCCCTCACACCAGTGAAAAACTACTGGAAGTGTGAAGATCTCAGTGTCAAACCTTCCTCTCTAGTCAAGAATGCTGAGGCTGTAAAGCACAATGCAGCCCTTCTAATCCCTGTGAACCAGAAGTTGACATAACTGATACAGAAATGCTTAACTGAGGGACCAGCTAATAGAGGTAATTTCTAGTCCATCAGATCCTTATATTACTTATTGCCCCCAGTTTAGTTTAGAATGGCTTTTTAAGCTTCCCTATTTAAGTTAGTAGCTCTAAAATGCAAGTTTCTGCATTCTCAATTCATTGCTTCCTATTGAGCATTTGGGGCATAAAGAAGCAGCATTATATCCTCATTTTAGTTTAGAATAGGGAGCAAAAATACCTTGCAGATTGTTTTTTGTTCTCAGTGAGGACCTGAACAAGCCACGAAGACCTTTCCCCATTCCTTAAGGGAGCTGAAAGCCTTCCCCTTCCCACCCAGGATACTGTGCTTAGACCAGCTGGTGTTTGGTGTCTGGTTTTAAGAGGAAAAATATTTTCCAAATACCAAACATAATCATTCAGGAACATTAATTGCCTGGGCAACACGTCTGGGAGAGCTCTTTAGGTAACACAGTGCCTCTGAACACGTTGACAGAGGAGCTGACTGGGCACATTTCCTACACAAATGCTATTTATTTGGTTGGTTTTGGCAAGTAGCTGTCTCTGCTTACACCCCAAAGGGATGCAAGTCACAGTTCTGACTGACTGGGGGAAAACCAGCAGTATCAGTGGCATCCCTGAGAAAAATATCTTCCCTTCCAAGGAAAAGGGCAGGTCTCCCCAGCAGGCAGTGTGTTCTCCCCAGGGCCAAGGACATGGAGAACAGTGCAAAACTTCATTTTCATTTGTCTTAAAAACTGATCCAAAAGAAAAAAACCTTACAATGTTTTTAAATGATGGATTTAATTTTTTTTTTTCTATTGGAACTGGCATTTTTCACTAAAAATGCTTTTTGGCAGCACTGTATCTTTCAATTGGAAAGCTTTCCACATGAAAAATCTCCTCAAAGTATAAGGTAACAAATGCTGCACTGGTGCCTTCCATGGTGATTTCATGACCAGCAATACCAGGGGAGGGGACTTTCCAAACAAAATATTCATTTTTATATGATGTTTGTGATTAAGCTGGGTGTCTGAGAACATCCCATTTCCAGCATGTCAGGACATGTGGATTCACCCCTGCATATACTTCCCAAAGAAATACCATGCTGAGGAGGAAACAAGGAATGAGCTCTTTTGGTGACCTGTCAGGAAGAGCCAAGAAGGGCCTTTACAAGCCTGGGACAAGATTCTAGTTGGGTTTTGTCTCACTGAGTTCCCTTTTGAGACAACTGAAAAGTATCATCCAAGGAAGGTGCTCCAGACTCAAAAAGGACTTGAATTCCTATAAATTACAGTAGGTCCAGTTTCTGTGCCCACTTGCTGGAAGAAAATACAGTATAGCAAGGGGCCCAGGAACTTCTCTGATTCCTGGAGTTTGGGTTTTTCTTCTTAAAAATGATCTTTTAGGCCATTCTCACAACTTCCTTACCACCAAATCTGTACAATCACTGAAGAGCTTCCCACTGACAATGGTGGGACCTGGATCAAACTCAGAATTATTCCTTTCCAAAGGAGGTTGTCATTCCAAGGCAATTAATTTACAAAATGAATGGATTTAGATGCAATTTTCTCCCTCTTAAAACAGAGTAATCCTTTGGATCTACATGTTTGTATTTCCTACCAAAATCACCAAAATAGATTAGACTCTATTTGCCTTCCACTGTACCTGGCATTTGAACAAATCACATCTTTATTCCTTCCTTACTTTGGTAGTGGCTTTGGCAATTAGATTCATAGGCCACCTCCACTCTGGCATTTAAAGTCCTTTAGTATGAAAAAAAAGTAAAATAAAACTCTTCTTTCCCATTCTATAAACTTTACCATTGAATAAACTTAATAACCTAATGCAGGGATGTAGATCCAGTGAGGAATATTTCCTTCTGCAGGAATTAAATGGAACACAGAGAGTGAGAAAGCAATTGAATTACATGCAAGCTGACATACTTCTGATGTCATGCTTAAAAACTCGTGGTGTCTTCATTTGCCAGGCACATATTTATCCATGCTCTGGGCTGTGGGTTGCTCTCGTTATTCTCTTTGCTTCAAACACTGCCTGCACATCACGTTGTGTTCTCTGGTGACTGAGCTTAGGAAGCCAGGACTTAAATTTACCTGCTGAAATTTTCAGGGAGGCTCAGGACACTTTCAATTTATCTCTATGACCAAGGAACAAATAGTTCTTCCATTTTTTACCCCTTTCACCAGCATCCTGCTAACATTATCTCTGCCTTGCCAGCTGTCAGCCTCATTCCAAACTCCTCATGTGTAGCAGTCTCTCTTGCTGGTGTAAAGCTCCAACCTCCTCCCCAGCTTCCCAAGAGCTGCTGCCCTTTAACATCAGCCCTCTTAATGCTTGCTCTTCTTGCCCTTCCTGCAACCTCCATGATTTAGAACTCTGTTTCTCAGTGGAACTGCCATTTTTGTGTAATCATTGGTTTAATTCCTTTAAGAGTCTTCAATCTCCTCCCTGGATAGGTATTGAACATCTCTGTGAAAAAGTCAGATTTTGAGATCCACTTTCCCTCTCTAATCTATAGCTGTTAAAGACATTCACTGCTTTGCCTTTCAGCCTCCTGCTTTTCTCAGACCAGAAATTGATGGAGGTGGCCTCTTCTATTTTTTACTACTCCTGAGCATTGACTTTTTCTGATAAGGCTGGCTCTCCTCACTAAACCAGGAGGTTACATAGTCCTGTCACCCAGGTAAAGCCTAATCCTTCCCCTTTTGTGCAGCCCTATTAGATTTTTAGCTGATTTAAGCCTGCATAGTTCCATTGAAGGTGAGTCCATGCACTGAAAAAGTGTCTGCACTTCACTGCAGTCAAGAGGAGTTTGGATGGATAAGGCTTGGGGGGGGTGGGAATTATGGAGACCAATCTTTTAGACATTTTAGTCACTAGGCCAAGAATTCCTTTGCTGAAATGCTTGTGACAGGAAAAGGTGTGTTGAGACTGACTTTCAGAGGTCATTTTTGTTTCAACTACATTTATTGGTTTTTTGGACTCACTTTCAATGAACACCCTGAGTGCATGAGCTTTACTTAACACCAGTACTAATAAAATGTGATATTAAGTTAAAATATTCATATTCCCCTGAGCAAAAGCTGGGCTGCACACCTGATCACAATCTATACAATACCAGGTGATTTGTTAAATCATCAGTCTAGAAGCAGAACTTGGACTCTGTGCTCAGTGTAATCAGACTCACATTGTCCAACTGTACTGATATTTAACTCTGCCCTAAAATACCAGGACTATGTATTTTAGTGGAGCATTTGCACAATAGGATATTATAAAACAACAGCAGAACCTCATAAGGCAACACTGTTTGACTTTGCCAGAATTATTTCTCTGCTGACAACGTCTGGTGCAGTTTTCTACCGGGGTGGTGGGCACTGGTGGCTCACTGGGGTATGAGACAAATACCAAAGTCAGAGCAATGCTAATCTGTCTCAAAACAGCCACCTGATAGACTGGCCCAGCCATTTCCTAAAGGTTCTTCAAGCCTTGGAAGGTTTGGGGGGTTTTCCTTGCAACTCTCCCATCTCTAACTGACTTTGAGTCACTGTAGTTCAGATGATCCTCGAGTTCCATCTCTGTTTAGTGTGAGTGAAACTCAGAAGCCACCTAAACCCCAGAAAACCCTGCTTTCCCCTGTAACACCTTTGGTCACTGTTCTAAACTCAAGGACTTTGCCTGTTACTTCCAGGGTGGATCCTTGAGACTACAACCAGGTTAGAAGGGTGTAATTTATCAGTGCTTCATACTCCCAGTTTCAGATACTTGCAACAAGTTATTTCTAGATAGCAAAGCACAAAAGATGAGGAAAAAGACACTGGCATGTCCATGGGGTTCTCTTGGATATTTCAAGCAAAACAAGGGTAAAAGTGATTATGCCAATGACTTATAAGATTGCTAATTTTGGTTCAATTCCTCTCATAAAGGATAAGGACTTTACTGGATAATTTCTCCAAGGAGAATGAACTACCAGCATGACATATTTCTTCCATGATATTTGCTAATATTCTTCTCTGTCAAACTGTGAAGTTAAGTGTTTTCATTGTGGAGCTAAAGAGGCTTAACATTAAAAACTTATGGAAATGGCTTTAATACTGAGATTTACTTTTGGAAATCTTTTGAAATGCAATATCTCCAGGTACTTCATAAAAAAGCTAGACTCCATTTTCAATAGCTTTTGCTGAGTTTTTATCTGTATTCATCCTCCAGAATGTGCCATGATAAATAATTAATCAATCAGCATCTGCTCAGCTCACAAAACACTTATATCTCAAAATTGACTGTTGGCCTGATTCTGCACCTGTGAGGAGGCTGAGAACTTTGCTTGTGGCTTCTTTCATAAAAGGATAAAGCACTCAGCATCAATGGCCAGCCCAGCCTGGGGGCCCACCTGTGCAGGCACACAGAGCAGCAGTGTGACCCACAGCAGAGGAATCACTGCAGGCTGGGGCTCCAGGGAAAGGGGCAGCTTTAAAGGTGTGTTTCCAAGCTGTGTGTGCTGCTTGGGGAAGCATAAATATAAATGTCAGGGAAATGGGGGGAGGAGTATTTCAGCTCAGTCCCAGTCTGAGACCATCTGTGACCTCCTCAAGCTCTGCTTCCCCTGACTTGGGCACACTGGGGGCAAATCAGTGCCAGCCCTGCTCCAATGCACACCCTGTGCTTCCCAGGGATGGCACCCCTGTTCTCACCCCTTCCTTGAGGGCCACCATGCCTGGATGAACACTAATCACACATCTGACTCCTTTCCATGGACAGAGCTGCAGCAAAGCCCAATTATCAAATTACCAGGAGCCAATAAACACTAATAAAATGTCCTGCACCAAATCTTGCTTCTTTCCTATCTCTTTGATGCCTTTTCAGCCATTCATTTAGATGTTCTGTCTTTACATTCAAAGTGAAGTTAAACATCCTCTAAAACACAGATGGTTTTTACAGTCTGTTGTGGGGAAAAAGGAAAAAAAATAAAATGCAGCAGAAATGCTGACTGCACTTGTTTGGCTGATGTAGTAGAAGTTAGCACAGGCTCTGTTCAGCCCAGCAATCCTGGCCATGTAGAGGCCACGAGGGAGCCATGTAACATTGAGTAACAGTGAAATGTAGTGCCTAAACCAACCTTGAAAGAGTTCTATACAGAGATAACAAAACATGAAGAGTATGAGTGTGGCTAGCACTTACCTTGTTGCCATTTTCCCCACAGTTATGCAGTTTTCTTCACTCAGATTTTTCCCCTTTCAGTCTGCCAAACCTCATCTGCCACACTGCCATCACACCACACTTAAGGAAATGTTTTTGCCTGTTTTTGCAGAGTTCATATTTTTCTTTCAAGAAAACACTAGCATTGCATTGACCTGATTATAAGATTTACTTCATCCTGGTGAGCCAAGAACCATAGGATTCTTCGATTCCTTGATTCTTAGTTTTGTAGGATTCTTCAATATAGAATATGAAAGGGGAAATCTAAGATTTTGAGTGGATTTTTTTATTTTATTTTTTTTAAGATGGCATGGCTAGCTTTACATAAATATGAAGAACCAAAGATTTCTTCTTTAATTCCTTATATAATGCAGCCAAGTCTGGGAAATTAAAGCTACAGGTAGCACAGAGTCTCCTTCTTTCTCACTTTCTCATCTGCCAAAGCCACCTTCTGGGTTACATTAGGAACTATTGCATAGCTTGATTCACTTTCTCCTTTATCACTGTTTAATCTTGCTCCTTCTCTATTCTTCATTATTGTCCAAAAATCCTACTTTGAAGTGAGCACAAGGAATCTTATGTTTTCAACAGTTCCTCTTCCAAAAAAAACCCTTTTACTTTCATCACTTACTCAGCAAGAACTAATGCCCAGCTCTGGAATTTATACAGGCAGGAGCTTTGGAACTGAGACTACTGCAAAGACATTGCACATTTCTTATCATTATGCCCCTCATTTTGCTAGTTAGTCACATATTTAATGGCAGCAGGGATCTCTTCAGAATTGCCTTTGCTTATTTTGCTTTGTGCAAGATACTGCATGATCATTATTCAGGGTAGTAAATAACTCCTAATTACATCTCAAGAGGTCCATTTTGCCTACCTAATTCTTGAAAAAACTGCTCTCTTCTGTTTGTACAAGCTTGGGCCATATATTTAAGCTGAGATGGTACAAGCATTTACCTGTGCAGGAGCGTCTCATAGGGGGGCTGCTCTGTTTTCACATGGCTCACCTGCACAACAGCACGGGAATGGAGCTGTGGGGCTGAGGGGTTCTATCCTTTACCATAAAAAGAAAAGGAGTTTAAAAATTATTTTGCCTTCAGCACAGAGTGCTCACAACGAAGAACATGTGGTTAATGAACAAAAGCCTTTTACTTTTTCCCTTTAACTCAGGCTGTCACTATTTTCATGTTTATTTGCCAGATGCATCCCAGCTGCTAATTAAGCTTGAACAAATTAAGGTGAATTGAATCTTGGCTGAGCATCTGCTGTTCTCCTATTAGTATGGCAGGCAATGAAAAGAAGATGACGCCACATCTTTAAAAAGGCCATTTATACTTAAAATTACTTCTTATTGTACACCCATAGAGAATGTTTTTTCATAATAATGTACATAACAATAAAATTGTTGTAGGATATGCCAGTGAGTTGACCTGTATTGTAGTTCTAGTAGTTTCCTTGGTAGATTGTCATAATGTGCAAAATTAAGAATAAAGTGTTAAATTACGTTCAGAGATGAAGAAAGAGCCAGGTGCCAAACACTCTACATACAAACAGTGGCTTGATCAGGAGGGTGAAGGTGTAGCTTCAGTTCCTCTCTGGTTTTGGCAAATCTCCCAATAAGTAAAAAAAAAAACCCAAGGTGGAGCTGGGAATTATTCTGTGGGGCTCCTTTCTTAGAGAAATAAAATGTCTTTTGTGGCACTTGTGTCAAAACAGCCCCTGTGCAGCCCTTAAAATGGGAGGTGGAACAAGATGTTTGATGGGGTCTGTCTGTGCCAAACACAGGAACTTCTTAAGGAGCTCCAGAGTGCTGGTTCCTGTAAAACTGCAGTTAGTTTAGTAAAAAAAACCCCAACAAAAACCACAACACAGTATTAAAAATAGTTATGAAAGGGAAGCAAAAAGTAAGTCATTTTGATCCTGGAGACTCTTTAAGGTTATTTTAGATGCAGAGAAAAACTCTTCATAAAAGAAATATAAAAATGATTAAAACTCTGTGCCTTGAGAAGGTGCAGAGTT
Organism: Lanius collurio; assembly: GCA_020086605.1. Lineage (NCBI taxonomy): Eukaryota > Metazoa > Chordata > Aves > Passeriformes > Laniidae > Lanius > Lanius collurio. The sequence continues at coordinate 624,621 of JACBWW010000022.1, forward strand.
TCCTTTTACACAATTTGTAGCAAGTCTTTAAAGTGATAAAATCTTGAATATTAGATGTACATCCCTTAGGGCTTTCATTTCATTTTTATGCTGAAAAAAGGCTAATACAAGTTCACAGTAATCAGAAATTGTGATAATTGCCACTATGAAAATTCTCTGTAAAAAGTAGATGCTGTCTTACAGAAAAGTTAGTGAAAATTCATCAGAGATAATAAATTTACTTATTGCACAAGAGACAGTTGGAAAGGGAAGTTTATAAATGTAAATGTGCAGAAGTCAGAAGCACAGTTCCTCAGCTGTAAGCATGATCCATGTAAGTTTGTAAATGTTGGATTGTGGCAATTAAAACTAAGGATGCACAACGGTAAAACTGCTGAAATAATGTTTCTTGCTCGAAGCCTTCCCATAGGAATATACTGTGGAAGGAAAATCTAACAGGCTTTATATCCAATAATTAATGTTCTTTTGCTTAACACCAAATGAGAGCCATAGAAACATTTCCTGTCTGAAGATGATTAAGTATTAATGCCTATCGAGTTAAAAAACAAAACAAAAGGTATTGATCCAAAATTGGACAAATGGGTTGGTTTTATTCAGCCTACCCAAATTTTGCCAGTTCATAATGGTGAACTCAGCACCATGAGAAGAGTAGTTAATGATAAGGCTCTGGAGGTCTTAATGATGCTTGGATTGCTGGGAGAATTACCTGAAACGTATTTATATACTTGGATAAATTAATCTTCATTGCTAAATTCTTTCTAAGCAAAATAAACCAGGGAAATGGCTTTAATATGCATGATGAGGGAATCTTAAATACAGGTTGCAGGACTTAAATATTTCCCCTGTACTTGAATAAAATATGAATACTTCATTACCTTGGAATTCTCCATTTTTTCCACCAGATAAAACCCAGTAAAAGACTCATTATTTTTCTCTTCCAAGAGCAAATTCCAAATTGAAATAAACACAGAAAATAATATCAAGTCAAAAATTCCCATTTTCTGTTGAATGAAGTTTCATGGATTCTTCCTCACAATTTATTTGTAAAGTTCATTCAGAATGAATCTGCCCATCATCAGCTAAGCCATGTAGAATTCTCTAAGACTTCAGGATCCCTTCTTGGGATTATTTGTGTTGAACCACCCCAAGGACAAAGACAAGACCATCAAGACATTGGTGTGACAAACAGGAGACAAAGAGCAGTACAGAATCCAAAGGTCTAGCTGCAAATAAGCAACACAGAATTAATGCATTTTGGATGTTAAATTTAAAATTTTAAGCTATTCATTAATTCATGAATAATTCATAATTCACACTTCATAACTGTGATGAATAATAATTACACATAAAATGGAAAGTGCAGGAAAAGAGATAACAATTGATATTGAAGAGATAACAATTGATATTGAGTTGATGAGAGATGAGAAATATTCCACATCCTCCTCATTGAGCAGCTAATCTCTAAATTATAAGTTTTTTATGGCTTTCTCAAAAACAAAGCACATTTTCCACTAACACTTCAAAGTTTTAATAAGAAGACAGAGTCTCTTCACACACCTGCCTTCTTCATGGACCAGTCCTGGCTAAAAGGCAGCGTTTGTGTGTGAAATCAAAGCTGGAAAAGAAAGAATTTAAATTCACAACAGAATAAAAGACACTGTTATTGTAGAAGCTTTATTGTCAGATGAAAGAAAGAAGATAGGACAGGGTAGGAGAGGCAAAGCCTTGTGCAGTTAAAGTTGTATGCATGGAATGATATCAGGGCAGGGATTCCTGGGAGATCTGTACAATGGAGTGCGACAGAGAAATCTGCACGAGACTTCAGTAAGTGAGGGGGGATTTGTCACAGTCCTTTTCAGAGTAACACAATATAAGAGGGGATGTCTTACCCCCCTGCCAAGGTAGACTGAAGCCATCAAACTCACCCCTAAAATTCTGCAGTAATGCAGGATTTACCACTTCAACCAGTGCTGCCTATCCACCTTTATCATAAGCCTGACTAAAGTTTTACCCTTTAGTGAAATTTATAGGAGTGTTTCTGATTTGTCTGCCATAAACACAGAGAATAGTTCAGAGTGAACTTTTGAAGGCAGTTACAAAAGAGACTTCAGAGGATGTCCATCTGAGATAGACTAATTATGCTTGAGGGGAAAAAACTTATTAGAAAATTACTGCACGTTGGAAAAATTATAGCAAAAGTTAAAACTGGTAACTCTGGGGAATTAATTTAGTAATGGGGAACTCAAGCAGGCTCAGGCATTTGGATGCTTTACTGGATTGGGTGCTTCAGAGCTACCAGAATCTCTTGGATGTCTTCAGGTCGAGTTCCGAGCCTCACAGAGGAGATTTGGGCATGACAGAAGTCCATGTAAATGGCAAAGAGGCAATTATTTCCCCACACTTTCTAGATATCACACATATAAGAAGAGACAAAATGTAGAACTAAAGAACTAAAGAATTAAAGGTGTTAAATTAAGCAGGACAAACTTCAGAATAATGTCTGAAGTGTTGAGAGAAATTCAACAGGATACAGAGAGAGATGGAGATAGACAGAAAATGGAAATGTTCCCAGATAATATGATTTAATTTATCCCCAAAATGTGTATATATCATCTCAGAGAAAGCTCTGTACCAGGTTAGGCACGGCATCCCCAAAAGGCTACGTGTGGAGTTACAAAGGGCAGCCAGTGTGGATGACATGCAGAAGGTAATCCTGGGAAATTCTCACATCCCCTGACCTGTGTTATCTCTTGTATCACTTACAGCAGCCTCATGGTCCCTCTGGCTTCTCCCATAACAATTCATGTAAAAAAAATATTGCTCTTCATTGCTATTTCTCAATGGCCTTATTTGTATCTTGCTCTCACATTCTCTGTCAGTTTTGATAATCTGCATTAGCAGCCTTGTATCCAGCTGGTTTACTCCTTCATTCTGCCTCGGCTTTAATGTTCTGCAGAACAAACAAGTAAAGACAGTATGTAATGGGGACTAAAGTAAAGACCAACACTAACTTGTTAGAACAAAAACTTATTTATTCTACCATTTTTATAACCCAGTGAGAATGTGTATTTTAGTAATCAGAGATGAATGAGAGGTTGTAGCATTCAGAGTCTGAGTCTGTCACTGTGACTTGTGACTGTGTGGCTGCTACTTACAGTCACCTGTGAAAAGGAAAATAATGTTCCTTAGCCTATTTTGAGATATAATAAAAGTTTGTAAAGCATTTTGATATCCTTCAGTGAAGGATGACATATTAAGGTGACAAATGACTTAAATATCACCGACAAGTCCCAGACTCCAAGAAGCTCCCTTTCCACATCCACCAGACTCAGCAGTGGGATTTGGATGTGTCCCCTTCTTTGGTAACTCCATGGAAAACCTTGGCACTGCCACTGTGCTGAAGGCCTTTGTCAGAGCCTCTTCCTCACTTGTGGCAGCTGGACTGGCAAGGGTGTGGCTCCTTGGCCCAACCCTGCCATTGCCACTGGGTGAACCACCCAGATGGATGTCCCAAATTTCCTCTCAGGGGCACACCAGAGAGCTCAGCTGGCAAGTGGTGTCATTGCTGGGGCTGCTTCTCTTTGCTGGACAAAAGATTTGGAAGGCAATTAAAGATGGACAAGAGTCCTCCCAGTGTTTCTCCTTCCGTTTTCCTGTTTGTGTCAGGTTGTAGCTGGGAGGGGGTAAGGGCAGTAAGGAGTTTCCTTCCACTGGGTCTCATAACTGCTGTTTCATTTGGTTTATCCAGGAATTCTGTTTTCCTTGCCTTTCCTAGAGTATGGGTCCTTAGGTAAACATTGTGTTTGTTTTTCCTTTAAACCAGCCTTAAGTGTAGACAAAGCATCAGTTTAGTCTATGTGCACAGCTAAACTAAAATACTCAAAACTCAGACAAACCATCACCAGCATTGCCAAGGATATATTCATAGTGTCTTAATTATACCTAAAAGCATTCTTTCCAATACCCAGATGTGCTGCACAGGTTCAAAACTGGCAACAGCTCCAGCTCAGAATTTTCCCAAACTGATGCTGGCTAATTTTCTTTGAATAACAAAGCAAATTTAAAATGGCTGCTCAGATGGAAGTGTCAGTGAGGAGAAAAGTATCAGTCCTAACCACAGTTTCCCATGGGCATCCTCCAGGGACAGATATTCTAATGTTGCCCTCTTTCTGCTTTTAGACATGTGGATTTTGCAGTTGAGTAGAAAACAAAGGAAGCATAGCATCCATGGAGCAGTTTTGCAGGTAAAATTGCTAATTGAGGACTCTACAAATAAGTTAATCTAGAAAAGAAAGTTTATGACTATTTCTTTATTTAATTAATAGTAACAACAATTAAGTAGTCATGTCCAAATAACTCAAGCTCAATAACTTTCTTTTTACCATTCAGTAAATGAAATAGTATTGATTTCTGTATTGGTAAATAACTGAAAGCCAATAAAAATCAAAAATATTTATATGAGCATGAATAGGCATTTTATTTAGATATGAGAAGTTTTAATTTCATTTTTTTTCTGGTTAAATTTCAGTGTATCTGTGAATATGTCAAGATGACAGAATCTCATTTAAAAACTGTGAAGACAGCTGACAGAAAGTGCATTAAAAATTAGATTTTGAATTCAAAGAATGAAAGCTTTAAATCACTACAGGCATGTCTCTAGGACAAGATTGATACCAGATGCTATTTAGTACATGTTATTAACAAACCATTCAAGCCTTGAAGGGACCTTGTCACTACATAACTTCTGTCTATGTAAATAAGATTGAAGCAAGAATTTATATTGCCAGCGATATCGAGCATCCAGTACATCAAAGAAACAGGACAGAAAGTATTGCTCAAGTTAAAGAAAGTAGAGAGAATACTAAAATCTATGACTTTCTCCTGACTTTGCTTACACACATAAATCACTCCCCATTGCCACACGAAATCCATCTCATGGAAGTGCTGGTTGGCAGAACAATTCAAACACCTACAGTTGTCTGTGTGCTGTACACTGTCTGTGTAAGGAAAAGGGGTTGTGTTAACCAAAAGCTTTGTGTTATTACAAAGCAGCAAACATTAACACAGACTAAGCTGAGTTTTAAACTGGAAATGGGTATCCACTACAGGATCCATCAAAAGTCCTCTATTTTCGCTCTCACTCTTTCAAAGGTCCCTCATTCTTAGGCTGTTCACTAAAACTCTGGTATCCAGCACTCCTTTCTCTGGGGAATGTTGTGATAGCAGTCTGAACAGGTGAATTCAGGTCTCCCCTGATCCTCTGCTCCACAGCCTCCACTGATACATCCATTCAATGGTAGTGGGACTCTCTTGCCTTTTCCTGTGGCCTCCCTAATTCATCAAAACCAGTTCTCCCTTGTTTTTCACCTCAGTCATTACAGACTAAATTACCTACGAGTCCCTCCAAAGGGATTGCCTGTTACCAAAGGACATGCTGATATCAGACATCTCTGTTACCAGTTCTACAAATATTTTCTCAGTTTCACAACTTTTATTACTGAAAAAAACCCAGGAGGTCAGTCTGACCTTCTTTTCTCAACCCCTGTGGGTGAACTAATAAAGTTTTCAGAAACATCCAATCTTAGTGAAAGAGAATGCATCATGTCTTTACATAAATTTCTGGAAACTTAGTTATCCTATGCTGCTGCGTTTTACTACTGCTGGATTTTACTTTGTTGGCTTCATTTAGCTGACAAAATTTTAAGCATTAAACAAATAGTTATTTGCTAATAAGAACTTGAGGAATCCTGGCCATCAGGAGATTTGAAAACAGAATTTTGATGGGTTGCAATCTGATCTTTAAATCCCTATGTGATTTTTTTTTCTATTTTGGCCTATGATAGTGTTTTCTTTGTATTGACCTACATCCATGATAACTACAGTGAAATACCTGAGCTGCAATCCCACTTTTACAAGATGAAACAGCAGCTGGCAGATCCCTCCCTGTAAGAGAAAACTTTGCAATTTACTTGCCTAGAAAAAAGTTGGTGTTTGTCTCCATTCATTGTCAGAACACCTTACTGGGATTGTTTATATTCTGTAGGAAAATGATGTGTTTTGGAGCCCACAAAACTGATGGAAATCTCTGAAAAACAAATATTCTGGCTCCAGGATACACAGCCTTCCTCAGATCACTTTTCACCTTGGCAGTTCAGTCTCAGTAATCGAGAGACACTGGGGTCAGACTGACAGCAGAGGAGGGGGCCTGCTTTGGCATCCATCAGAAAGGTGGGCATCTTCTGCAGGGCTTTGCCATTTCATGGCTGGGCTCAGGGCTCCCCTCTTGGCTTCTCCAGGACCAAGGGCGATTTCCCACCCACCCAGTGCCCCTCTCTGATGGACTGACTCCACCAGTGGACAAGGGAAGGCTGCACATTCATTTATCTGGACTTCTGCAAAGCTTTTGACATGATTCCATACAGCATCCTCCTCTCTAAACTGGAGTTGGACTGGATGGATGCACTTCAGAGGGATAAGGAATTGGTTGGAGAGTCACATGCAGATGGTGTCAGTGGCTCAGTTCTGATGGACATCAGTGACAGGGGGTGTCCCTGAGGGGTCTGGACCTGATCCAGCAGCATTTATTTAATATCCTCATCAATGACATAAACAAAGGGATCGAGGGCCCCCTCAGCACATTTGCAGGGGACACCAAGCTGGGAGTGCAGGGACTCTCCTGAGGATGAGGCCATCCAGAGGGACCTGGACAAGCTCCAGAAGTGGCCCCTGGGAATCTCATGAGATTTAACAAGGCCCAGTGCTGGTGCTCAACATGACAAATAAAGTGCTGTTCTTCCACTGAAATTTAAGACTGATGGAAGCTCTGCTTTCCATCTCTTTGATGAATCCAGAGCAGTGACTCCACTTTAACACAGTGCCTACAATCTGGATCTGGTGCAATTCTGTAATGTCTCCCTTTTTAATTTATTGTTCTTATTTTCTTTTTGCCTCCTACTGATCTGTCAGCCTGGAATTACAATTTTCCTGGATTTGCAGATGCTATTGAAATATGGTGATTTATTCAGGGCTGTGTTAGAAAGGGTGTCAAAACACAGGAAACTTTCCCCTGTAGATGTGGATATGTGGATACATGACATGTCTTTTTCTTAAATCACCTTCTCTTTGTAAGTCTATTCATTGTAACATCATCCCCTTATGTGACTATTACGGTCTCATCCCAGGCTTTACTGAAATCTGTATAAATGCCCTTGATTTGAACAACATGCAGCAGATTTAAATTCTGCAATAAATTTCAAATGGCAGAATTAGCACTTCAAGTTCTTGTGAGTAACTGAGATTGCAAAGAGCAGCTGTGTTTGATCTAGTCAGCCCACAGGCCATGTTCTGAGAGACTGTAACTGCATCGAGGGGGAGAGGCCACCCCTGTTTGTTTCCCAAGTACCAAAAATAATTTAGCTTTATCTTACCATGGAAGGAGCGCTCTGGTTTGAGTTTTGGGATGGTCATAAAACAAAGATGACCTTTCTAGGAGCACTGACATCACAATCCCTTAACCCCAGAATGCCCATGCAGAAGTGCTTCCCCTGCCCTCCCCTGAGGATGAAAGGGCTCAGGAGTGCCTGGCTGGGTGTAAAAAGCATTTCCCAGATGCTGGCAAGGCCAGAGGCTGGTGCTGGTGCCAGGAGTGGGCAGATTGCAGATTCATCCCCATCTCATTGGCATTCCTCATGTGGCACTGCTGCCTTGAGACAGCAGCACAGCCTGAACTTCTGCTGCTCCTTGCAGGAGGGGAGCCTTGTCTTGGGCAGTTCTCTCTGTGCTGCTGAAGCACGGAGTAGCTTCTGTACCCCACTGGCTTCAGGCAAACCTGGCAATTTGTGCCATTTGCTGGGTGTCTGATCAGATGCCCTGCCTAGCTGAATTACTGCTGCAACCAACAATGAATTTAAAGCATCAGCTTAAAGCTTACGAGCTCAAATCACCTCCTCACCATGGTTCATGCAAATATTAGAAACAGTGAAATGAAAATATATAAATCCACACCTCCTCCCCTGAGTGACTGCTATTAAGGAGAGATTTACAGCAAAGCCCCATCGTGTTGAGGCTGGATGCACTTTTCAACTAACAAATATTTCAGCCATTAAAGGATATACTTTACAACATATGGAAAGATTGCTCTAATATGCTGATAATATATATTTCACTGGAAAAGAATAAATTTCTTTTTGACAGAAGTTTTAAATTCTAAACTGCTGAAATAAAACTTTAAGTGCTGGCATCTCCTGTTTATTGATGGCAGGTTTTTTGATAAAATGGTATGGTTATTAATACTTTCTATAAAATAATGAGAATCTCATTGCTTGGGAAACTTTCCAAACAAAGTTGAATGTAAATTATGTAATACCAACTTGAAACTCGCACACAGTCTTTTCTATATGATAGGGGACAATTAAATCAGAGATAATGGAAGGAATAAAATAATCCAAGCACAAATCACTAGAGAAATTACTGAAGAAATGTAGCATACCAAAACAGGTGAGAGTAAGCAAATAAATATTATAACTTCAATTAAAAAATAGAGTATTTAATGGACTGGAAAGGGATGTGGGAATTAACATTGGCTGATATATTTCAAACCACTGAATTAAATCTATAATATCTGTTTGTGTTGCTATATTTTAATATCTGTGGTTGCCTGAAAGTCATCTTCTAGGAAACAACAACCCCCCAAAAAAGATATATACTTGTCAGTAAGACTACAAAAGTGCTATTTACTGCCACCAGAATCTAATTGGAACCATTTTGTGCAGCCACACACATCAGGCAGGAAGAACACTTTTAGAACAACAATACTGGTTAAAAATCCTGCTGAGTGTGGGGGAGCAGAGCTGCTACACCACAGGCTTTGCACATGGGGAGGGATGAACAGACCGGGAAAAATTCACAGATTTCTTTGGCAGATGCTGCAGCTCAGAATGGAGGTGTTGGAAGAGCTGCTAAAGAGCCTGGCTGAGGCTGTGAGGGGTCTCTGATAACACGGGGGGTCTCTGATAACAGGGGGGTCTCTGACAGCACCGGGGGCTGTGCTGCTGGGGGGGATCTCTGCAGAGGGGCTTGTGGAGCACCAGCTCTCTGAGCAGGCAGCTTCTCCTTGGAATTACTTCAACTACAGCAAAATATCTTCTCATCCAAACAAAAATATTCCACAGGAGCATTTGATTAGCAGGGGGATTTAACTCCACAGCAAATTGATGGAAAATATTCACTGGTGAACACCAGGCACTCACAGGTGGAGAAGGGTATTTGTTTTGTCTCATTTATTCCAATTGCTAAAACATTCCCCAGGTGCACATCCTATGCACTGGGTGGCTTTTCCAACGCTTGAAGTGAAAACACACAGCAATACAGCATAAATGACTGTACCCCTCCTTTTTGGGGTATTGCTGAACAATGTTCATTTTCCCCCTGAGAACACAATGCTGAGCCCAGTGGAGAGACATTACAAACTCTGGGATTTGCTGGATTCCATCACATGGACTGAAATTCCATATTTCAAATACAGTTTGTAGCTAGTATGGCAATGTTTTATGGTTATAAATACTGCTTTTCTTTACAAGAGCCAAAGTTACCTTCTTATGAGAGTTTCATACATTAATGGTATTGCCATTAAACTATTTTTTCCAGTGTCTCCATGTATTGCACACCACTGAAAATCTGAAGTTTTCTTTTTTCTCTGCTTTCTGAGTGTCTCACAGACATTATTGACTGCTCCTGAATGTTCAGTCTGCAGAATCAATTAGCACTGGTTTAAGAGCAGAATGTGGGTAAATGAGGAATTTTGGTATTAGGTGGATACCACTTCTCTAAGGCACCCAGTTCATAAGAGGAGAACAAAACCACTCAAAAAGAAAAGAAGACCAATTGAGAAGAGGGCATTTGGAACCATGCTTGCTCTGGTTGCATTTTTCAGAAAAAGGAAAAAAAAAATTATCACCTCTCACTGGGGAAAGCCTTTGTAGCACACCAGTTTTCCTTGGATTAATGTCAGATTTATACTGATCAGCAAGCCTGGAAACTATATGTTACCTTGCACAATCAGCACACTTCACTTTTTAAGTACCTTCTTATGCTCTTTTATTTTTTTTTTTTTATGACTTACTACCTGATTTCAAACAATGTGTTCTTGTGATGCTTTTTTTTGCATTTTCACTTGAAAAATAACCAGCAGTTGAGTGTAGCTCAAATATTCACTTTCCAAAGCTTGACCAAATTACATTGCACATTCAATTTCTTCTGCCTTCCAGAACAAGCAAATTAAATGTGATGTGCTGTAAGAGGAATAAGCTCAGCACTTCTATAAACTTCAATATTTTTCTGTTACCAAACCACCAAGTTGTTAATTAGAGAATGATGGAATCATAGGGACTGGAGCAGTGTAGAGAAAATCAGCTCTTTGAACATGACCTGGAATTTAAAAATGCAGCATGGAAAATGAGTTGGAGGGGAAGGACATGGTTCACAATGACTTTTATTTATTGTATTATATTATATTGCATTGTATTATGTTATGTTATGATGTCATGTTATGTTACTTTATGTTATATTATATTATATTGTATTGTATTGCATTATGTTA
>JACBWW010000022.1:635613-691683 GCA_020086605.1 Lanius collurio
GATGAAAAGGGTAGAAAATATGAAGAATGAATTGTAGTATCCAAGATGAGAATGTTTGGAGACAGCAATTCTTCCAAAAGGCACTGGAAGGAGCAAAGGAGAGGCTTATTTTTTCCAGCAGAGTAAATGCACTTTCAGTGCACTTTCAGAATAAAGCAAAAACCAGGGTATAAAATGATAAAGAAGTTGGAAAACAAATCAGGTGGAAATGTATCCTCTTCAATATTAACAGTTATTGCTGTATTACCCCTTTCAGGCTGAAGACTGATGTGTATTTTCCTCAGGGGAAGGGCTGGCTTTGGCTGTCCCTTGTTTTATACATTGATTTCTGTATGGGTTTCAGTCCCTTTCCTACACAAGGGCCCTGTGCTGTCCCCTCAGCTACGCCAGGACAGCTGTGCTGGGACTACAGGGACAATTGGATCCCAGAGGTTCCAAAGTCAGTAATCATTTTTGTTATTATTATTGCTATTCCAGCTCCCCATTTCCTTTCACTACTCCAACTCCTTGTGTGCACTCAGAAGCACGGGTCATTCAGCAAAGGGACAAAGGACACCCAAGTGGGTGGCTGGGTTTGCCTGGGGAGCCCTCCCAGAGCAGCAGCTGTGTGAGGAAGGAAGGAATTACAGACACTTTTCCCCCAGGGGAGCCTGCCCACACCCCAGGGCCTGCCCCAGCAGGACCAGGTTCCACCAGCAGCACCAGGAGACACTCAGGGCTCTCCAGCTGGAAGCTGCCTGTGTCACCCCCTCCAGCACCACCAGGAAGAGTATCCAACACTGGGCACATTTTCAGGGAAAACAGTGAAGTGTTTCCTGTTCTGTCACCGCCTGGGAGGGCTCCTTGCATCTCAAAACTGGCACCACATCCAACTGTGCACCCTGGCCTTGGTTTGGTGACCAGCTCCAAGGAGGGTTTCAATCCCCAGTTTTCCTGCAGCAATCAGCTGGTTGGGAGCTTCAGCAGGCATTTGAAACAGCTTCACTTGGAAGGATCCTTTAGCTGGCAGCTGAGCACCAAACCTGCCAGCTCACAGTTTCACTCACTGCTCGGTGTTTAGCTGCTGGTAGGAAAAAAAAAAGAGGAAAACATAAATATTTAATCAACTTTTTTAGTTGTAAAAGCTGCTTTTAGAGATGTCTCTGATTCACTGCCTTACTAAAAAGCAACTGAAGGGGTAATTCTTTATCTGCAAAGCCCGTGATGGGGCTGTCCCAAGCAGCACCAGGCAAGCACTGCTTCCCATGATTTCCCACTGCACAGGAAGGGTAACAACTGCTACTGCTCTAAGTGTCTGTTCACACCACTCAGCTTTTCACATCCTGTTTTTCTGTATTTTACCTACAAAATGCCCCAAGATATAATTTTGCAAGTGTGGTCTGAAAATCTTAGTAGAAAAACACTAAATAAACTATTTAATATTACTCCTGTTTCTTCCAGCTCTATTTATGTTGTTAGCATTTATTCTAAGAGGCAATTAAAGTATTTGTTTAAATTATAGTCACAAATGTGACTTCTTTTCAGGCAGTAGTTTATTAACCTGTCAATCTTGATTATTATTAAGCAAACTATTCATTTTGTGTGTTTGTTGCTGCTCGTGTTCTCCATCCCTGCTCCCCAAAGAATTGGGATTCTGCTGCTGCTCCCTGAGTGGAAAGAGGACAGTTCTCAAATACAGGACCATCCAAAAATTGACACTCATAATGAAATCAATGTTATGGATGTCACACAAATATTAAGATTCAGGAGCATTTTCACAGACACGCAGACATTGTCTGAGCATCCTGAAGAACACAGGAGGGTTACTTGCAGCAGCCTAAACTCTGTGCTCTGCTCATCCAGTGATTCATGTCAATCCTCTGGCACCTCCTCGTTGTCTATTCCTTCAAATACCAGGAAAGTTCTGCTCTGTTCTCTGTGCTGAAACCCTGTTGGAGTCTGCTGGACAATACATTTGGGGTCCTTTTCATTACCGTGCTGCAAAGTAATCACACAGAATGTCTGAGGGATCTTCTTTTGCATTTAGTTCTTTTTTGGTTTATTTTTTCTCTATTAATAGCGACAATTAAAATTAAGAAAATATAACAAAACACAGAAAGTTTATCCACCTGAATAAAACTAGAAATTGGAACTATTTCCTTTAAAGAGCCTGTTTTTTGAGAAGTTTGCTGCATTGTTCCCCACATGGCTGTAAGACAAAGTTATTAACAAGTGCTCGTTCAGACGAGATGTTTTGCACCCAACTGCTTACAGTCAGTTAGTTGACTATGAAACTGCCCAATTTCTGTGTGTAATCAAAGTAACTGTGTACACATTTGGCATGTAATTACGTTTCCAAATTGATTAAAATCCAGCCCTGAAACGATTGCGAGCGAAGGCTTGGCTCCAATGATTAGTTCTTAAAACTTCTTTCACAAGCTTGAGCAAATAACACATTTGCCAAAAAATGCTGCCAACTGTGAAAGTTAATTATGATAAATGTAACACAGTTTTCTCATCACCAGTGTACAGAGAAAGGCTTTTCCCTCTCCTCACTTTATTGTCCGTCAAGACAAAGATGGAGCTTCAGGATTTTTCCCTTTAACAAGGGCAGATATGCCATGAGTGACAGTTAAATTTGTTGGTGGTATTAAATTGCTAATGCTAATGCATTTTACAATCTTCTGAACTGATTTAATATATTAGACTGTCACTCAAAGTCTTAATAAACAATTCCACACTCTTAGTTTAAAGTCATTCTGTCAGACCTGGAGGTTTTCTCAATTGGCGTCCATTGTTAAATTAATAGTAGTTTACAAACAAATTACTTTTTGTCTTCATAGGTTGGTTCATATGAGACTTTAATAGGTGTTTCTCCTCTTTCTCTTTTTTTATTTATTATGAAACAGCTGTGCCAGAGCTTAATGATGTGGATTTGTGCTTTAAAGCACCTGTTCTTGTAGCTAAACTTCTCCCTCACTTGCAGATAATCTCTCACTTATTCATGTCTTAATAGATCTTTCTTCTCATTTTAGAGTATTGCAAACTCAGCCTTGTGCAACTTAATATACTTTTGAAGAATGTTTTCATTATGTTTATTCTAATATAGTGTAATTCCTCCACGGAGTGTCACTTTTGCTTCAGAGACCCATCAGAAGCTCAACAAGTATCAAAGTTTCATGTCTGAAGATGTGAAAAACACAGGTACTCATTACAGTTAATAGACTGTCAGAGGAAAATCATTACAAATAAAATACTTTCTCTAATTTTATAGGAAAAAATAAGAGAAATTATGACTTCATTTTGCTGAAATGAATTTATGGAGGAAATAACCTTGACATTTTTGATTTTGAGGCTCTCAAATATGGGAGCAGCACTGGTAACAAAAGGTTTGGATTATTGTTTGGATAAGTATCCAGATTTTGATACTTTTGCTGCCTGAGTGTTAAAGCAATAGATCAGATTGCTACCAAAAGAAAAACTTGTAGAAAATTCTACCTCAAATTGGTATTAATAAAACCTCTTTCTGTTTTGTTTGTTTTTCCTTATCTGTGTGATGGTGGTAGATTTCTTCTATGAATAGATGCATAAATTATTTGTAGCAGGATCTAAAATCACAACGACAAATACAAATTGTTCTGACAGCTCATTCCATAGTGTGCTGCTACTCGTCTAAGAAAGCTTCATCTCCAACCCTCACAATTTTCATGATAGACTTTCTTAACTTAGTTATCCTGACAGCATTCCCTAAGGCAAATATCTCTCCTTTTTTCACAGCTAGCTTTCAGGATTTGGACTAAGACTGTGAGTGGATCAGAGAAGAAACAGGACCAGTCAAGACCAGCAAGTTTAATGAACTATCAGTACCAGGGACACCTGAGGATGTGTGTTTTTGTTTGATGGACATGATCAAACCCCCATTTTACTAATACATGTAATTAACCCAGTATCCACATGTGAAATTACCTGTAACTACCAGGTCACTTATTCAGAGGAGTAAAACTATAATATGTAAACTGAGTTTCCTCCTGACTAGGATCCTTTAGTTTACCAGGGCTTGTCCTACCTCCGTCCCAGAGCTCGTCTTGAGAGGTTTCTGATGTGCCAGTAAAGTTTGTCTTAGTTCTGTGAATTGCTATTTTTTATGTTATTGTTTACTTGCTTACAAATACAGTAAAATCAATAATAAAAATATTAAACAGCAGAAAAATCGAGGATATTGGGCTGATTCAGTCTTTTGTTGTGATAATTCTATAGCAAGGTATGTGAAATGCAGTATTCTTTCTTCTTGTTTAATTTGCCCAATGAAAATACTATAATGAAAAAATATTGTCCCTTCCTGAAACTCCTGATTTTTCTCCATATTCAGATCATCATGGCTATAGTATATATGAAATATTTGGATCCTTAGGTCAATGGGCATTGAAAATTGAGGACTGGCTCTTCCAGTTTGTGTTCAGAGTCAGCATCACTGGAGCTGCAGCAGACTCTTCAAACTGAGGATCTGTCTGTCTATTTGTACACTGAGTAGGCTTCTCCAAAAAATGAACTGAGAACTTAGAGCCAATGTGGAACTAGATTCTTAGCAAATATGACACAGCTGGCCTTTCCCAGAACTGTGCAAATATCAAATAAATAAAATACATTTTAATGGTTCTGAGTTGCCTTTTCTTTCTTACATTAACATTTCTTAGCTTGTCATACCAACTTCTGAGCTGTCATATCCAGCTGAATGCCATCATTTTAATATAAACATATAAAGCAAAACACAGCATAACTGATGTTACTGGACAAGATGTTTTGGTAAGTGTTGTGATTTTGGGTTTGCTGGGACTTTTATGAAGAGCACAGTCTCCTTCCTAGATATCTCTGGTTCCAGATTTTTCCTGATGTATGACATGAGCAGTGAAGTGTCTCACAGCTGGTAGTGGGAAATTGTGTGATCCTGGATGCAGGAATAGGTGGCCTGGACAAGCAGACCAGTCAATGATATTTGTTGTCCACCCAATACACACAGAAATATTTTTGTGTTTGGATAGCTGCAATCCAGACTATTTGTTCCAGATGATGATTTAAGGTGTTTGTTCCTGCTGGACAAAGCATCCTTCACCTCCTACCTTTCCAGGAGCCAGTGAGGTTTTCTTTTAAAGACTGGCCTGGTTTAATTATGACTGATTTTTGGCTTTGCCACCATAGACTCAATTTCAGAGATTCAAGAAGCTGAAAGTGACTTTAACCCGTTTGTCACCCCTGTGACTAGATCCAGTGCACCTGGAGTGGCCAAAGATTAATTCTTGCTCTTGACCTGCTCCGTTCCAAGCTGACAATTGTTCTTAAGCCTTGGTAGGAAGTGTAGGAGTCCTTACATGCTGTAGAGATCAAGATAATTTTATGTTAAAAGATGAAATGCCATAAATGTACTTTAGAAAACTCATTAACTTCATGCCAAGAATGTGTTTTTGATGAAATAGGTATTTGTCTAATGAATATTATTCCAAGAGCAGTTACAGAAAAGATAGTGACAGCCACAAATGTAAGAAATGGGCAGAAGCTGGCTGAGACAGAACAGAAAATTCAATCAAGATAATACCTCTCTATTTTTAATGTTGGATTCCATTGTCGTGGTTCCCATTTTCTTCACTTCAGCATTACAAATCGAGAGAATTTTGATTTTAAAAAGAGGATGCCAAGTATTTCTTCTGTTAGATTTGCAATTCTATGAACCCCACACAGTTTCTGTAGTAATAAAAGATAGCAATTATGAGCTGGTATAATTCTCATTACATGGCTGAGCCTGCATAAATTCCAAGCTGTAATGGCAGTGGCCTGCCATTAGTGTGGGACATGGGGAAAGCTGCTGAAAACAAGCTGCTGAAAACACAAGGGCTTTTTTGGGACGGGAGCTGGAACAGCTTCTCTGCCTCATTCCTTGTGGGAACCATCCTGGAGCCTCACTCTGTGCAGAAATCCCAGGGAAGCCCTTGAGCAGGAGCATAATTGGGCCCTGGTGCCCAGTTGAGAACATTTGTTTTCATTACCGTGTTGGCTGCCTCTGTTTCAGAGGTGTCACCGCCGCGCCACTCCACGGCTCCAAACCTGCAATGCGACAACAATCATTTATATTTCTTCTTGAAACCATCATTTAGCAATTATTTTTCCCCTCGTGTGTGTGTTTTTAGGGAGTACTCCTGCCACATTCCAGAACAGAATTCAGAGTCAGCGCTTTCCTACAGCATCTAAAACCTCTGGTACTTGTAAACCTTTATGAAGTGGCAAAACTGGGCTCTCCTCTCAGACTTTGCAGGCAGCTGAAAATAATAAGCACACCTTCCCACACAGAAGTATTTTTTTGCACAATATCATTGCTACATTTACTAAAAATTATGGTTGGCAGTTCAGTAGACTTTTCTGGTTTTAAACATGAAAAATTTTATCTTGTTTTTTTCCTTTAAAGGAAGTGGATACTAAAAATTAGATATAGCAGTTCTTCAAATGTACTCTGTGCAAAATCTTAAAATATAGTCTTTGCAAATGTCACTAGTGAGTGTTAAGGGAAAGGGATTTATCCCCTATCTTTCTTTCATTGAAGAACAACCCATATCTTATTATTTTTGATTGAATCAGTAGTTAATGAGAAATATTTGCAGACGGCACACAGCAAATCAATATCTTTGTTTCTCCTGCTAATCTTCACTCTTCAGATAATCAGCCTTTAGAGGACTGAGAATTTGAGACTATTTAGAAGATAAGGATGAAGCGCTGACAGCTCACTCATTTCCTCATGCAAAAATATGTTAGGTCATTTTGTGCATGTGAAATATGATAGGGATATATCATCAACATTTGATAAATAGAGCGGGTTTTAAAAATTGCATCTGAAATACTTGACATTCAGCACGGTTTTTGAAAATGATAAAATCATAATTGTAAAAAAGACCCGCAGTATTGCCAATCGGATGCTGGCTGTTCTGAGCACCCTGGCACATATATCTTACTGTCCCCCTGCAGAAGGAGGAATGAGCATAAAGAAAAGAGCAATTTTCCTGCCGTAAATTGGAAAGTCTGCCAAGCAGCTATGTGATCTACCATCAATCAGTGTTAAATTCTCCTTAGCTGCAGAAAATTCAAGAACTAACTATTACTGAGAGATTTTACATGGTGACTAATGGTATATGACAAACACATTTAAAATCTGCATAGACCAGCATCAGTTTAAAATATAACATGAATAATAAACAATCCTAAAGATATCCCGGTGTGCAAAATAAGACATAATCTCCTCAGACACATATTGTACATAGGAGATTGCCATTCTGGGAGTGCACTCAATATCAATACAGCACCAAGTCATGTACACACTATGGCTTTATTTGGAATAGCATCTTTTGTGCAATGTGTGCTGCAGTGTCGTGAGGCTGTACAGCAAGATGGGGAGGTTATGGGGTAAAGGGGAGATGACAGCTGAGTAAAGCACTGGGCTGAATCCACAATGATTCTGCTCACACGAGAGCCCCATTAAGTAATAGAGAAATCTTGAGGTGAGGAAGGTCCTCTCCTCCACCATGTCATTACTGAAGCCACAACAAATGCATCTGTTCCAGATGGCAAGTGCTCAGAGGAAGGGGAGACAGTGCTGTCCCTTGCATACTAAGCTGGTCATTTCTCAATGCAAAGATTCCACTCGTTTCTGTTTAATTTTCCATTAAAAAAATTTTATTTAGTTGCATAGTATGGAAAAATATCTATAAGAGAGGAATATATTAGCTATTAAAACTGCCCACACTTCTAAATGAAGAGCAGTTCATAAAACTGGAGACATTTGTCCTAGATTTGCATTTTCAAGCAATCAGGCCTTATAATTTATTTTAATTCCATATTTATATTTTTTATTTAAAACATAAAGCCTGCCATTTTGACAATGGCCTTTGCAGACACTATGGTGTTTTGGGATTTTTAATTTCTTTCTTTCTGGCAAGAACAGAACAGGTTGCCACAGAACTCAGAAGGAGCATCATTTTTTTTTCTATTTTATTTGACATCGTGTCTGTATTTGGGGCTTGGTCAAGCCTGGCAGGAGCCATAACCACTTAGGGCAAAGGTGTCTTCCCTTTGAGGGGACACACATTCTGAAAGGAATAGAAATTGGTGAAGCCAAAGCAGCCAGGGCAAGGTATGTTATCCTGAGAGCCCAGGAGGTTCTCATAATTACCAAACTGGGATGGCAAACCTTGAATAAATGTAATGGCACCAAGTAGCTTCAGGCTGAAGTGCAGCTTCCCTGGTCCTAACAGAAACAAAAGAACCTAGAGGGAAGTAAAACAGAACAGTTTAAGTGTGGTTAGGTGCAGTGTTTGTAAGCTGTGGGGTGATTTATCAAATACTAGTCTGTCACTATGCATCCTCATCCATTTTTTGCCTTTCCAAATATAAGTATTCACAGCCAGTTTGCTCAAAAACTTTAAATGCTGAGATTATCCACCTCTGAATTGTGATTTTCTGAATCTTTGAGGGATCACTGTATCTAATTTTGTCTCCTCTGAGCTCAGATATCTCATATTTAAATGGTATAAAGTGCTATATATGTTAAAGACAGAACAGTAGAGGCACAAGTCTGTTTCAGTGAAAATCACAGGCAACACAATAAACACAAAACACAAAAATACCTCGTGCTGAGGCTGCTCCTATACCAGCAAAAGCACTCTCTGTTCCTCGACCTTAGTTCTACAAGAGCAAACAGTCTGCACATAGTCCTCAGGAAGCAGAGACTAGGCCAGTCAGAACAAACAAGAGTAATTAAATAATCATCCCATTAGCTGAATTATAGTAATGTCTCAGTGAGTTGACCCTACTTTAGAGCACCATTTCCACTTAGAGAATTGTTAATGAGGAATCAGAACCAGGGCAAAAAGGGTTTGGTGCCATTCTGACAGACTCTGTGTGGGCACAGAGTACCCATTTGGGACAAAGATGCAAGGAAAGGGGAGCTTGAAAATGGTGTTGTCAGAAAAGATTCCAGGGCCCTGAATGCCATTAAAGACCTGACTGTGTTACTCCAGCACCTTGAGGAGCTGTTCTGAAGGTTATGGAACTTCTTGTAGGGAAAGTAGGGGCAAGTACAGAAAAAATACAGCCAAAATCCATTTCTGAAAGCACACTAACTCAGTGTTGAAAGAAGCCATAAAGTTTATCAGATAAATTGTATTTCCAATTATTGACTTCTCCCAAGGAAAAAAAAAAGGAGAATATTTTTAAAAACTTAGACTAAAGTGAAAGAGTTAGGAGGAGAGTAGGAGGAGAGATGAGCAGGCAGGAGGATATTTGCCATCTCTCCTTTGTGCTTTTCTCTACTGTTAGCAAAGGCATCTGATGTATTATCATCATATTATCTTCCATTGTTTTTAATAGGGTTTTTTATGAGTAAGGAATTTATGGCTGTATGCAAATATTCTGTGAAGCTAGCAGCAAAAGAAAGTGCTATTTACACTGAAATTCATGTACTGACTAAAAAGCATTAACAATAGCAATTAACAAAAATGGAGATTGTGCTGTATCCATCTGTATTTTGCAATACACAGCAAATGATAGTCACTCAGCAATGCATTAATTTGCTACTGTTCTTCAGTTAAAATATAGAACTTCTATTTATTTTAAAGTATTGCTTATCAAAGGAGTCCAAACTCCCAAATCCTCTCTGCTAAAAAATTAAAAATCATTAAGTCTATGAGAACTCACTGCCAGCCCTAAGCAAAGTGTTGCTTCCCCAGGAGGAGTTTCCAGAAGGACTTGAGGGAGGCAGTTTGGATTTTGTTACTCCAGATGGGATAGAAAGGAGAGCTGGTTTGCACCAAGACCATCAGCACATTCAGGTGTTCCTCTTGTGCTGTCCTGCTGCACAAACTGGACCCACTGCCCAGGTACCATTTTTTATTGTGGGACAGAGGGAAAGAAAGGGCTGAGGAGTGGTGATGGAAGAGAGACACAGTTACAGAGAGGACCTTCACCTCCCACCCTCTTTATAAACAAAAGCAGAGGGGTGTGGAGGAAGTTCTTCTGTGTCTTTTCTCTGCAACTCAAATACATTTATCTGCTGAACATGATTTTCACCAAATTCTGAACTCAGAGAATCGAATTGTACAAATATACTTTGCTTGCTTTAAAATCATCAGTTCGGAGGAAAGTAACTCCAATTCTACTGAGCAATCAGAGAAATCTCTAAATCTATGAGGAATCATGACAGCTCTCTGTCCAACACTTTATGTACCTGCCTCATCTTTACCTATGGAGTAGCATCCAAGAGGATAAAAGTGTCTTCATCTCCTTCCCAAGTGACCTTGCCGATCCCATTACCCTAAATGAGATCAGTCACTGCATGCTGGCTTTTGGCAGCTGCAGCCCCAGCAGCAGCACTTCCTAATGAAAGGAGCCTGTGGACAAGAACAAGCCTGGGTTTGGAAGTTTTGAAGACGATCATAATGACATATGGTATCTGAATTTGTGAATGTGCCAGAGCCAGGCTGCCATAAGGACACATATCAAAAACCGGAAAAAGCCTCTGTGAGGAACGCACAATTTCATGTTCAGTTTTATAATACACTGCCAGTGTTTACACAGAAGCCTCTCATCCACGAAAGTGAAGTTTATTACTATCAATCACAGAAACAGCAAACAAAAATGCTGAGATTTTATGTACAGTGCTTCAGTCTGAGGGTTTTACCACTTCTGTAGGCAGCAGTAGTTATTTTACTGGCAAATGGTGTCATTGGGAATATGTTGATCATCTGGCAATGTTGTTAACATTCATAAAATATCAGCATACCAGCTGAGAAACAGCCACAACAACACAACAGGGCAGATTTTCCTTTGTACTTATTTAAATATTTACGCTGGGGTACCTGTGGCCACTGGGGACAGTACATCTTGTGCAGAGCAGGACACTAATCCACCAATGAATTTCCACAATTACTGTTAGTGCAAAATCCAACTGTCAGCAAGAACAGATTTTATTCTCCCAGTACCTTTCCCAGGTCAAGAAGGTGCTGTGGAAGCAACTGTACTTTGTGTACTTTGAAAGAATTTGAGAACATGTTAAAAAAAAAAGCTTCAGCTGCTATCTTGCTGCAAAGGCCAGCAGATACCCAAATCTCTTGTGTGGTGAGTGAAGAGAGACACCTCCAGAAAGCAGTGGAACTACCTCAGGCCTGAGCTGTGCTTTGAGGATGTCTGGCTCTTTCCTTTGTGTCCAAAAAGAGTCCTTGCTGAAACATTCATGGTACTTAGAGAAGGTTGGGGTTAATCCCAAAAGGTCATGAACAAGACCTCACCAACATCCAGGAAGTGAATTGTTAGGATAGCTGGCATCACATTAGTCTGGGTTTAAAGCACCACTGGCAAGTGAAAATGCTGGATTAAAGCCTTTCTTTTAAAGGAGCAGTAGGCACAAGTAGCTGATGCCAGCTTCTATCAGAGTGCACTAATCACGGGGCTTCTGGCTAATCTGCATTCTTGTTCTCTTTCTCTGGGACTTGCTGAGTATTTAATTATTCTGTGTAATGTGAAATAGCTTCAATAGAATGGAGAGTAAGATGAGAATCGATCCTGCAAGACCGAAATGGTAGAGTATGTTCAAATGTTGTCAGGCAGAGGCAGAAACTGAAGTTAGAACTGCTAGGAATGGGTCAGTTAGCTCAGTTATCTGATCAGCTCAGTTAAGTGGAGAGCTGGGGAGAGTTCTCTTTTTCTGAAAGCACCTGTGGGATCACTTCAAAGAAAGGGACATCTCTTTTCTTCGGGAATTCAACTGGGTTCTGGCTTTCCTTTCAACTGTGGGAAAATGTGTTGGAAATATCTTTTATGACCCATCCAAGTCTGAAAACACAAGATGAGAAGCACCATATGGTGTCCAGATAACTCAGATCTAGAACAGATTTTGTTATCTGTGAGGGCAGCTCTGGGACTGCCAAATGTTTGATAAGCACCAATGCATTTCCAGGTTGGGCTGCAGAGCTGTGCATGTCACTGTTTGGCTCTGCAGGCAATGACCTCTCCTTCAAGAGGCAGTTTTGTGACTGCCATAAGCAAAGCAGGTAGGGACAGTAGCAGTAGGGGCATATCCAGTGCTTTCCTAATCAGTGGATATCCCCACAGAGATGCAGTGAGAAGGGAGAGGAGCAGACGTCTCTCAGCTGCCAGCACGATGGCCAGCGAGGCTGGCTCTTCTCCTGGTCCCTCCTCGCAGCTCTGAGAGGGGTCTGCTGGCTCTGCTCTGGAGATATCTGCTTCCCAATTTATCTGACAGGTGGTTAGCTATTAACATGAATAAAAGTTGTGACCTGTCTGCCACTTCCAATAACTCAAGTGCTATATCCCCAATCTGTCATGTCCTTGGCAGCCCTTTTGTTTATTAGGGAATGAATTATTCATTAGGAAAAATTGTTAGAAAAATGTGCCTTAATTTTCATCATTTTCCCTGTAATCCACTCTTTTCCCTTTAGTGGCACTTTCCTTTGCTGTAGCTGGGCTGTTTCAAGGCCTGGGTGATATCTTGGCTGACACAGCTCTGTGTGCCACAGGAGGGAGGAGGGCACTTTGTCACTGGCCTGAGCAAGTTCAAGGTGTGCAGGAGAAAACATGTTGTGTGACTAAATCCTTTCAGGATGGTGGAGTGGGTGAGAGGAAAAATGGAGGAGGCAAACAAACATGCATTTGCCATACAGTGTAGCCAAATTAACCCTGTGGGTTTAAATCTGAAGGAAAAATAACACCTTTGGGAGTTTAGAGAGGCACAGTGACTCACACTTTTCTAAGGCTGCTTACTCATTACTCCTTACTCAAAATAGCTTTGTCCTTTCTTCCTCTCTCCACTGCAAAAATTGATTTATCCCTAACAAGGAATAACGATGCCCTTCTTTTCCACAACCAAAGAAAACCTCTGTTTATAGTCTATTTGCTCTATAAAATTTAGTCTTAGAATTTTTAAGGGCTCACCAACAGCACTGGTTCTTACAGCAGCAGCAGCAGCCCTTGAACCAGATGCTCACCCTCCATCCTTTCTGGAACGAGTAAAAGGTCTTGAAGAAATACACTGAGCACGGTGTATTCATTTTTCCATGAATTAGCATTGGGGTAGCCATGCTGCCCTCATGTTAGGTTGGAAATTTCTTATGTAAATTGGACTACAATGCTCATAACACCTGTTACTATGGCAGCATTTATCCAGGTTAATAAAACAGCAAAGTCACTGACAAGATATCATCCTGTAAGGTAGAAAAAGGAAATTACCATTATAAAATTTGATCAAATGGACATGATGGAAATTAGGAAGCAATTTTTTCACACTGGAGGTGGGCAGATAAACAAGGGTGTGTATGCAAGGCTGATCCTGCTGTGTGTGGGATCAGATGAGGAGGAACAGCTTGGCCATCAAAGTTATTCTAGGCCAAGCTTCCTTCCCAAGCAGCCATCGATCTTCCACACAGCTCAGATCATATTATTTTAACCTCGGAGTTCACCCTTTGGATTGATAAGTCTGCCTATCTGAGGGGCTTGGGAGTAATTTGTTGTAACCATCTTCCAGACAGTTTTTGAAATAGTCTTTTACACAGGTGAACTCTGTACTCTGTACATTTTTCACTCCTGGGCTGTCCATTTGTTTGCTCCCATTTTCCAAGTCTGTGTGGCTTTGCAAAGAACGTGTCAGAGACTAATGGCACAAGTCCTTGTTAATTACTGCTAAAACCCCCATGTCTAAAGTCACTTAAGGCACAGAAAACTTGTGGGACACGAGACAAATTAAGAGGTAAATCTGCCAGATCTTAATTGAGGGGTATTTTTTTTTTTGCAGGCTTTGCTGTGCTTTAGCTGAATTCTGGAGGACTGAACTTCCAGTGGCTCTGCAAACTGTCACACTGAGAATGATCATCTGTTGCACTCCAGTCTTCAGCTCCACAAAATAGCAGCCCATTTTTCATGATTGCAGCTTTGTGTTAGCTGTGTCGGGGAGATGTTCTTCTGGCACATTATTCAGCAAGATGTTACTGGACAGGTAAGAATGGCGAGGTTAAATTCAGAGTTAAAGGAAGAGAGAGAGAGACAGAAACTTTTTCATACCAGTTGTATAAAGAACCCAAAATCTCATTTGACGTTAGATGAATGGAAAAAGAAGAAAGTTAAAAGGATATAGGATAGAAATGCAGTTCTCAAGTATTGTTCCTGCTCAGCCTAAGCACTGTAAATGCATGTCAATTGTCAATTAACCTTGCCTGTTTAAATACAGAGATGGGCAGATGACTCTTCTTTAATTTCTGCTTTTTTTTCCTAGTTCAATTTCAGAAGCTGATTTTCAACCTATGAACATAATGGGAACTACATCAGGACAAACCAAAGGTCTTCCTACCCCAGTGACCTATCCCTGCAAGCAGCTGACCCAGAGCAGGCTCATAGCAGTGCTGTCCCTGATATTTTTCAGCCTCAAACATTTTTATCTCAGGAATGTCCTGCTGCAGGGGTCTACTGCACCCAATAAGCTTGTATCACTTTTTATCCCACATTCTTTGCCTGTTGCCTTTAACATCCACTCAAATGTTTAGCTTTCCTCTGGATGCTGTAATTTCCCACTTAGTGCAGTGATGGGGACAATGGTCTGGCATGGATAAAGCAAGAGCACGGCCTCAGCCTCACCTGTTTTGTGGGAGCAGAGAAACTGAGGACAATTTCTGCATGAGGGAGCCAGCTGCACCTTATCCCCAAGCCAGCCTTGGCTACATGTGAAGAAAAGTGCCTTTAACAGAGGGACAGAGGAAGACAGCAGAGAAAAGGTGACTGTATTTTCTGTGAGGCTGCAGATCAGGTCGCAGGTAAAGAATAAACTAAGAATTATTAAGCACCAAAAACATGATTCAAAAGTTACCAGATGGCACCAGCTGTAACTTAACTTTTCAGCAGTCCTGCCAAGAGCTGAAGTGAATGCAGCACAGTACAATATCATTTGTAGAAAAACACAAAACCAGAGAATTCCTGCCATAATTGTTCCATGATTCAGCAATTCACCCAGCTAACTGCTCCCAATCACACATAAACTCCAATAAATTTGAGGAGAGATTCACACACATGCCATATGTTAGGATGGATGCAAAACCCCAAGGATATCATTGGGAAGCTCACAACGCCCATGCAGAACTCAAGAAGGAAAAGAGTGAATACAAATTTGCAATATGTGTTTTTAAGAGGAAGGGCATGGGGAGTAGGGTTTTTAAGCTCACGATTAACTTGCAGCAGGCAAATGCACAGCTCTTCCTCCCCAAGACTGCCATAAAGTCAGTGGAGCAGCTGCCTAATCCATGGGCAAAGACAAAACAGGAAACTTTAAAAATGAGACAGGTTAATACTCCAGATTTGTGTAGCCAGCTACCTGAGGGGTCACTCAGGGAACACTTTTTTTCCTCAGCACACAGCACTGCAAAACTCAAGGCCAAATCCAAACCTGAGCTACACTTTGAGAAATGAGGAATCACCACTTTTGGCTCCTTTGAGTCACTCTTTACTACCATTGCATCACAGACCAGGATCTGGCCCCTCACTGTTTAGTACATGCTTGGATTTAGGCAGTAAATGAGCTTTAGCTGAAGACAAGAGCTATTAATTCCTACCTTTGTTCACACAGAAAGGCTGATAAATGCCTTTGTGCATTTATGTGCAAGATAATGCAGCAAAAAAAGTATTCAGCATGTACATAAAACTGCAGAGAGGGATAGCAGATGATTTTAAATTCCTTCTTAATAATTATAATTAAGCATACAACTATATTATGATATACAGTGTATTATTTCCCTGGTTTTCTCTTTCCTCAGTTTTTTACAAAAGCTTAAGGCAATAATTGTTCTTTGGGTGCATGCATTAAATGTTACCAGCAGCTTGTTTTTGAGACTATTCATTCCCTGCAGAGTCTTCAACACCAGATTTTTTAAAAAGCAATATAAAATAATTATAAATTCCCAATGTAATTAAGATCATTATAGCAATATTCTCAGCTGATTAAGTCTTCTGTTAGCCATCTTGCTTTTCATGTTTCAGGTTGTGAATTTTGTTTAAATTCTTTTGGTGGGGAAGGGGCAGCTTTATCTTTTTCTCTGAGTATTGCATAGAATACAATATGAAGAAATTATATTCATTGTTAACTACTGGTTTCAGAAGAAGCATATTTTAACTGCAAACCTTTGATGGTAATTCACACCTTCATATGTTAAGTGCAATTCTACTAAAAAAAGTGTTTAATTTTTTTCATTCTCCTTTTCTCATCCCTTTACAAGTGGTTCTGAGATTCCCAGAGGATGCTGACCAACATCCTGAAAACCACTGCTGGTCCAAGCTCCTGTTCTTTGGACTGCTCACTACTTTCCCTTTTCTTCCAAGACCCAAGCTCTGGTTGCATCCTTCATTTCACTAACGACAGGAAAAAGGAGTATTCATTACTGTGATTGGAGTATTAACATTTTTAAAGCTCTGATGGAAACGCAACAACCGTCTTTTATTACTAACTAAATTCAGCCACCAAATAAATACAAGGAATGTTCTGACTTCAAATTCACTAATCCTGCAACTCTCCCAGCAGGAATTCCAGCAGAGACACACACAGGAGAGCCCAGGAAAGAGAGAGGTGCTCTGTAATGAGGACACTCTCAAATTGCAAGGTAAGACACGGCACTCTCAGCTCTTTAGAAGCAATTAACCTTTTTTGGTGGGTATTGCATCTGATCTGACCTGTTCTTCCTGTTTGCACACAGCTCGAGGGGCAGAGGGGACTGGGCAGTGACCTGTCTGTAGCAGCGTGTGGGCTCCAGTAAACATCTCCAAATATTCTGCATCCCCCTTTGCCTGTATTTCCTCTTGTGAGAAATGGAAATGTGTGCAGACACAAGACAGGGTCTGGAAACATCACAAAAGCACCAGGAAAGGGGGGTCAGCCAGCCAGGGCCAGATCTCTGCTTCATTTAAATAAACCAGCTGATCCCTCAAGCTATTGTGACCTGATGTTATTCAGAATCTGCCAAACCAAAAAAAAAGGGAAACAACCCAAACTGGAAATAAAAGATTAGACACAATCAGGCTCCATTGCTCAGATTTTTATCAAAAACTACCTTTTAAGTCATGCTCCAGACCTAATGTGACTGCCACTCATCCATCTACTGCTTTTAGGGGTTGAATTCCCTGAGCACAGAAAGTCATGTGAGCTGGGAAACACCTGCAACACAGAGAAATAAAACAAGATCTGGGCTTTCATTCAGAAAGCTGCAGTTGGGCAAACTGCTCGCCAAAGACATGATTTAATTCTGACACTGTCATCATGCCAGAGAGAAAGAGAAGCTAAAGGGCATAATATGGTGCCAGAGATTGCCACTAAACTGACATTTTCTTGAATTAAGATGGATTAAATTTTTAAGTGGAAGAACCATTATTGCAGCAGGACTGATAGAAAATATAACTCTCAAATCAGAGTGAGATACAAGAATGATGGGACTGCTTGAACCAAATTTCCAGTGCAGGATTGAAACCATATTTGTGGAAATTTAGGCCATTTATAAAAACATCAGTTGATATTCTTATTTAAGTAATATATCACTTGGTCTATCTAGCAACCAGTACCTTGTCACCTTCTCCACTTTCAATCACAGGTAGAGTACTTGTCAGGAATCAAAATATTATCTGCACCTCTGAAAATGAAAGAAAACAAGGGAATATTTATACTTCAAAAGCCCCTAAAAGACAAGTTAAAAAATGGCATTTATGGGCATCATTAAGCACAAACATTTTGCCATCAATACTGAACAGGCCATCACTGACATGACAAAATCAGTCTGTCGTTCTATCTGTTGAAGAACATTGTCAGAATGCTCAGGGCACAAGTGAATTCTCTTTACCTGCACATTCAGAGGTTGTATGGGTGCAAGTTCCCTGACTGATGCAGTTTCTGCTGTTCCAGGCAGGGTTTTGGTAAGAATTAATGAGTATTAGAATGGTCAGTGTGCGATATTTTTTATCCTTCAAAATGAGAGCTCCTCTGGACAGCATGGATCCATCCCACTGAGCTCCTTCCAAGAGGAAAGTTCTCTACTGGAGGCTGGATTCTCTGGGTCAGATTTAAAGTTGGATGTGGACAGAACTGATGCATCTAAAAATAAAATTCTAAAGCTGGATTTTTTTCATTCAGCTGCTACCTAAACCTGGAAATGCCTCATTTCTCCAGGTGGATCTCCTTCAAAACTTTCATTTCTTTTATTGAATGCCCAGAACTGCTGGGATTTGAGTTCTGCCCCTAAATTTTCACATCAAGCCCCATCAAAAAACAAACCCAGTCTTTCTGCTTTGGCAAAGTCTCACAGGGGATTGAAAATTCAGAGGTGCCTCTAGAACTACCCAAGGAAGCCAACAGTGACTATTTCCTTCTAAAATGTGCTGATACACAGTGCATGCCCATGTTTACATGGATGAGGCCATCACCAGCCTGGAGTTCCTTGGAGAAAACAAAATGCTAAAGGAAATGTGTCAAGAAACTGAGATGACATTCTAAAAAGGAAATTATTGAAATGACTTGTGATAATCAGAAAAAAAACTAAACCCTTGTAGATTTTTCCAGTTAATTGTTGACACATTTCTGTTCAAAACAGCTGAAATGGAAGTGTTTGCCTTTAGGAAATGTAGTATTCCAATGCCCTGGAATAAAATCCTTCAAAATGTTTCTCTTGTAAACAATATGATTTATGTTCAGAAGCCATTCAAAATAAAACCAGGTTTTCAATATCAAGAAGTCGAGGGGGGTTGCATAATTCTCATTCTCTGGCCCTTAAAGAACTGTAGAAATGTTCCAGTTGTGAGAAGTGCCTTTAATTTCAATGGGTGGGAAGAGTTTGCTACAGCAGATATGATTTGAGTGTCTCTGACAATTTTAATGCTCAGCTCTTTAGCTCAGAAGATTGACTGGGGCTGCTGGAGATTGCTCCTGCTCCACATTAATCCCCCCTTCCTCTGCTCCTTCCTGAATTCTCCACACACCTATCCATCTCTCACTTGCAGGGGGGCCTTATACTAATTGCATTTCTCAGAGCATTAAGAAGATCGAGATGGATTTATTGATGGAGCAGGCTCAAGGAAAAGAATGGTTGGGAATGGCTTGCAGTTATTGATTTTTTTCCAATTATTAAGAGCATGTGATCAATCTGTTTCTCTGAATGTGCAGGTTGGATTCTCCAGAAGATTTTATAGGGCATCTTAATGTCATTGCCATCCTTTTAAAAAACATAAACAAAAAGAAAAGAAAAACATCTTCAATAATGTAAATAAAAACCAATGTTGCAACATAAATAAAAAGATGTGATAATAAAAAAAACCTTAATTTAACATGTCTGACTGCCTTCAGCAAAGAGAAAATACAGGTAAAATGGGATTTTCCCATTTAATTATACAGATATAGAATTTGATTTCCTTCTTATGCACACTGAGCAGAGAAGCAACATTGATTTATCTACCACTAAGCCACTGTTTGTAGTACTTGGACCACAGTATCACAAGTTTCCTAAAAATTTCTAATAAGGATACAATTTTCCAGAAATTGAGTTATTATTGTCTTGGAAAACAAACAACTTTTGCGATACTGATCTTTAATACTTACTATATCACAAGTATGGGAATTAGGTAACTATTTTATCCCTTGCAGGAGAATTATCATCAGAAGCAGAACAACCTACAGAAAACTGACTATTTCACCTTTCTTTTTTCACTCCAAAGCAGCCAAGGTTGGAAATGCTGGTGCTGTAAAGTGAACACCCAAGCTATGGACTGAAGGTGACCAGAAAAGAGGAATCTGCCAAATGGAGGAGTAAAATGGGATGTGAAATAAAAAAAAGATACTTCCAAATCAAGCTGAAATCACATGGATAATTAAATACCTGTATGTGCACAAATAGGAGTGTCTGGGTGTCTGAATAGCACCCATCCACTTGAGTATTAATCCTGAGCTTTTATATGCAAAGGGAAATGGAAAACAAAAAGCTTTTACATCTATTAATGGTATTTCAAACTTCATCCCTACACATCAGAAATATAAAGTTAATTCAGATATATTTAAAACCTGTATCCACTTTAATCACTTCATAGCAGTTCATATTATTAGTTGTTTTATTGCCCACAGTTGAATGTGTCACTTGTGTACTATTTACAGTCACCAGAAACTTGCCATGTTTAGAAATCTTAAAGTGTCCTGGAGCACATCTCTGATGGAATATTCTTTCTGATACTCATGAATGATTAATGGCAGGCCCCTTGCCACTCACTGCTGAATTGTAGATCTCTGAAAGAAGAAGAGGGTATGTTATCCCAGTTTACAAGATCAAGTTCTCTGTGGCAATCAGATTTGATCTAAGGAAGGGTCATTTTCTGGAGACAGGCCTTCTTTAGATGTTCTCAGTGGCTTGACTGGGCAGCAAAATAATTTTAAAAAACCACCCAAAACCAAACATCCATGATGGTCCCACCACACAAAACAACAACCTGAATGCTGTTAACAAGTGTGTTTTACACTTCCAATATAACACAGTTTTATATAACAAGATGAGGAAAAACGCTAAATATTTGAGGGAAACTTCAATAAAAGGGCATCAGCTGGACAGTAAGGAAGGAAACCCAGACTGAAAGACTGTGTATCCTGGGCGTATTTTGAGACCTCATTTCATCTATTTCTTGTTCTCCCTCTGGGAGGGACACCTGGTGTGGCCTTAAGGTTTCCTCCTCACTTGCACTGAGCCCATTCCCTGAGTTCTGCTGACAAAACATGGGCTTCCTCAGTAAGATTTCAGAAGATACAGAAGGGACTCAGTTAAATGTCACAGATAAAATGCTCTCTTGCCCCTTCCCAGCACAGCACAAACATGGAAACGCTGTGCCAGGCACAGACCTTCCTGGACAGAGGTATATCTGTCTCTTCTTCCTTGCACTTTTATATCCCCATTTGTAAGCTGCTGGGCAGGATGGTGAAGAAGGCAGAGAGCACTTCCTACTTTAATTCACAATTTCATGTGTTCTTCAAAGGAAAAGCCTTTTGTATTCCTGCTCCTGCACTCAGGTAAGACATTTGTGTCCTTTCTGTCATCCCTTTCTGCAAAATATATCAAAGCAAGTATGTCCTAGAGAAGGAATGAATAAAAAAGGACTCACAGGATGGGAATACTGCGAGGTGCACACAGATTAATTCAGTTTCACAGAATGACAGAATGGTCTGTGTTGGAAGGGACCTCAAAGCCCCTCCAGTGCCACCCCTGCCATGGCAGGGACACCTCCCTCTGTCCCAGGCTGCTCCCAGCCCCAATGTCCAACCTGGCCTTGGGCACTGCCAGGGATCCAGGGGCAGCCACAGCTGCTCTGGGCACCCTGTGCCAGGGCCTGCCCACCCTGCCAGGGAACAATTCCTGCCCAAGATCCCATCCAGCCCTGCCCTCTGGCACTGGGAAGCCATTCCCTGGGGGCTGGCCCTGCAGCCCTTGGCAATTGTCTCTCTCCACTTTAGAAGGGAATGTTGCAACTTCACTTTAGAAGACAAAGAAAGTGAAAAGTTTGGTGCATTTTCTGTTTATAGAAGGACTCCAGAAATCTTACTAAATTATACCATCATGGGAATCTTTCAAACAATTGCATGTCCAAACTGTAAGAACCCTTCAAAAACCCCAGCTTTACAAACAATTTGCCACTGAGCCTAATTCCTTTCATGCCTTTAAGGTTATATTTGAGTACCATAAAATGTTCCTGGTTGCTTTTCTTGAGCTTGCAATAAATGGGAGAGAAAGGACACTTAGATACAGACTTCCAAAGAATATTTTCCCTCTATTTCCCTCTATAAAAGCATCACTGAGGCTGTCATGTAAATGTTTAAATTTATGCTCCTTCTATTCAGAAGTTTGCTCAAGTCGTGAAAAGGAGTTACCTTTTATGAACATAATTAAATGTGTGAAAAATAAAATGAGACTTTTCTATTTGGTGAAGCCAAAGGTACCACAACTGTCAAGAGACTGAAGGAGTTTATGCCTGAAGGTCAAACATCCTCCACACAAATGATTTTAGGGACCAATATGCATTTGACTGCAATGAATTAACAAAAAAAATATTTCTGAACTCAAACTTTCAATTTTACTGTAATCTGGAAATCCCACAAAATTTGGTGGATTTTTTTTTCCTTTCTGGGTTTTCATTGGTTTTCTTGTTTTGTTTTGGCTTGGTTGGGGTTTTGGGGTTTTTTTTTTGTTAAATTTTCGTGCTTTCCACACTCTAAAAGTCCAAGTCCTAGCTGACACTGGTTACAACTGCATGGTAAGCAATGTTTTTTTTACTGACAGAGTACTTCACTTACTAAGTGAAAGACATTTACTTTTTCATTTATGGCATTTTGAAATGTTCTAGTAAATGGCTGATTAAAAAATTAGAGTAAACAGAGGGGAGGAATCATCTAGGGCTGGCAGGAAATTCCCAAAAACACTGTGGAAGAAGTCCACTCCTTGTAAGGTGACCACAAACATACTAAAATCCCATACGTTTTTATTCCCATCCCCTTAATCAAGTACAGCAGGTAAATCTAGAATTATAACTCTACAAGCAATCCTGTTATTTTTAAGCCTGAAAAGTATTTAATCAAATCTAATTTAAACAATATTAGATGTGTGTGGTAGCAAATTCCAAAAATTAATCTCGTCTCAAGATCCATTCTGCTGAGGCAGTGGCTTAATGTGTCAGATTAAAAACTGCTTTGCTAAAGCATTTGAAAATCTTCTTTTAATTTACATGCATATTTGTTCCATTGCCCTGTTTTTGGTCTAGACTAGAATTGTCACACAAATACAATAAAAATCTGCACTTCATCTTGTTATGATCAGGGAATGTGTGTGTAAGAGAGACACAGGGAGAATGGTCTTGATCCCCTTAGGCTAAAGTACATTCCCTAACATTTATTAGGCCTTTATAATGTACTTTGCTGGATTTATTATCTCCACCTCCATCTACTTCTGCTTGAAGAGAACACTCCTAAAATTGCCCTTAAAAGAAGACAATCATGATTCTTAAAATAGACCATCCTTTCACAGCAAATCAAAAGTGGAGAACAATAGAGAGGAGGCTGTCTTCCCAACCTTGCTGTGTGAAGTTTTCCTGCTGGAAGCTTTAAATGAAATAAAAATCAGCCTTTTCAATGAGCCTTTATAGATAATGGTGTTGGGCAAGGACTTTGTTGGGTTTCCTCTTTTTAACTTATCACTTACCAGGCTAAATTAAGAAGTAGCCTGGTTGAGGGAGAACTAACTTTATCCAGGTTACAAGCAGACAACCACATCTAACAATCAGCAGAGGAAGGCAGTGACACAGAACCTGAATTATTTCCTCAGCTCTGCCCATGGTGTTCTCTGAAGCGAACACATTCCTTTTTTGCACCCTTGGGTAACCCAGCTGACTCGCAGGGGAAAGAAGCCTGGGTCACTTTGTGACTTAACTAATTGTCATCATGGCTTTCTGCCCTCCAAGGCTCCTCAGGGTCCAGCTGAAGAGTCTCAAATTCAGTAGTGAAGCCATGAACAAAAGCTCTGAGACTCTCTGAAGGAAGAAAAAACAACTGATCACACAGGTCTAGTATTTACATATCTAGGAATGTCAGTCTAATAGTTGTCCCCTGGAAGCAAAGTAGAAAAATATTATTCAAATTAATTTGGGGTTGTTTGGAGGTCTTTTTTCAGATCAGTAAGATTGCAATTCATAGGAAATAATGGATTTTTTAGAGTCTCATTCCCTGTTCACTCTCCCTCTCTAGTGTTGAAAGAAATAAAGTAAATAAGTTTCTACTCTTGGAAATACTGGACTTCAATTGGTTTGCCCTGAAGCTTCTCAAAACTTACAAGTGTATTGTGTAAAATGTCTCAGATTAATTCTCCTCTTGCTGACATGGTATCAGTCAGAAAGACTCATGCTGAAATCAATATCCTACTCCCATCATCCCATTTCCACACTGTTCTCTTCATTTCATTTATCTTGAATGCGTGTGATAGAAAATTTGACTAAAAGATTAGTTTTGTTCCTCTCCTGCACTTTCCTCATGCGCAGCCACACAAAAAAATGTGTGAGTAAGTTCCCTGCAGGAAAGCTGTACACAGTCCAAAATCTAAGGGCAGGTAAAGATCCTCAGATTCTGGTTTGAGCCAGGAAATCTGCATTTCCACATGCCAGTGCATTGGGTGGGTCGTGCTGTCCTACACGATCTCAAGTTTCTGTCTGCACTGCCCAATCAATTCCCACAGTTTGCTGGACCTTGGAGTAGTCTCCAGAAACAGCACATTTGGAGTGCAGAAACACTAAAGAACTTCCTATAACACCTAATTTTCAGCTTATTGCTCTCACATTATCATGAAACCATCATCAAGTACATCTTCAAATTAGTTTGAAAACCTCCATTGTAGGTTACCTCTGGCCCTGCTTCTTCTAATAGAGGAGCTTTCTCTGGAATTCCAGCTCAGATTTATTCATGGCCAGTATAAAGACACAGCAAAGTCTATGCCTGAGGCAGCTCTTTTCATGCTGCTCATCCCTCTTTTCAGAGAGATGATGAACTTACACATGATGATATAGAACATCATCTTTGGAGTTACAAAAGTATGCAAAGGTCCTTAAGTATCAGGGAAGGGAATGGGCCATGACTGTCTCAGTATCTTCATTTGCCAGAAATCATCAGAAAAATCAGACTCTCAACTGTTATTAACGCTGGCTTGAAACTGGCAACTTCTTATACTGAGCAAAAGATTCAGGAGGTGAACTGCCCTTTGGAAGTGAAGCCTGCTGTTCTCTCCCTGAGTGAGCAGCTAAAGAGTCAACAAAGAACGAGAGGAAAGGCACAGTGAGGCCAGGAGATGAGCAGAGGTGCCCCAAGCACAACAGTGGCCACACAAAACGGGTGCACAGTCCAGGTCCAGCAGCAAAACAATGGAGAGGCTGCAGCATCCTCCAGTCCCACGATATTATTCAGGAATACTGGTGCAATTTTAGGCAGAAGTACATTTAAAGGAGTATCTGCCATAGAGCCTTGACTAGCATATTGAAAACACATGAGAGTTCTCTTGAGAGCTTTGAGAGTTCTACTCAGCGAGGCTAAATGACGTCTGGAGCCCCCCCAAGCTGGTTCCTCGTGATTCCAATGCTGGCAAACTGTTCCCTCCAGAATTAGCTGCAGAAGCTCCAGAATTTACAGTCATTTTCCTTCCAGGCTACTGATAAATTGAAAATCTGAGAACTCTTTTCTTCTCTCAAGATTTCTCCTCAGAAATTCAAATGTCTTAGGAGAGGGTAAGGCTCACAGCAGGATGGGAACTGTGCTCTGGAGTGACATTCATGGGGACAAATTCAGAGTCAGGCAAGGAAAACTGGAGAGTGGGATTCAGACACTTAAGGGATTGGTATAAGGATAGAAATCCTGGTTGTGCACAGGAGACAATATAAATTTAATTATTGATTCCAAAGGCCATGGATTTTATCCAGGGTTTGTGCCCCCCTGAATTTCCAGATAAAACCTCAGAGGGAATCAAAAGCTTCGTAAACCTCCTAACCTGTCTCAGAACAGGAAAATCCTCTGGAAGAAGCATGTCCTGGTGCACAGTGGCAGATGTGGCAGAGGACTGTTCTGTTAGCAGAGGAAATTTCTAGAGCTTTACTACTTCCCTTCTCTCCAGCTCCTATCTTTTGGTTCAATATAATGACCAAGTTTGCATCCAAACAAGTTTGCATCTTCTTGAATTTTCCATTCTGTCTTCAGTGTTGCTGTGTTCCACGGAGGTCTCATCTTGCACTGTGACACATTTATTAGCAGATGATAATTGAAAAATAGAAGAAATGGCTTGGAGAGTAAATGGAAGAGAGGCAGATAATTTTAGGATTCAATTTTCTCTGCATTTTTTACTGGTAGGCATAGCATAGTACTGCAATAGAATCCAATCAGAAGTTCTCTTTTGCACTTGTCACATTTCAGTGAGCTAACAGTGGCATGTCAAAACAGCTACAAATCTGGAAGACTTGTTTTTGCTGAAATTAACAAAAGGACAACCAAAACTGTGAAGAATAAATATAAAGAGAATGCAAAAAATTAATTGTTAAACAAGTAAAGGATTTCAATTATGCTTATTGCCACCATAATTTGCTTTTCTTCCAGTGTAGTAAGACCCTCAATATCATATTATACACAATTAATTCAACTGCTGTAATGGAATTAAATAGATTTCTATAATTTGTATGTTGGAAGAAAACAGTAGCATTAATATTGCCGGTCATTCAGCAAACAGATAATAAAGCCCAAATCTAGTTAAGAAAACTCAATAAAATCTTTATATGGTAACAATGAAGTATGGAAGTGAGATGCTGTTTGCTTGCACCGGGGTGAACTCAGTGAGCAGGGTACAAACAAGCAGAAACCCCCAATGTGGCTGGAGGGTTTTCTCACAGTTCCCCAAAGGGAACAGGGAACAAAATCCACCTGCTTGTTTCTATCACAGTGAATTTCCCAGCAGACTTCAATTCACTGCCTCTTTATTCAGATTTTGAGGGAAGTTGGCCTTGGCTTTGCATGCTGTGCCAGAGGGGTCTGTGAAGCCCTGGAGAGCAGGAGAATGTGTCAGGAGTTACCTGTGCAAGCCTGGCAGCTCTGGGAGCTGAAGGGCACCTGGAATGAGGAACACGGGGGGCAAAGACTGTGCACCATGAAACACAGCCATGGCAGGGAAGCCTAAATGTGTCCTCCCTCTGCTCTGCTCTGCTCTGCTCTGAGCACACCCTTCCCCTGTTCCAGCACACCGTGTGTGCCACCAGCCAAACCACAGCAAGGCTGGGCTTTCGGGAATTCACAAATCTGCAGCTCTTCCAAATTGCAGGAGAGACACTGAAAAATTCCATCCACTGCTGGTGTGAGCCCAGAGGAGGCAGCAGCAGGAGCAGAGGGCTGGAGCAGCTCTGCTGGGAGGAAAGGCTGCCAGAGCTGGGATTGTTCAGCCTGCACAGGAGAAGCTTTGGGGGGAGCTCAGGGGGGCCTTGCAGGGCCTGAAGGAGCTGCAGGAAAGATGGAGAGAGACAATTGCCAAGGGCTGCAGGGCCAGCCCCCAGGGAATGGCTTCCCAGTGCCAGAGGGCAGGGCTGGCTGGGATCTTGGGCAGGAATTGTTCCCTGGCAGGGTGGGCAGGCCCTGGCACAGGGTGCCCAGAGCAGCTGTGGCTGCCCCTGGATCCCTGGCAGTGCCCAAGGCCAGGTTGGACATTGGGGCTGGGAGCAGCCTGGGACAGTGGGAGGTGTCCCTGCCATGGCAGGGGTGGAATCAGGGACTTTGTGGTCCCTGCCTACCCAGGCCATTCTGTGACTCTGATTACTGATTTTCTGTATTTTACTGTGTACATCCACTTCATATTGGACTCAAGGTACAGGTCCTTTGATCATGGGATAGTGTGGCTTAGAAATGCAAAAATATTATGATTTCAAGGAAGAAAAGGTCATCATTTAGAAATCCAGCTTGGGCTGCTTGCCAACCATGTCTTATCCCAGGATTCCCTAGGCTCATCTATTCTTCATTTGCCTTTCCTATAATTCTACCTATGATCTCTCTTGTAAACATTTATGAGCAGACATTTCAGAAGCTTCATATTTTCTTTAACAAATGGCTTATATCATCTCTGTGAAGAGTGCTACATAACGATGCAACATCATACATTAATATTTAAAACTGAATGAAAAAACACCTCAACAAGGATAATTTTTTCTCAGTTTGCTAGCTGTCTTAAATTTATTTGTGAAATGAATTAGAACAAGGAAACCACAGAGATAAAGTTTCCTTACATTTTTATGAATAGATAGCAAATTAATTTTTAGAAGAAATATTTGCATAAGTGTGGTTTTTTTCCTTCTGAAAGGGCACCTGTTTCCACAAATTATAATCTGAAGCTCATTAGATGATTAGA
This sequence comes from Lanius collurio, assembly GCA_020086605.1. NCBI lineage: Eukaryota > Metazoa > Chordata > Aves > Passeriformes > Laniidae > Lanius > Lanius collurio. The sequence continues at coordinate 663,594 of JACBWW010000022.1, forward strand.
TGTTCTGGAAATATGATTTATAGGCCAGATCTCCCAATCAAGAGAGAAAAACAACACTGTGTGAGATATATTCTTGAACAAAATTCAGCAGAATTGTAAAATGCAGAAATTGAATATTCCATAATTGCTGTTACAAGCAGACACCACTTTCAAAGGCAGCATTGCAGAAGCAGCGAGCAGAAATAAAACTCAACAAATGGCATGAAATGCAAATTGAGAACCAGGGGCAGTTTGGAGGTCACTTCCTGTGTCAGGCATGGCAAGGTGTACCTCAGCAGCCTCCTTGTGCAGGTTTCTGGAGCTCCCTGGCTTTGGGTTCACCCCTGGCACCTCGGGATTCTGCTCAGGGAGGGATAATGCTGGCACTCAGGTGTGACAGGAGATTCTGCCATGGCCAGCTGGGCCAGCCTTTCCCTCAGCCCTGACTGCACTGGCTCTGTCCCTGTGCTGAGCTGGCAGAGCCATGACACTTTTGCTGCGTGGTCTCATCTCTGTTTGCCTCACTCCACATCCAAAGGAGGGGCCCTCTCGTGCTGTCATCTCCCAATTCTGTCACCTCTCATCTCCTGTTTCTCCTGTCTCAGGTCCCCCTGCTGCAGGACCTTTCCAGGAAGGGTCTGATGTTGTTTGCAGAGGTGCTGAGAACGCCCACAGTGAGGGACACTTATTTTTATATGCAGACCTTCCAGAAATTTCTCATCACCCTTAACCCATTCCTCTCAACTCTTTGTATTTTTTCCCCTCTTGAATATTTTTAACACCAATTTTTCTTTTCATTTCCCTGAGGTTCCAGTGGGATCACTAAACCACAATTTACAGTTTCTGAAAACCAAAGGTACTTTCCTCCACTCTCACTTATCTGCTTGGGGATTTGTAACTTATTGCCTCCTTTTTTATTTTCTTACAAAAAGCAATGTGTCCCTTACATAATGGCCTACATAAAATAGGTTTTTATAGACCTGGGGTCAGCATACAGCTTTTTAGAAGGCATTCAAATTTGGCTTGGAAACTGAAATACTTGTATGCTTCATTTTTAAAAGAAGGAAAAAAGCATCAGTCCTCATTTTTAAAAGAAAATTGGCTCAAATCAACAAGCCCAGACTTGGAAGTTCAGAGAGCTTTGTGCCAGTAAAAATAAAAAAATCTCATCTTACTTCTTTACTTTTGAAGAACTGAGCAAAGATCCCTCACAGAAGTTGACAGGGCCTGCCTGAATTGGAGCCTATCAAAGTGGGTAGGATACTTTTGTACTGTTGCTTGTCTTTATATACACAGTGGCACATTCCAGAAGTCTCAGCTATCATCCTTGCCATGGTACAAACCCTCTGAAGGTACAATCTAACTGGATAAAACAAATAAATCAAAGACAGGGATACACAGCATTAGAGTGATGAAATGGCTTATACAATATCACGCAAAATCAAGGGAAAAACTGAGCTTCCTGGATCCCACCCAATTCAATGCTCTGTTCAGTGGACAATTAAACTTTTTCCAGCCTCTCTGGATTTACCACTGCTTCACACACAGCTCTAATACACAAGGAGGCTGCAACGACCATGTTCGCTCCTTCATGATACAGCTGAAATTAGTGTAGGTTCCTTAGCTTAACATGGTGTTTTATAAGAGTTACACTTTAATAGGCCTGATATTAAGTGCCAAATGACAGCAATAAGATGTGACAAATATATTTTGAGCCTGACAGACAAGACTGTTCTATATGTCACCTGCATTACTGTTATTCATAAGGATGCAAATAGTTGCTGACATTGGCTAACACATGGGTGATACTTAGTAAAATTATGTCAAGGTAAATTTGATTAACTGAGAGCAACACAGCCTGATTTATGGATTCCATTGACACACTAGTTCTTCCCTGGCAGTGGGAACAATGTTTTTTATTTCTACTGAATATAACTTTTCCCATTTACCACATTCTCACTCTTGTATTAAACGGGCTCCATTGTAATATTATTTATATGACATCAGTACCTGGAAGGCCCAGTTAGGTCTTCTCTGGGGCATGCATAGTAAAGTACTGCTGCCAAGAGTCATTCGTTGCTGAAATACTCAAGTGAGGCAAAGGGAGGTTAAAACAAATGGATTTTCATGTTCTACAGTCAAAGACACACTGACATCTTCATGCATGATTTCTTCATCTGCTCAAGTAGTTCTGGAAGACTTTTTCATCATGACTGACATGCAAGGTTCAATCTGTAACTGGTCATGCTCCCTTTATTTTCCCACTGTTTGTATCAGCACTGATTTCTCTCTCCTGCAGCCTCCTGATGTTTCCTTCACACTGTGTGTCACAGCCTGGCACTAACGATGCCCCAACCTGGCAAAAACACAACAGGGCATGTTTTCGTATCACCAGACAAACCTGCTCCCAGATTCTGTTCCACTAAACAATTTTTAATGAGATCAGGCTGTGTTGTAATGTATTTTATGTTTATATGTGGTAAAGAAATAATTAGTATTGAACCAGATCTTGAACACAGCTCTAGAAGTATTTCACAAGGTGGGGATTTTGGAGGTTTCTAATCCAGGCTCCTTCCCAAAGCAGGGCCATATTGCTGCACACAGCCCTCGAGGTCCCTCAGCAGGGCCAGCACAGGGGATGGGCCCTGTCCTGGTCCTGCTGCCACCCCAGGGCTGGGACAGCCCAGGTGCCCTCGGCCTCTTGCCCCCCTGGGCACCCCTGGGCTCGTGTCCAGCCCCTGCCCAGCACCCCCAGGCCTTTCCCACCAGCAGCTTTCCAGCCCTTCTGCCCCAGCCATTGATGGGGTTGGTGTGACCCCAGGGCAGGACCCAGCACGTGTCCCTGGTGTCCCTCACACCACTGGCCTCAGCCCATGGATCCAGCCTGTCCAGATCCCTCTGCAGAGCCTGTAGGGATGGTGCAGTCTGTCAGTGTTAGTTTATTTCAGGGTGTTAAAACAACACTTGGCATCTTGGGCTGGTGCACACCCTCAGATGAGGAAGAGTTGCCTCACTTGGACAGAAGTTGACAGCAGACAATCTGCCAGAACTTCCCGATGCTCTCTCCATGCAGATCCCGTCCCAAAGAGTGACAAGTTGAGAAGTAACTGCAGTTTAGCACTCTGAGAGCTCTGCTTTCTCTCACAGTGTGCAGGAGGACAGGGGCAGCCATCATTAGCCGGAACCTTCAGAACAAAATGACAGGCCTTACGTGCCTGTGACAGCCTGCGAGTTGCACACGGGGCACAGAGGAGCAGCAAACGGGTCCCATCACACCCACTGCAGACCTCTGACCTTGTAGAAAGGATGGATTTGGCAGGAAAGGCCGGCCACTGCTGGTACACTGGCTATCAATATATTCATAATAGAAAAGGCTCCACCAGCAGCTGAGCCCACCCTGCCACCACAGAGAGCTGTGCAGCGCTCCACCAACAAAAGCCTGCTGCAAAAAATGTGGTGATACATATTGTTAATAAGTGGTTTAGTGGCAGCTGTCAGATTACCTCTGTTGTAAACTTGCTCCTTTAAATTTACATCACTGCAATCACAAAAACTGTAATTAAAAGCCAAGTAAATTACTGTTTGCATTTCTAATGCAACAGCAATTTCAAAACAATATATCAATATGGAGCAACAAAGAAATTGTCTATTTTCAAAACCAGGGAGAAGAGATTTTATTCTATGATACATATGTGTTTCCCAGCGTGATCTTCCTTTTAATGACGCCTCATAGCAAAATAGTCCACTCTACTTACTGATCATGTTAAGCTGTTGCCATGGAAATATGAGGACCCTACTATACTCAGATGTTAACTCTTAAAGCACAGCTTTACTTCTTTAATATCAATTTTTGTTTAAAAAGAGAGGTCTTGGCCATGCAGAATTCAGTTATTTTCCAGCTGTCTAGCATAATAGCTGTGTAAGGAAGACAATGGCAAGGGCTTGTTCCAAGGGTGGTGTAACACAGTACAGACATACAGAAATATCCCCCATATCATTTCCCCAAGAACATGGAATTAGGAGAAAAGTGACAAACAGCTCCACAGACAATGTCAGAAGTATTTAATCAGCCAAGTTCATTAAGGAGGAGGAGAAATTGAGGTATGACCAAATACTGCTACGGCTTTGTCTAGCACCTTATTCCCGGGGTAAAAGAATGATCACACTTTCTCCTTTCCCCCCACATCAAGAGTTTCTTTTAGAAATAAAAATAGAACTCATAAGGAAACAACAGCTTTAAAACCATTGCTCCTAATGTCTCTCTCGAGGTTTTTTGTTGAGTTTTTTGTTTTGTTTTGGAGTGATGGGGTGGGGGTTGAGAATTTTTTGGGTTGGGTTGAGGGTTTTTTAAAGAAGTTTATAGTTATCAAAGCATTAAAACAAGAGCAGCCGTAAAGGGCTGCCTTAAAGTTGGGGAAATGAAAGAGAGCCAGGCTGTGATTCCAGCCACATCCCCTCCTGCCATCCTGCTGCCTCCAGAGGTTGTGCAGCTCTGCTCCAGCCAAGGCAGATATTTGGTCTTGAGTCAGCATGGCAAGGGATTTTGTACAGCAGCTAAATAAATTCCACAATTCAGACAACTTTTCTATCTAAATTACCAAAAATGGCATAGTCATTTCTCCTTTCTCCACAGCTCCCACTTATTTCCAGATGAGTATTTCTGAAGAAATAATTCTCATGCATGCAAATGCAACTGAGTTGTGAGGAAAGTCATTGCAGACATCCAGTTCCAGTTGGCTGGAGAACCACCTGACTCTCCAACACCACCTTACAAAGGTACAGCAAATTCATCCTGTTCTTGGGTAAGACATCCTGATCTACAGAGGTAATACCATTATTATGAACAGTGCTCCAGCTGGCATTTTTCTAAGCATTGACAACATAAGAATAGTAGCTTTGTATTCTTGGTACCTTTAATCATTTTTAACACTTTTGTTTGCCTGTGATTCTTCCTTGCCTTGCAAAAGGCAAACACGTGCTTATATTTCTTCAGTTAAACTTGCACTAACCAAATACCCAGATAATTCTGAAAATATGCATCAGCTTTGGTGATTTACAAGTGAATTACACACCTACTGTATGTAGCAGGTATAAATCAATGCAGTAGTCCTCCTGATGCTCAGATAACTTGTTTTACAATCTTTATCTTCCTAAAGCCAAAGAAGTTGATTTAGATGGCTCTAAAAGCTTAAATGAAATACAGCCCAGGCAGGTAGTTTCTAATAACATACATCAAAGCTTTATACATGGTAAGATGACTAAATCTCAAGTCTACACTTTTTCCCTGTGATAAATGCATTGCATTTCTCTTCAGCAGTGACAGAACACAGGCCAGGCCTCTTGCTTCCTGCAAAGAAGCTCAAGTGCTTGTGATTTGATGTTGGATACATTTAAAAAACAGCAATACCTAGTGGGTTTGGCAACTGCACTGTGCCTTCATTATGATTGATGTTACCAATAGCCCAAACACAGCACTGGGGGCCAGGAACCCTCCAGTGCCCTGTAAGCCTGGATTTGTCACTAATTCTCTCTGAAGACAGAGGCAAAGTGATGTGTTTGTCTTTGCAGCCCCCTGAGTGAGATAAGGGTCAATTACCTTGCACAAGCAGGTAGAGGTTTGGTTGACTAAATAATTGTCTCAATAAATGTCAAGTGTCCTTAGAACACATCCCTACTTCGTGTGTATCAGCTGAAGATGACAAGCTCTAAAGGCACTCCCTGAAGAGACCTCTAGATACATCAGTGGCTGTTGGCCCACTGCAAGCCCAGCTCAAAATCTGGTGACTGCTTCTCTGTTATTTTAGTCTTGTTTTCACTCTTATTCTCATATTACCTGGTTTAGTCCTTTGCTGTGTTTCAGATATATCCTCCTTCCTCTGCTGAAGACAGAAGAATGCTCTTGCTTCCATCAAAGGTAAGTGACAGAAGATCAAAAAGGCCAAATCACCTGTGCAGCCATTATGAAGTCTGGCAAATCGGGGGCAGGAACTCAGATATTTCAAAAATTAGTTCAATTTATCAATCAATTGTTAGATGTCATCCCTTTCATGTGCTATCATCCCCTGAAACCATCACAGAAATACTTGATAAATGTAGGAGGGCTATCAGAGGAAGGACAAGACTGCAGTTCTAATAAGCATCTTTCCATTCCAACTTATACCCACTTGAGCTAAGGATCAGAGCAATAAAAGCTGGAAGATGCATTCAAGTTTCTCAGCTGCTTTGTAACATTGTCAGGACTCATAAATTTGGCTTCTTAAACATGTCACTGAAAAAAACCTGATTTCTGCACTGCCAGCTTTTATGATCACTTAAAAAAAAATCCAAATCACCTGACACATCACTAAATAGGGTCTTAAATTTATCTGGTAATCCCATCCCACATGCTTAGATTTCCTTTTAGTATTCACCCAGCCCATTTCTGCGGTGAATGACCAGGTGTTTGGCACCACGTCTGCAATTCCTGCGGGCCCCAGGAGAGCTCTGTCCCTCCCCTCTCCCTGGGACCAGTGCCAAAAGTCGGGATGTGGCTGGGCACAGGCACAAACTCCACCAGCTGCAGAGTTTGGGGACCCTGGAGCCCAAGTGACAGACGCAGTGATAAGAATGGGTGATGATATTAAGGCTACTTGCCAATGGAATCTGTGTCATTTTTTACTCAAAAGATTCTAGTAAAAGCAGAAGTACTTAACAAGGGGCAAAATTTGACATCTAAACTAAAAAATTGGGAGTCCTACTCATTAAAATATTGTGTGGTGTCTTTAAAATGTCAGTAAAACAATAGGATCCCAAATGATAACTAATATTTTTTTTTTTTTGTCTGGGAGAAGTAATACAGAAATAAGGATTTCTCAGACTCCTGCACAAAAAGGTTTTTTTACTGCAGAGGATCACCCAACATTTTGGTAGAAGTCATTGAAAATTCAGTCTAGATGAACAAGAAGAGAACATAAATCCTTTTAAATATATTTAATTAACAAAAAAACACCTAGCCCAAAATCTCATTTTGAAAATAAACCCTGCAGCAACTCTGGCATACAAATCAATTACCACATATATTCCTTAAGAGTTAGTCTAGATGCCAAGTGAAAACCAATGTGATTATTTGACTTTACCATAAGGCAGCACCAGCTTTATGAAAGTTCAACTGAAATTTTGGTGTTATTTGTATTTTCAGAGTCAAAAGAGATAAACCCAATATATTTGAATAGGATCCCACTATCAAGGAGTTAAACACAACTCAATGTAAATAGGTGGAATTAAAGATACGTAGTGACACCTAATCCCAGAATGATGCAAGTGGGAAGGGACAGGACCTCAGGTTAGTGCAAAAGAAAGCTTGCTGCTTTTTTTTCTCGCTGCATGACTGAAAAAATGGACAAAATCTAAATGGAAAAGTGTGAGAATTTCTCTGAATAAATAACATGTTTCCAAATTGCATCTTCCCATGTTCAGCCCCTACTCAGCCTGTATTTGTTTCAACTGAGGTGTGCAAAGGTCCTTTGGGTCCATATTTTCAGAAGCACAAGATACAGGTATCATGATATAAGGACAGGACTCTGCCTAATCTTGGAGTCTAGAGGTATTTCAGTGAGAAGTAAAAATATTTTCATTTGCATTTGCAGGTCTCTCAAGTTGGAGGACTGGAGAGATACTTAGGATATTTATTTTAGAAAGAAGAATATACTTCCAAGGAATGTTAAAATCGGGGATTTTGTGGGAAGGATATAATTAAGCACACTAGCAGTAAGATAATGTGGATTGAGAAGCAGATGGGTGAATATATCTGCAGGATTTTCCAACAAAGAAATATATATTCCGAGTGAAATGCAAGTGACTGATGCAGACATGCCTTTATCCTCACCTGCACTTATCAGCTGCCAACATTTCAAACTGCACTGCTCTTACTGGAGTGAAACTTCGCCTCTTCTTACACTGACTGGAGCTTATCTATGGCACCAAGACACAATGGGTCTGCTTGAAAGATGCAGATCCTCCTTTAACATTTCTTAATTCTGTTGGATTTAAGTCAAACCCTCAGGGTGAGCACCTGTTTTTAGCAGCTCATCAAGGATGAAGCAACACCCCTGTAGCAGCAGCAGACTGATGTATGAACTGTGCAAAATGCTGATATTGTGGCAGGGCGTTTAAACAAAAAAAGGACGAATTTCCACATGGCTTTTCGGGAGAATTGACCAAGGCAGGCACCTCCTGAATGAAGGAGGAATGTGCTCTGCAGTGAAAGGGAAATTAGCTCGAGAAGTACTTGAGCAGCCTCGCCTTCAGCAGGAGATCCACTCCAAAGCCTCTCCCATTAAACACCCTTCTGGGTCAGAGGGAAAAGGAGCCAGTTAAGAACCAGCCCCCCGTGGCCTGAATTTACTTTGCTGGGAGTCTGCTTTTAGATTTTCATGCTGTGATTACTGAGAAGCAGTCTGAGAAGACAGCGCCTCTGCTTAAAAACCTCCCCATTTTTTGTGATGTCCAGGCTGCAGCCTGCAGGCAGGTCCACGGGGGACAGAAAGGCAAAAGCACTCATCCAGCCCCAAAGAGATGAGTCCCCCCAGGAAAGGAGGCAGGCACTGTCTGTCTTTTGTGCCGGGAAGCAGGGGAAGCAGCTTGAATGCGTAGCTTGGGCTCAGGGTTTCTTAGCCGGTGTACACAGAGCTTCCGAAATACAGCAGGGCTCAGTTCCCTCAGCATTGCCTCACTCCTTGGCATCGGCAAATGCAAATCCAGGCAATGTGCCTCTTTGGCACTGACCTCCAGACTGTCAGCTTAAGTGTACCCGAGGTAAATTTCCAAGAGCTGTTATCATATCACAGTGAGTAATACCTATGCTGTGGAGCTGCTTCAGTGTTTTCAAATCACTTTGACACACTGGATAAAAGAATTTCCATAATTATAAATCAAAATACAATGGATTTCACTGGGTACTGCTTTAATTCAGGCATACAGCCTTTTCTCTGCTTGCTGTCTCCAGCATACCAGCTAGAACTGTGTAACACTGGAACTGAGCTCAGCAGTTCAGCACAGGAAAACAGCAAAACTGTCTCAAACAACATCAGCAATTGCCTGTTGTGTATGGCAGACCAATAATGGGTACAATGGCCAACCTTACTCCCTCCTTTTAACTTGGGCAAGAACTGTATCTGCAGAATGAACTGACATTTGCCTTGCATTTGCCTTTTTGCCCTGTTAATTTGATTGATGCAATGCATTCATCTCTTTCCTTCTGTTGCTGAAAAATACTGCAAGAATGTGTCAAGGCTGATGCACTCTCAGTCAATCAGAGCAGAATTCTGCACATAACTTCCCTGACAATGCCTTGTTTTCCCTCTCTGCAAACTTTCAGTGTTGGGGATGTAGGCACAGGCAAATTAAAGTTTAATTATTCACTCAATCTATTAGGATGGAATTCAGGTTAGTGCACAAAGCTGCCTGTGCCATTTCAGCACATCACAAGGCAGGCTGCAGAGGTAGAAGTGGATTTGGCCACATAAAACTACCCTGGCCAGAGATTTCTGAACAACAGAAGTAACACTCTCTCTGCCTACATTTCTAAAGTGGCTAAAGACTATTTATTCTAGTGGAGATGACCCAGTGCACAAAGCTGGGCGTCACTGAACACAAGGGCTCTGCAAGAGGCCCCCACTTTGCTCTAATTGTCAGCAGTTCTCACTGCTGGGAATTCAAACTGCTGACAGAAGATATCTGTCCCTGCATATTCCTCCGTCCTGCCCTCAAGAACATTCTGCTTGCTCCCACATTCTCCCAGGGCAACTTCCATAACCTCTTCCTCACTCCCGAATTTCAGTCAGACTTGATTTCACAACATTAATGAGAATAGCCTACAACAGCAAACAGCCTTTGAGGTTTAGATAAAGACAGAAATGTTTCTTCTTCTGAGGATTCCACCAAACTTTTGGAGACCTCCTCTTCCCTCATGGCTGATTTTTAACCACTTGGACTGTTATGGCTCTGTACCTCCAGATGGTGCTGCAGAGGGGACTGATAGCCTGTTATCAGCCTGATAAAAATAGTAGCATTTCCAAGTCATTCAGCTCTCCAAAATATAACAGTGGATTGAGCACTGTTTGTAGGACTTTAGGCCTGAAGGCCATTTTGTTTCATGAGCCTTCAGTTGTTGCATTTTTGTGAAATGGGATTACACCAGCATCAAACCAGTGCAATGGAGTGGTGAGTTGGGCCCTTGGAGTTAAATCCAACATGGACAAAATGCAGCTTTGCAAGGGCTGGAGACTGATCACGACAACTCCTACCACGCCTGTAAGAACATTTGAACAACAACATTTATTATTTCTCAGACTTTGTCATCTCCCCTCAGATACATTTACCATGATATTCCCTAAAACCATTGACCAAAGCTGAGTATGTATCAATAAAACACATGAGAGGTGTTTTAGTTAGGACTGATCTGCAGTGCCCCTCACCAATCTCTAACAGCATCTTCATGTACTGCAGTGGTTGTGGTACAAGGGAAATGGGAAAGGCACTAAAATCAATATTGCAGGTTTCAAATGACTTGTGCTGGAGGTAATATCTCAGACCATTACAGCTGAAAAAACATTGTGAAATTAAATATATTTTGTGATTGACCTTTTATTCTTTGACATGGCTTTGTTGCATTCTGTATTGTATAAGTATTTTATATGTCACTGGTTCTTCCCAAACCACATCTGTAGATTTTTTGTTTTATTGTGGAGTTTTCCTGTGTGGTTCTATAGAGGAGCAATTATTCTGTGGGAAATGATAACATTGAACCAGAGAATGAAGAACTGGTTTAGAACCATCCTCAACAATTCTGCAACAATTCTTGAAGGTTCAAAAAGTATCAGGCATGTACTGAACCTAAAGCCAGACACAATAGAAGTAATTCCTGATCTTGATCTAATTTGAACACACCAGAGTGGCTTTCAACATGCCATAAAGAGGAAGGATGTGATATATCCAGCTTAGAAATACATGCATACATAAACAAGGAAATGCAGCTTCTTTTGTGCCCAGCTGGCCCGGCCTTACCTTTGTGAACTTCTGAAAATCATTAAGGACTAAATCTGAAGAATCCCCACTACATTTTATTTGCTCTTTTGGAGGTTTGAAACGTTCACCACACACTGACAGCCTGCCTTAATGCCCCTGAATATTAAGAGCTGATGGTCTCAAGCTGAGCTTTCAGAAATAACAACCCTTAACCTGAAACGAGTATTTGAAATTGTACCTGGTGGCCTTGTGGGTTCATCAGAACTCAAAATGAGGGACGTGAAAATTGCACTAAGGATTCATACAAGTCTTCAGAACATGCCAGGACATTTCTGCTTGTAAGCAATAAACTTGTACAATGTAATTTTAGTGGCACAGCAGGGTGCTAATATTGCTCTTTCCTTTAAAAATAAACAGAAAACAAACATAAAAGTGTTGAATAAACATTAAAACAAAGATTAATTTCAGGATTCTCTGAGTTCCTGTCAAAACCGTATTCAGATGTATTCAAATATCATCTGATAAATAACTTAACTGGAAATTAACAGCAACAAAAAACAAAAGGAATGGGAAAAATAAAGATACCTGGAAAGATTTCAGCAAAGATCTAACTCTTGGAGTGTTTCCAAGAGGCAGCCTTGATTTTGATTAATATTATAATACAGCCTGCTAAAACAGCACCTCATAAATATCCATGAAGCGGTTTATCAGAGATGGTTGTAAATACTTAAAATCTTGTCTTGCAACCCATCAGATTTCAGGAAAAAAAGGCAGCTGAGAACATCAAAAGGTGAAAATAAGAAGAATTCTTAGAAGATGTTTTCTTTCTCTTAAATATTACAATATATCGGTCCAAAAAACATTATCCTGGAGAGTGGAAATACTACTGGAAAATGTGTGGGGTTTTTTTTTAAGCACAAATAGCAGAGATTTTGAGAGAGAGACAGACTGCTGGGGAAAAGAAAACCAGAAAAATATGAGATGGGGAATACATGAAAATTACTCTTGCTATAGCCTTCTATTTTCTTATTTCAAAACCAAAACAAAATAACTACTTGTAAGAAAATGAACTTGGTATGTATGTAAGGAGAGGGTGGAAACCAGAGAGCTGAGAAAGGAACCAGGGAAATATTGGGGCATGAGCAATTTCCTTTTGTAATCTTTTCATCTTGTAAGTGTGTTTTTACACAGAGAATCTTGCAGTTGTAGAATAAACCAACTAATTTAAGCTCTGTTATAGCTGAAGTTTCAATTATCTATCCTCCAACTTCTTGTCTTACACCCAGTGTCGATGTGTTCACACAAGCCAAGTCCATTCCAGGCACCACTTTTGCTGCTTTCCAGCCTTCTCCTTCCCCCAGAATGGATTTCAGCTCCTGAAGTCTCTAAGGCAGAAAACTGAAGTCATGCATTCAGAGGTGGGGATCATCAGGAAGGAGAACAACACTATAAAATGTGGCACTAATGTGGCACCATGGCCATGTTATAAATGAAATGTCAATTTAGTCGAATTAATAATTTGCGCAAGCCAAATTATTAATAAAAAAATAAATAAAATTTATTTTAATAAAATTGACAATCAAAATCAGCCACTATAAAAGAAAGCAGGGCCCAGCCTAGGTTCTTGACTCTGGGTGACACATACACAGCTCTGACCACCAGCAGTTCAGAGAGGTAAGTGCACACCTTTGAGATGTTTGAGTCCAGTTTTTATACTGTTTTTCTTGCTCTTGGCTATGAAATCCTTTGTCCTTTTCATTCTTGATGATACTCAGGTCCGGTGCTCAGTGGTACATTTAGATGTTGATGTGTCCAAGGATTCTCTTTGTAATCAGGTTTATGGTTTCCAGTTATATGATGAACTTTCTGGGAAATCCTTGTATGATGACAATGAGGTATCTTGAGTAATAAGTCCATTCATCAACCATGTCCAGGGAGCAGCAGATCCTATCTCTTGCTTCTTTCAGATGGAAAAAGATCTTTGTTGGGTAAGGGTGAAATCATGGGTCTGAGGTCATCTCTTGAGCTTGCCTGCACTTCTTATGTTAATTAGTACCTTTCTTGAGCAAGATGTCATGAGACTTGCCAAGGTGTACTCTGAACACAATTTAAGTTTAAACATATATACAATTTGCAGGATATAGTTTATATTTTTAGATCTCACATAAATAACTTATTACATTTGTAGTGTTTTAATTTCTTATGAATTTTGACCCATCTATAACAGCCACTTCATCCTTGGAGGGAAGAAGACACCATTTTTCAGCTGGATTCTGCGTCTCCTGTGAGCAGGATGCCAGTGGGGATGCTGGAGACAGAGCTGTCCTGCAGGACATGAGCTCTGAGCACACACTGAGACACCTGTCCTGAGGGAATTGTCAGGAATGGGAAGTGGCACAAGCCATGAGTGACCACAGACAAGCTCCTGCAGAAAGGGCAGGGTGTGATTGCTCCTGCAGGTCAGTTCCTGTCCCAGCTGCTCCCTGTGGACAGGCTGGAGCTGCAGTGCAGACCCAGGAGAGAGTGGCAGCCCAACAGTCTGCTTCCAATTCCCACTCCTGCTGCTGCAATGAGAGTTTCCCGTGTTACCAGCCCAGTGCTACAAGTCCCCTGTCCTGACTCTGTGGCAGACACAGGTCCCCAGACGGGGCACGGCTCTGCCTGCAGCCACAAGATGTGGGAGCAGGACGTGACTCTGGGAGGAGTTCATCCCCCTGAATCCAAACTGGGGCTGCCTGTGCTGCTGGGAAGGAGTGGAACAGAAGAATATAAAAGGAAAATGATAGTGGGTTTATTCTGTGCTCCTTCTCCCTTCCCAGCTCAGCAAGTCCCTGTGAAACCATTTGTCATGCACTGCCAACTCCTGATGCTGCCGGGGGAGCTGCTGCTTTGCAGGAAAGGTTGCACAAAGAAGGAGACTTTGGCCTCACATGGAGAGTTTTGAGTTGGAAACAGTGCCAGTTTGGATCATGGTACTGCAGCTCAGAAGCTGGATGCTGTTTCTTCACTCTTTGTGCTGTTTTGCACACTTCCATCTCCCTTCCACTGTGGGAATTCATAACATTTTGGAAGACATCTTTCTGTTTCCTTGGCATTTAGAACATGTTTGTTTCCAACATTTAGCTTTAAAGGCAAAACACACAAGTTTATACGATAGTCTTCTGCAAAACAAGAATTTTAGTCAGAGGTAGGAGGCAGGTGAGTCATGGAAAGCAAAAGGTTATGTACAAAAACCAGGCAACAGGAAGATGAAACAAAGACGTGGGGATGGAACAGCACACGCTACCACAGAAAGAATTCATTCATTGTTTTTCAGAAATATTATAAACTCCAGTCATGTTCTCTTTGCTGGGTCAACACAAGGGTCAATGATGCTTCTGGAAGTGACTTTATGCTCACTAAATTGCTGAAATCCATGTTAGACACAGTCTTTTCATGAAAGCACCACTGAGGCATAACACAGTTAGCTGGAACCTATTTTTGAGCCTCAACTTCATACATACCTTAGATCCCATTGTAATTTCACTTTTTCCTTCTCAAATCCTGAGTTTCCAGACCCAAAAAAGCATCCCTACCTACTTGGAAAGGCATTTCTAGAGCTGTGCAGCAGCCTGGCAATGCTTTCTCTCCCAGTATAAATGATCACAAACAGAAAGAACATTATTTACTGGCTCTCAGATTCTATGGATACAGATGGATTAATTGACTATTTACAGTACGATTCCCCATATGAAAATAATAAACACCTATGTAATTAACTAATTAATTATGTGTCACAATTGCATTGTTTCCCATAAGTGGCACAGTGACCATTTAAGACTGTTGACATGCATGTTTGCTTCCCCCTCCTCTGCCTTTTTTTTTTTTTAATACTGCATTTTTTCATTTAGATAAAAATGTAAGTATTTTTCCAACTTGTCAAATTTCAGGCTACTCCATTTCCAGGTGAAGTCTCCTTCAATACTAACAAAAATGCCTCAGGGAGATGAGCAGTAACCGAACACACCAGCTAAAGAGAAATGATGCGCTACAAAAATGTACTGGCACGCTGTGGATGTGCAAGGAAATCTTATGCTGCTCTCCAGCTTCCACACAAACCTTATTTCCCATTGAACTGTGTGATGTAGCTCTTCTCCCACCCTACTTCCTTCCCCCAGGAGTAATCATTCATTTTCAGCAGTACTGAGATTTTGATTGAGGTATTTTTTTTTCTGCACTGAATGTGCTTCCTATAAACTGCTTCACTAACCCTCTGTTAAAAAGGGAAAACAAGGAAGAGCTAATTCCTTGCCTGGACAACTGACACACTTCTAGCAGAATATTTGGTATGGAAACACAGCATCAGCTGTCATTTATTACAGAAGAAAACCCAAAGACAATAAATTCTTAGAAAGCATCTTTATCTGAAATTAAAGGGCAAAAACTATGGAAATGATACTCCAAATTCATCTTCATGGGCCACCAAGAGCTAATAAGAGCCATTTCACTGAGCCCAAAAGATTCTGATTTTCAGAGGTGAAACTAGGGCTGGTACAAACTCTATTTTGGCAAGCTCAGAAGCTCTGTGATAATCTGAACATTTCATTCAAAAGTTACTTTGAAGATAATGAGGTTGTAAAGAGTCAACACCTGTAAAACTCCAGCCACTAATTCAACTTTTAAACAAGAAATTGTTAACTAAATTCTTAAAGCACTAAAGCTTGACAGTTCTTTCCTGGCAAAAAGAAGCCTGTTAAACAGCCTATCCTTAAGGTCAAGAAATTCAGAGTGTAAAGCAGCAGGCCAGGAAATGGCTCCTAAATCCATGAGTCCCCTTGGGTAAGGGTTTTGCTACCAGCCACTTCCCATTTAACTCAGAGGTTGCCATTTCAAGCATTTTCATTCCTAAACCTGTGGTACAATTACATAGAAAAAGAGAGACTTTTTCTCCAGTAACCCCTGTGAGTCAGAAACACCACACTTTGAAAAACCATCATCAAATAATTGGTCTGATATGAAGTAGGGATGAACAATTTTAAGGTACACAGCACAAAAGTTCACTCGTGTCTCAGAAGGTCCTGTTTGATCTTGGCAGGTGGCTTTGGAGGCATTCATGGCTCTCTACTGCAAACCCTCAGCAATCCAGAGATGTTTTTCTTACCTCTATCTCTTAAAATAGGAGCTGTACACTCCAGAAGTCCCTATTCCAGTGTTGGTCAACCAGGTTTGCTTCCCAGTGGTAACAGCACAGGGAGGAAACTCCCAGACTTTCTATGGCAAAATACACAGGGCTGGATCTGATCAATACAGGAATATCCAGCTAAAAGCCACCCTGGCCACTCCACCTCAGAGAGTTGTCACCTTCCAGAAACACACACCATTCACAGCATATACGAGATTGTGGAATATTTATTTAGATATGGCTTAGAATAACAAGCCAGGCATAGTCTGCTGTGACAGAAATCAGCTCCTAAATCCACTGTGCTTTGTGTGTAGCTGTACAGGAAGTCCAGACAAGGGCAGGATGTCCACTTGGTTTGTGTACCTAAATAAGGCCTTGTGAGAATGTCTAAGTATCCAGGATTTATATAACTTTATTCTAGCTTTTAGTGATCAATAAGTTTTAGTGTTTTTATCTTGCCTAAATGAGAAATCTGCA
Organism: Lanius collurio; assembly: GCA_020086605.1. Lineage (NCBI taxonomy): Eukaryota > Metazoa > Chordata > Aves > Passeriformes > Laniidae > Lanius > Lanius collurio. The sequence goes on from JACBWW010000022.1 coordinate 680,215, forward strand.
CCCTTTAGAACCATGAAAGAGTAGATCTTTGCAGGCTGATACAAATTCTCATATTTAAAATAAATTCACATACAGGAGATTCTGTCTGAAATTCGTGCCAAGTATCTGAATATAAAGACTGTAACACTGCAAGGTTTATTACATAAATGAGAAGCCTTGATCATTTTAATCCCTCTGTGCAGTTCTATAGCCTGGCCTTCATAACGTCCTGTAAGTAAATCCAAAACCCAACATCCTTTCCCTTACTCAAATCAAAGCAAATTAAAACTGATCACAGGTAGGGAACTGTGCCTTGGAGAACAGAGAAGGGCAAGAGCATGTCCTCTCTTGCATTTAGAACAGTTTACTAGAAACAGGATTAAAACCTTTCAATCAGGTTTAGATTGGTCCCAAGCTGGTTGGGTCTAATCCTTGCATGATGACAATACCTTCAGTGGAAGATCAGGTGAGGAAAATGGCTAAATTTTGGCACAATAGATGTGGATCAAGCAAGAACTGATTCGTGTACATGGAACTAAAATTAGAACTGGAATAATAGCTGAAAATGTGTCCTCCTTTTCTAATAACCAATATTTGGGGAAAGTTTTGTACATGGCAGATGGTTTCTCAGGACATGAGGGAAGGTTTCAGAAAAGCATATTTATTGCAGATTGGAAACAACTCATGGCATGGGAAGAGTTAACTCAGGCTTTTAGAGCATTGTAATCTCCCAGACTGTTAAACAGTGAGAGGGAATTAAGTGACCTGAAAATGGCATAACTAATTGCAGAGCCTTGAAAAAATAACGGCAACGTGGAGGTTCATGAAATGTGTATGAACTGTATCACATATTCATGCCCTATTACTGTGAATTCTGAAGTGTCTTACTGTTCAAGATAATAGACCTTGATTCAATTCAGTCTGATGTAGGATGAATTTCATGTGCTAATTAGTAAAGCATTTCTTAATGATTAGGAAAAAGTAGATAACATCTGATTGAAAACCTAACTGTCAGAGATAAAACAACGATACAACTTGGGGTGGAAGGAATGCCAGTCAGGCTGAATTCAGGTGTCTTAATTATGATAATTAATGATTGTATTCCCAATATAAATGAACTCAACCAACATGAAAAGCATATTGTAATTAAAGTGCTTTTGAAAAGCAACATTTAAACAACTGCCATTGGTAATATTAATTACTTTTCTCATTTTCCATTTCACATTTGATTGCATTGGTTCAGTATGGAGATAAAAAGCAAAGACTCTGAGCTACTACAGTTCCTACTGAAGTAAGAATTTAGCACTACACAGAAAGAGGTTTTAAAGGACCCTGAACCTTTATCACTGCACATAATCAGTGATTTTTTTCTCATAATGAAGATAAACTCTCCATTAACACATTGCTGCATCATGTTTTCCACCTTCAATATGCTGCAATGATGGATTTCTTCCCAGGAAAAAATGCCAAACTACAAGTGGATGTGGTTTTGGACAAACCAGAAGGAACAGCAGCTGAAAGAGAATGCTTTTGGGGTTTAAATCTGTCCAGAAAAGGTAATTTTTGTCCTAAAAGAGATGAGAGTTTTGCTTTTTCTCTTTCAGCTCTTAAGTTGTGGCACTGAGATGAAACTAAACTTTGCTTGTGATTTGATTTTGGGTTTTGTTTAGCTGTTTTTTCTGTAGAACCAACACCTTCCCAGAGCAAGCTTGATTTCATTCACAGCAAAGCAAGATGTATTGAAAATAAAACCAACAGCCATTTACATTTTGGGTGCCCTAGGCTTGTTTGTCATCAGCCCTGTGAAAACAGCTACTTGTCCCCAGGATTCCTGCTGCTCTAAAACACATGGTGCATTCAGACATCCCTGTGTAATGCTCATCCTGATCCCATCCTGTAGAGACCCGCTGGAATCTGCACATGACAACAGATCAAAATGATATTTTAGGCTAGGTAAGATGTGTATCAACATGATCTTGTCATCTCCATCTGCAATACCTGCTCAGCAACAGGACTTCTCAAAGCAGTGTAAAGTCAGCATATTAAGGGTAATTTAGCCTGATAACAACATGGCAAGTACAGAATAGCTCCCCTGGAAGCCAATCCTGTACTGATTACAATTCTACATAGGAGATAAAACATAAGTTAGAAAAAGTTTCACAGCTGCAGACCAAAGTGACAAAATAGAAGAACAAAGAGATCAGTGATAATGGGTAAAATCCTGGCCTCAGTAAGGTCAAGAGCAAACTCCCATTGATTTTAATGACGCTTGATATTTCTAATTCATCACCTTTGAAGTGACAAATATACAAACATCAGTCAGTACAGAGAAGTGGCCTGCTAAATCACACCTCCACAAATGGGGGATTTTTGCTGTTTGTAGTCAGCCACCCGAGAAATTTGCCAGCAGGCTTTGAATGTATACTTTGAAGTGATTCAATTCTATTAAAGTGTAACTTGCTTATTTCATATTTTTGAGCTTCTTAAAAAAGCCATCTGTAGTTATTCTTGCAGTCAGAATAACCATTTGCAGTAATGGAAAAATGAATTATCTAGGGAAAGCCTGGAAATGTCACTGTTCTGGATAAATACTGTGTGTTCCTTCCCCCTTCTTCCTCTCCCTCCTGCCCTTTGCCATTCTGTTTATTAAACCCTGTTTCAGCAGCTGGATTTCTCCTTGTTTTCACTCTAACCCTGAGCCATGGGAACCCCACGAGCTGATACCACCAGCAAGAGCAGCCCCAGAGGCAGAGTTCTGACTCTTTGCAACTGCTGGCTCTGCATTAACCTGCATGGTTTTAGAAAAGTAGGAATCCAAAAGAGCACTTTATTGTCCAACATGAAGACACAGCAGCTTGAAAAGTCCCCCTTTTGTCTGTCAAAGTCTCTGTCCCTCACCACTCAAACTCCCATGCAGCTTCTCCTGGGCTCCCCTGAGCAGTTTTTATCCCCACTGTTACCCACAGCAGCGTTTCTAACCCACCCTCCCCTATTTTTCCAGCACAATGGATGAAATTTCCATTCCAATAATAGCTAGGCCAGCACTCCTGGAGCTGCCACCAGGCTGAAGTTCTGCTTAGCAAGAACAACCAGAGTGTGAGTCTGCCCTGGAAATAATCATGCTGCAATTTTGGGGTGAGGATTCGGACAACATCCAGATGTGAGGAACTCCAAGCACTCCTTGGCCTTGTGGCCACAAGCCCAAACTGTGGCAAACAAGTGGCACTCCCTGGGGTGGGACAGGATGGCACCACGGTGCTCAGCTGCTGTTCTGAGCCACCTGGGACTAGGACTCCACAGGACCAGGTTGTCATGGATCACGTGTGCTTCTCAATTGCCCAAATCCTTCTGGAACTTAACACTAGAGTGGTCAAAGCCAAACCAAACCAATCCAAAACAAATCAAATACATACATGGCTTAAAAGCACTAATTTCAGGGAAAACTGCTTTCTATAGGATTGTTTTACTTGTTTTTTTAGTTTAGTCTTTTCCATTTTCATATTTTTCTCTTTTTGAATGTGATTTTTTGTTTTTTTGGGGTTTTTTTGGGGGGTGGGGGTTGTTGGTTTGTTTTTTTGTTTTTTGTTCTTAAGATTCATTTGTGAGAAGATATACAAAGATTTAAATGAAGACAATTAAGGGCAAACTAAAGTCACTCAGAGCACCACAGGAGCAGGTTGTGAACTCTTAAATCAGGCACTTTTAACCATGACCCGAGGCCACAGCATTGTCCCAGCTGCTTTCACTGCAGGGAACACCTTCCCTCACCTCTGTTTTAAGGAGGCTAATGTGACCCCTTTTATATTTAGCACAAATATAACTAAAGTTATAGATGAGAACACGGCACAGCTCATAGCAAAGGGACAGACAAGAAAACACTTCCTACAGAGAACGATTCATTTTCCCTTTTAGCTCCACACCAGTGAAACAACCTTTTCCCTTCCCTCTAAGCAGTCTGTAGTTGCCCACACATTGGTGCTCACTGAGGTTAATTAACATTCCTTGTTTGCAGCCTGTATCCCATTTGTATGGTACAAATCACTGTAAGTCTATTTCCTAACGTAATGGTTACCAATTAAATACCACCCAAGACTCAACATTTAATCAACCTTTGCCTTTTTTTTCCATAAATCCTATAAAATAATTTAAGTTCATCAATGATTTGCATTTCAGAAGTGCTTCAGTGCCTGCAAAAGCACAAATGCCAATTTTATTGTTCACACATACTTCCAAGGTTCAAAACAATTGAAGACAGTTAATCATGTTGGATGCATGAAAAAGAGAAAAAGAAAAGGGAAAAGAAAAAGAAAAAGGAAAAGAAAAAGGAAAAGGAAAAGGAAAAGGAAAAGGAAAAGAAAGAGAAAGAGAAAGAGAAAGAGAAAAAGAAAAAGAAAAAGAAAAAGAAAAAGAAAAAGAAAAAGAAAAAGAAAAAGAAAAAGAAAAAGAAAAAGAAAAAGAAAAAGGAAAAGAAAAAGAAAGAGAAAGAGAAAAAGAAAAAGAAAAAGAAAAAGAAAAAGAAAAAAGAAAAAGAAAAAAGAGAAAGAAAAAGAAAAAGAAAAAGAAAAAGAAAAAGAAAAAGAAAAAGAAAAAGAAAAAGAAAAAGAAAAAGAAAAAAAAGAAAAAGAAAAAGAAAAAGAAAAAGAAAAAAGAAAAGGAAAAGGAAAAGGAAAAGGAAAAGGAAAAGGAAAAGCAAAAAGAAAAAGAAAAAGCAAAAAGAAAAAGAAAAAGAAAGAAAAAGAAAATAGAGGCCGTTTTGCAGGTTATTACCGTGATTTACAGATTTAGTGTGTTCTGTCTTTGAAAGTGGAGTGTCCTCTGCTCTTTTCCTCTGCCCTTGACCAAGGTGAATCATTTTGAGAAGAAGATTCAAGGACAGGAAAGAATCTCTGAGCTCTGGTACTCTGGTATGCAACTCAGACTACCTCTGCATATCCCTTCTTTCCTGTGCTGATATGAGAACTGAGACAAACCTCCTGAAGTTTTGATAGCAGGAGTTGCTGTGATACACGTGAGTTACACGCACTGGGAGATGCCAGTGTGCACATCCGTTCTGAGGGGGGTATTGAGGCACGGGGTTGGCTCCTGCCATGGTCACTGCACCTTTCAAAAGCACACAGTTGATAAGATTTTAACTGTCAGATTTGCTGCCCAGAGCAGGGTGCTGATAACACCAAGGCTGTGGGTCCGACACCTGTATGGGCCGTTCACTCAGGCCTTGGACTGGATGATCCCTTCCAACTCAGAGTGTCCCTTCCAGTTCAGAGTGTTCTGGGATTCTGTAATTCTGTGAAGTTTGTCCCCCTTACAGCCATCAGTTCCACTTCCATCTAAGCACCCATTTCTCTTGCTGCCTGCCCTTGAGCACTACCACTCATGTTCCTCCCAGAGCGCCCGGCACCTCCTGGCATCGCCGTGACCATGGAGCAGGTCCCTGCCTGGCATGGCACGTGCCCAGTCCTGCCAGCAGCAGGCTCTGGCAGAGCTGCTGGTGTCCTCACTGCTCAGAGCTCCACCAGGCCCCGTGTCTGTGCTCCCATCTGTTGTTGTGGCAGCTGAAGTCTGGGCTCTCTCAGAGGGAGCCACAGAGGTGGCTTGTCACGTACAGGAGAGTGCCATGGTAACAGTGGGGACACAGAGCCAGCCCAGCACCCACTGTCAGACACACATTTGGGTGCTTGCAGATGGCCAGGATGGACACAGGCTCTGTCCCACCCTTCAGGCACAGCTCAGGGTTCTGCTGAAGGTCACGTTTCGTTGCAGTTTGTCACTTGTGCAGCAGAGATGCTCGGTGATTGAACACCGAGGAGTAACATCCTCCTGTGCTGCTCGTTTCAGCTGAGCACCCTCCCCAAACATGATCTTATTGACAGATCACTTCAGGAGCTCCAATAACCTGCCTACACAAAGTCAGACTTTGTTACAGTTCAATGTTAAGAGATGATTTGTGTATTTAGGAAATGCATGCATTCATTGAAAGTCATTCCGGGCAGAGTGGAGAACTGACTGAAATGAACTAACACCCCCAGCAAACCCTTTTTAAAAGCCCATACTTGTGAGAATAGGAAATAATAAAATTTTTTTTGCACATTTCACTCTAATAATAAAAGAGTCACAAACCTTCTAAATAGAAACCAAAGATATATAGGCATGAACTTCAAAAATAACTAAGCCTGAAAGGATTACAGAATGCATGCTCCTAAGGAGATGTTCTCTACTTATAATATCTTATTTTCTGAGGTAGATATTAGATTAGTTACTGACTGGTACATGAGGAAAATGCAGAATGAAATTTCAGTGATAAACTTTATGTCATTTCTGAGATGAGATCTTCATTGTAACAAAGAACTTGTTTTAAACTAATCATGGCAGAATGTTTAGTATGTGCTAGGACTTATCTGAGCAGCCTTTGGAATCCTAGGATGGAAAAACCACGAAGGTTAAAAATTCAAAACTAGAGCATGGTCATTTCTGTTTCTAAGTTACTGCCTTGAATGTCTCAAAGATGCTGAATTCAATTGCCCTGCAAATCTTATCATGAGATATTTAGAATGTCAAAAGATGCACTCAGAAAGATAATGAGGACTTAACAAGCACCATCAATCACCTCCTAACAGCTGAAAGCCCAGCTGATATCACAAGGTTATGCAGGAGGAGCTAATGAAGGTATGGATTTCATTGGGCTTGCAGAGCTATTTCCTTTTATTAATTTAAGAGATGACTTTATGTTGAAAACCATTTTTGCATACAAACTTAAATGTGATCCTGGACTAGATGATGTCACCTCTTTAAAAACCCTGTCATTTGAAATTGTGCAGGGATTTAATGACCAGGATTTCTCTGATCCCCCATCTGCCCTGAAGCTTTGGACAGTGATTTTCCTCTTTCTTTTTTCTTAATATTATGATCTTACTTGCTATAGAACTGTTTTCAACTACTATGTTTTATAATTAAAAAATGTGTTTATGTACCCCAGTCCTCCCACTATGGCTCCAATAATGAAACAGAGGCATTGAAAATGGTCCATCCACTCCTGCAATTGCTGGGAATGGGAGAGCAGGGCTGAGCTGCACAGCGAGAGGGATATTGCTTTGGTGCTGCTGTTTGCAGTCTGGGGCCCTCATCCTGCAGACATTTAGGCAGTTGAGCAATTTTACACAAGTGAATAATCTGATTTAGTTCAAAGGGAGTACTCACATATGTTAAATGTCTCACCTGCTGTGGTGGTTTAACCCCAGCAGGCAGCTAAATACCGCAGCCACCATCATCCCCTGCCATGGGATGGGAGCAGAGCAGGGAAACAAAGGTGAGAACCGAGGGCTGAGGCAAAAACAGTTTAATAAATGAAATAAAATAAAACATAATCTTCTTCACAGTAAAATATAATAATAATTTTAATGGAAAGGGAGACGAGGGAAAAAAAAGAATATAGAAAGGGAAATAAAACGCAAGAAAGACAAATTATTGACAGTGGAATTGCTCACCACCCCCTGACTGATGGTCTGGATTATCCCTGGGGCCAGTTCGGGTCAGCTCTCTTGGCTTTGATCCCTCCTGGCTCCTTGTGCCCCTCCTGGCTGGCAGGAGGTAGGAAACTGAGGAGTCCTTGACCACCCAGCAGCAACCAAGCCATCAGTGTGTTATCAACATTTTTCTCTTTCTAAAACAGCAGCACTGCACTGTGGCAGCTGCTGGAAGGAAAATTAACTCTGTCCCACCCAAGTCCAAGAGACTTCCCTCCGTGTTCCTGAGCTGGAGACCTGCTCTGCAACCACCCCGTGGCTTCCAGGGGAGGGAACTCCACTGCATGACAATCCTGGTTTTTCATTTTCCCATAATGGTTGCCAAAGGAGCAGTATTGCATTCCCTGATGTACTTTTATGAAATACAAAACGAGTTTGCATTACTAGAGTGCACATGAAGCTTAATTGGAAAGGGTATCTGGGCTTAAACTTCAGGAGAGGGAAGCAGAAAAATAAAATTGTTAGGATACAGCAAAATATTTTCTGTTACATGGTGCATACATTCTGCTCTCATGGAGTTTGGTCACACCTAAAGGTAATTTAAAACTGAGATGTCATCAAAAACTTGCTCTGAATGTGTAGTTTTCATCAGCAAAGCTCTCCCTGTTATTTACTACACTTGTCATCTCTTAATGTGTGTATATACACCATCACAGAACTGTGATTCCGTGTGAATTTCCATAGCAAAATTCCATAAGCAAATAAGAAAACAGGCAAAAAGCTTTGCCATAATTAGCAAATATTATGGGAAGACACAAGATTTCTGACTGCAATCAAAAGGCAGAGAAACATTTACTTTGGAGATTTTGCCTCTTACTTCTTGATACTGATACTTCAATGAGTTAAATACTTCAAGGAAAATGCTGCATAAATACAATACAGATCTACTGTCTTCTAATAAGAATTAAAAACTCCACACACAATACTGAATTTGAAATTTTAATGTGTTACTGTCGCACTCCTTCAATGAGAATCAGCTTCTCCTGTTCAGAGAGTATCAGGGGCCTCTGACATGACCCAAACTAAATCATCATTATTCAGGTATTCCCCTTTTCAAACACAACAGTGAAATCTTTTGCCTTCTGTTGAAGTTTACTCCTCTGCTCTGTGGGAACAACTTCACTTATTAATGGTAGAGTCTCAGACAGAAGGAACCCTCTTTAATGCTCTCAACATTTTGTCCAAAGAGCATCAGAGTTTGTATTCTGGCCAGACATCACTGAGAAAACCACTGGTGAAATGGAAGGGCACCAAGAAATCCCACATCCCCTCGCAGCTCCTCTGACATAAAACAGGAGTGAGATTCACACATTAAACAGAATAATCATTGCCTGAGATGAGATTAAGCAAAGAAAGACCATTCAGTATAACAGGGAATAATTAAATATGGCTACATAAATATTGAAAAAATATTCTGAAATAAAGACTAGTGTATTCAAATGATGATTATGCTGATTAAAATAGCAAATAATTTGAATACACTTCAATACACAAAAGCCGGAGTGATTCTGGATGGAAGGTGTTGCTCCCAGAAGAGCAAGGATGTCTTTTGTCCATATGTTTTTGTTTCAGGGCTGGAACTTTATCCTGGATTTCCACCTGTAAAGTGATTTTGTCCTACTGCACTCTGCTGTAACCATGTACTGGGTGATTGTTTAGGCTGGACAAGACTTTTGAGATCATCGAGTCCAACCATTCCCCCAGCACTCCCCAGCCCAGCACTGACCCTGTCCCCAAGTGCCACAACTGCAGGGTTTTTAAATCCCCCATGGGCAGGGACTCCAGCACTGCCCTGGGCAGCTGTGCCAGGGCTGGACAGACGTGGCTCAACTTGGGAACTCCTGTCCCTGTTCCCTGGGAGCAGAGCCCGACCCCCCTGAGCCCCCTCCTGGCAGGGACTTGTGCAGAGCCACAAGGTCCCCCCTGAGCCTCCTTTGCTCCAGGCTGAGCCCCTTCCCAGCTCCCTCAGCCCCTCCTGGGGCTCCAGCCCCTTCCCAGCTCTGTTCCCTTTGGGAGCAGGCTCCCCAGAGCAACACCAAGCCCTGTCACAGACATTTCCTAAAGGCTAAAAATCAATTTACGTGAGCGTGAGTGGCTGTACAAAGGCAGAGAGACCCGATATTCAGGTCCCAGCTGAGGAGATTATGATCAAAGCAGGATGGAAGCATCTCTTGCTGCCCTTTATTAACAACAGATACACCCACACGTGGAACCCTCTGAATAATTTAGTGTAAACGAGTAAAAGTCTCATTTTATACTGTAGAGAGGGCATTAAGAATGTGGCCTTTGATAGTATACAAACAGCTTCTTTCACAAGATATTTGTGAAAGTTATTTTTGTCCAAATACAGAGTTTTGTGTCTGTGGAATGTTGAGACTGAAGGCTTTCTCCTCACTTCTGCAGATGTCAGCCCTAATCACAGTTGTTTGGGAACTCCTCCCAACCCTCTCCATGGGCTGGTTTTTGCCCAGGCTATGGCAAGCAGCAGAGAAGGAGGCCAGGAGTTCAGGATTGCTCTTTCCAGTAACAGCCCTCCAGCTACATCAGCTTAAGCAGACCATGAAACTAAACCCTGAGGTGGACAGTTTGAATCCTGCCAAGGGAAACTGTAATATGTTTTCTCCTAAGTAATTATTTATATTTATAAATACATGTTTAAAACCATTTCAATGTGTCTGCCAAAATTTCCTGAATTTAATAGCTGAAGCAGAGTTTTAAAGAAGTGACTTCATATCATTAGGTTTGTTAAAAATCTGAATATTAATTTAAAGGTGAAGTAAAAATTGAAAATGCATGCATTAGGGTCATAATCTTATTGCCCTTAGAAATGCCATCCACTATCACATATCTCTCATGGTTCTTTCTTTATATTTATTTTTAAAAGAGAATTACCTTTATTTGGGATTGTTGTTTTTGTTAAGTCTATTATAGCACCTTTGAAAGTAAGGGTGGTAAAACGTAACACACAGATGTACAGCACTAAATAAAAAAATAAATGTCACTACCTCAACAATTTTGGGCTTGAGTAAGTAATGCAAAAAGAAAGAGCTCCCCTTCCCTCCCTCCCTTCCTTCCTTCCTTCCTGCCTTCCTGCCTTCCTGCCTTCCTGCCTTCCTGCCTTCCTGCCTGTACAGATATTTCTCCTTATACTTTGAAAAATTCAGATTTGAATCCAAACTTAAACTTTAGATTTCCAGTTCAGGCCATACCACTTTATTTTGTATTATCTGGGACGTATCTTCAAAAGGAAGTCTGAAATGTATAAAAGAATATTCTTGCACTTTTTTCCCCCCTTCATCCTCATAAACCAGAATTTTCTACCTATCAGTAAGTTTGTTAATGCTAGAACTATACCTGGATAGATTCCACTGTTTTATATGCAACCAAAAAAATAATTTTTCTAATTATACCCCAAATTGATATATTATAATGATTTTCTTCTCAAAACCAATAATCATTCCCTTCCTTTAAACAGAAGTTTTCTCCTTCCATAGGCTTTTTTCCACCCACAAATTTCTCCCAAATTTCTAAATCCAGTTCCTGTGTTTTGCAATTTCCAATGTGAGATGTGAAGCCTGGAAAGCAGCAGGCCTCATTCAGCTGCTCCATTAGGAAACCTCTCCTTTCCCCATCACATATAAGTCACAGTCCCAATGTGAATGCTTGAATTTCTAACTTACCACACACTATTTTAGTTTAAATGTGAAGCCAGCTTCCATCAGAATTTCAATTATTAAACACTAAGTTGAATTAGTAAAATTTAAGCCAGTAAAAACAATTGTCTTTCCCATGCTCTACAAAGAGAAATCCTCAGTACCATTTCATCCCGTAGCACTACTAAGAAATCAAGGAGTATGGACAGGTACAAACTAAAGTTGTTTCTGAAGATGATGAAGCTTAATTGACTGATTTAATGGGCTCGATTTCTGATTCAAATCTTAGCATGACCAGCACAGGAAAGGCATTTTGG
>JACBWW010000022.1:692024-736089 GCA_020086605.1 Lanius collurio
AAGTAAAATCTTGACATAAACTGTTTCCACAAACTTGTGTTCCTTTGGGACAACAGTCATGCCTTGTTTGCTGTTTTGCTGGCAAGTTGTTTTGAGTTAGAACAGAGTTGGAATGGTAATTGAAATGAAAAAAAAAGGAGGGGAAGAACAGCACAGTTCATTTTCCAAGTAAAAATAACACAGACAAATTGATGAACTAATTTTGTGGAGAATCATTCCCCTTTTATTTATTTATCTTGTCATTTTCTTTAAAGACACTTGACTTTGAACCAATTTGATCTGAAAAGGATCATGTCCTGCAAATAATTTCTAATAAGTTGTGCATTATTGTAAGTAGAACCACTCAACCTGAACTCCCCATAAACTATCAAATATGAACTAAAATAATATAGTGAGATTCAGAACACTGGTGCCACAATCCTTTTCTTCTGAATTCCCTTGGCAGTACTCATCCAAGGAAAAGGAGATGTTTTTATACTTCTGAATGCAGTTTCTGAAGGGATTTCCTGTTTTTTAGAGAGGGAGACAAGGCTGTGAAGGACTCAAAGTGCATATCTTCTTCTAGAGGAAGAGTAACAGAGTCCAGAAGGAACCTGGGGATAATTGTACAAGTGTCTTTTTAATCTCAGTCTGAACCTCAAAGGAATAAATAGCTTTGGATAAAAATGATATAAATGTAAATGTCATTGAAGAAATGCCAAAAGTTAGTGGAAAATAATTGTTAAATGGGGGGGTTTGTTGGTTTTGGGTTTTTTTCTTTTTTATTTCACAGAGAAGCCACATCTGTTCACAAGTTATTTTGTTTGTAGTGAGTTAGCACCAAGAGTCATTCACTCTGAATGCTTATTCCATTTTATGTAAGATATTGGACATGTATTTTCTCATATTTACTCAAAAATTTGTTTTGCTAAACGAATTGTGTAGTTTGAAGATGACCAGGAGTTACTGTCATTTGCACAGAAAGGCCCTTGACTGATATGAAATTATTTAGCTCCTGATTCTTCATTTCCCCATCATTTGATTTCCTTATCACAAGTTTCCTTTAAATGAAACTAATGCAAGTGGAGCTATTGCTGAAGAGCTTTCTGTAACTACTTACACCAGACTTCCAGCAATAATGAGTGTATGGATGAGGTTTGGAGTGGATGCCTTATGGAGGGGGACATGGCACCACCTCAGTACACACAATATATCTGGGTCATTTGCTCACACCTTGGATATTTGCAGGGACTGACTGTGTGCCCATGTGCAGTGCTGAAGTACCAACAGGAAAACTAGCATTAAAAATTGGGTTACAAACCAGGATTTTTATTGTCATAGATCTCACATACACTCTCTATATTCTGATGATTATCTACTTAAAACTTCCAAGCATTTGGCTCATTTGAAAATCCATTCCAACAGATACATTTTCCCCATCTGGCTGGGGAATGTACATATGTAGAAGTCATGTAGGAAGCGCTCATTTGAGATTGAACCAATGATCACTGTCATCTTTCAGACCTTAAAATCTATAAACAGATGAAAAGGCTGCTATATACGAGTTAGTCTTCTGTCTACTTTGGAATTTAAATTTAATTCAGCCATTGCTAAAGCTCTCTTTGGCCTCTCACACTCAAAGTTTTTCTCATCTTGTTCTATGAACAAATTTTTCTTAATTTAAAATGATCTTCCAACTTTGGGTTTTTTACTTTTAAAATTCAGATTTATTTCCACCTACCCAGTAATTTCTGACAGCTAGCTCTTCAGAACTCATGGAAAATGCCATGTTATTTCATCTTCAAGCTCAAACAAGTAAATTACATGTGGGTATTTCAAGTATTCCTACAATACAGGAAAATATTAGCACTCCTTAATAAATGTAAAGAAGTAGCAAAGCATTTAAGCCTTCTGAATTCCTTGCCATTTTCAAAATGCCTTGTTCAATGTTTAAGATGTATAGGAATTCATATGAAGTCAAATATATTTTAATCATATCAATCAAATGAATATGTGATGAAATTACTGCATATCACAAAGGAATGTTTAATATAAATGTCATAAAAATGGTTTGCTGAATGAGAGTATGGAGGAGCTGCTACTTGAACCATAGCAGAACTGGAAGTTTGAGAATCAAGTAGCTAAGAATAACATTGCTCCATTTCCAACATACTAAAAGCTTTTTACTCAGTGGGAAACTAAGTTATTAGAAAGGGCAGTCTAAAAATGTACTGCTAGGAGATTTGGGAGTAGCAGACCTTGAAGTGAAGATTTAGTATTGTAGATTTTACAATTTATCCATTTTTGGTGGTTGTGATGTATGAGTCACAAGGGTAATAAACTTCAAATAGGTTGAAGTAAAGTTAAGCACTTCCCAGTATCTTCTAATAATTATCTGTGGAATAGAAGAAAAGAAATTAATGCAGAGACATAAGCCCATCTTGGAACAAAAAGAGAACACGTTCTTATTGTGATGACTTTACTGAGTCTTTTCTCAGAGAAGGATGAGTGATCAAGAAATATTTAATGTCTATAGATTACTTAAAATATTCCATTTTTTATAAATTTTTTTTAATCTAGTTTAGCAGAGTGGTAAAAAAAATGGAGAATGGCAGCCTAAGAATAAAGTAAACAGAATTATTGAAGGTGCTGTGTACTTCCCTGTGCTGGAGGTCAATCCCAGCTGCCAGGCTTACCCACTGGAGTTGTTTCAAGACTATTTCATGCTCTTTGTTCTTTTAACCACAGAGTTCCTTAGAGAAGACTGAGGAGTGAGAGCCAATTTGTCACGTAGCTGATGGCTCTGTGATTTAGCAGGGAGCTGATGTGCTGCTGCTCAGGGGACTCTCCCAGCCTTTCTCTGGGCTGTTCCAAAGGCAGCTGACCAAAACGATCTGTGTTTGTGGTTTGATGGAGAAAGGAAGGCAAAACAAACCCTCCACTCCCCACCCAACCCAGTATCCTTCCTAGCTCTTCAGGACTGACTCCTTCATTTCCTGATGGCTGGCACTGTGCAGACTGACAGTGAGTGGAGACTGAGTGGGAGAGCCTTTCCTCAAGAAGGAAGGAGTTTTCTATGTGCACAGTCCAAGCAAGAGATTTCAGACTTGGGGGGGACAACTGCTGACTTTGATAGATGGAATCAAAACTACATTCAAGTTTACAACTCTGTAATAGCTTCAAGTGTAATATCCACATTCAGGTTAATTGGGAAAAAAAAAACAAAAACAAAAGCAATACCAGAAAATGCATTTAATTCTCACTAAAAAAAAAATAAATATGGTGTCTATTTACACAAATGTTGCCTGTGAGTTTTTAAGGTCAGTTCAAAGTTTGGCATTGTAACTTCTTGTTCTTCAGCTCATCAGCGTAGCTAAAACCTCCAGACCTCTGTCCCTTTGATCATTTCAGATTTGGACACTCTCCAACATATTAACTTTCATCTAGAGCTTACAGCTCCCTGGCAGCAAAAACTATTTACTTTAACCTTGCAGAGACTCCAAGAACTGGTGACAAACTGGTTGGGGTTTGTGTGGCAAGGTTTGGGTACTGGGGGCAGGGGCAGCAGGGGTACCGGTATGTTTTCATATTTTCTTTTCTTAGAAAGATTAAAATCCTTTGCTCTTTTCTCACCGTGTGAGGGTCCTGTCTGAGGATCCTCATGTCAGTACTCTTTAGGAACAGCAAGAATCAATGCACTTGGAAAACAAACATATAAAGGGGAGTTAACATCAGTGATCTTTCCCCTCCTCTAAGAGAAAACACCAATCATGATGTTGTTTGTGCAACTAGAAAATGTTTGTGATGAACAGTAAATGACAGACAAAAATAATCCATTTTTTGCTGTTCCATGTGCATACTCTGTATTTTAAGCCGTGTAGTATCCACACTTGCCTTGAAATGAATACAAAAGCTCCTAAGCTTTTTCAGGGAAGGTACAGGAATTTTTTTAGCTAGATCCTACAATGAGTGCCAGACTGACTGGTTAAAGCAGAAATGTCCAGTTCTAAGAGCTGCAAAGAAAACTGCTTGTGATTTTTTCCCCATCAACTGAAAGTTCTGAAGGCTCAGGTCAACAGCTTAACCCACCACCAACTTTCACTCAAAGCTGAGGCTCAGCTGAGTGCTCAGACTAGTTTTCCCTCGTGTTGTATCTCCTAGATCAGTCTTCCACATCCCCAGCTAATTATCAACATCATCTCTGCAGATAATCTTGTCAGAGGATGACTGTGTCAGAAGATAATCTTTTTAGGGGATAATCTTACCACAGAATCATCTTGTCTCAAGATAATTGCATTACAAGATTCAAGAGCTTCAGTTCCTCCCAAGAATACAGTAAATTTTCAGAAGCAGTAATACATAGCCATAAGTTGAAAAGACATATCAAACTGCATGAGTCAGCAGAGTAGTGGAAATCAATTCAGGGATCAATGTAGAGCACTCCTTTGTCTCTGCAAAACATCCTGCACAGAAATGTTTATGAAAGAGGGCTCTAATGAACAGCAATTTTGATAGTACACTGTATTACAGATAAATAGTCTTTGGTTCTCTCATTGCAGGCTTTAGTACTTTGTAATAAAAGCTTCTCCTAGGTGAGGCTCTGCAGGCATTACTTTGCAGTAGCATTTCCTGAGTTAATATTGCACAGAACTAAAAGTACAAGCCTCACAGCACCATTCTTAGGTTAGACTGGAGAGTCCTTCATTTTTAGGGGTGGATTAAAACTCAGCCAGTGCATCACTTATCACTCACAGTAAAAAAATTCCCACAAACACTGCAGCTTTTGCAGATGTTAACAAAGTTCTGGTAATTTTCAATGCCTGTATCAGTGCTGCAGTTAATGAAATAGTAACAGTGCTGGAATTAGGATTTAGGGACCCTGATCCTAAATGCCTGCCCACTGTCACACATTCCAAAGCACAGAGCTAACAATCACACCCAAGCCAGCCTTATCCCAGACAAAGGCTGACTGCTTCAGCATTCTTTCCTGACTCTGGACCTGTCCATGTCTGCTTCTCTCCAAATCCCACAGGATTGTGCCCATTCTGTTATCAAGGATTGCTTCCAAAAACATTGAGGGCAGCTTCTTTCTCCTGGTTTGACAATGTGTCTCTGTGAATAACAGGTAATGTCTGTAACAAGTACAGCAAAGCAAGAAATGGCAATATTCATTCATATTTAAACAAAATGATCCTACTCAAAAGCTACACAGTGTGAGTTTTTCAAGCACCACCCGAAGGAATTGGGATTCTGGCATCACTCTGATAACCCTACACGTGTGAGATGAGCTGCAGTGACTCTGCCAGCTGTTGGTGCCCATTTCCTGTCGGTGGGCAGGAATGCCAGACTGCTGCCAGGAGGGATGTGCTGCACTGCCACTGCCCCTTCACCCCCAAGTCCACCTTTCAGGTGGTTTTCTACTTTCAGTTTTCTTTAGCAACACTTTATATCAGCTGCATTTCCTTTACATTGATTTTTATGGGTGGTAGAACAACACCCTTATCCTTTTTTTTTTGTTTTAACCAATTTCTACTGTTTCCTAACTTTTACTTCAGCCAGGCAGCAGCATGATTCTCGTGGTGTGCCTTCACTAATTGATGTTCTCCACTTCCACCACAGCCTGTGTCTGTTCCATGCCAGCTGCCTACCTTCAATTTATTTGGAGATGTTCTTTATTCTTTTTCCTCCCGACCTCCATGACCCTATTTGTGCTACTGCAAAAAGAAGGATGATTGTCTAACATCCATGAATCATCTCAACTTGATATTTTCAGACAGTTTAAAACCTCAGCCTTCACTACTGACAACATGTGTCCTGTGTCTTTCTCCTGCCATGGAAACAACACTGTTTCACTACATTATCAGTTTTAATTTATTGGCTTATATTATGCAGTACACGCATTTATAATGTTATAAACTTTTATCAGATCATCCATTTTTACTCTGAATAGTAGTCCACCCCAAATAGTATTAAAATTACCCAGGAAGAAAAACAGTGCACTCTGCATTTGAGACAATTGTAATCCTAAACCTCAAAGGCAGCAATGAAAGTCAGGGTATTTAAATATCTTTTGCACTTACTAGAAAACCTTGGAAAATCACTGCCTTCAAAGTAGGATTAACATGTTTTAAATATTGGAAAAACAGGATTGCACTCTTGTTTTAGAAACAAGCCTTGAAGAGGAAAATATGGAATTCCCCTCTCCCAGAGACAGAAGAATAAGGTTGGGATGCAGTCTCCCAGTGGGTTGGATGTTATGATGCACCAGCTCTCTGCACCGGTCATTTTCCTACTGCACTCCCAGCCATGTGTCCTGTCTGACCCCGGGGCCACTGCCAGAACTGAATGGCTTCCTCTGACTTGTGATATTTTTGTGATCTGTATAGCCAAAAGTCACGTAATTCTTAGATCTGTTTCCAAGCGGAGGCAAGAAGGTGTGATTGGCTGTGGAAGGAAAGATCTCCTCTGTAAAACCAGTTTAGGGATTAGATGAAATTATCCTTAATTTTCATTCTGTTTCAGACTGAGATCTGTGTTTGCAGGGAGCAGGTTTTGCTTCCCAAGAACCAATACGACCTTCCACTAAAAAAATTTCAGTGTCTAATTAAAAGCAATGACAGTAACATAATTGCATTACTATCCTGCAGAGTTTTTAATATGAGTTCACTTAGTCTGCATTTCACTGCTGGTGATTTTGCATTACCAACTGACTGTCTCTGTGCATGATTAGCTGCCATCAGTCAGACTTCCTTTCACTCATCCACAACTCATCAATAATCTTAACATTCCCATCTAAAGGCACGTGGAATGGATTTCTGTGCCAGCAGGAGGGAGTGAAGCATCTGGGTCAAAAGTTCCTGTATAATGATACACATGAGTAAATATTTGTATTTTTAATGAGGTGGAGCTTTCAATAATCTCAGAAAGGAGAGAACCTGCCCCAAGGATTTGCTCTGAAGAATCCTGAGGATGAGGAGTACAAAGCCCTCTCAACTTGCACTGGCTGGGACTGGACTTTCAAATATCCCAGCACCCTGCAAAACAAAGCTGATGAAAGCTTGGATTTCCCAGTTACAAAAGTAAACTTTCTGACAAGTCTTTTCTCCATCCTTCACAGCATAGTCCCCAAAAAATCATGGGTCTGCAGAGAATTTTTGCCATACACATTGTCCCTAAAAATTCAAGTCTTTTGGGAAGTTTCCTTTTCTGTCATTTTTCCCTTTCAGACAGAATAGGCTTCCACAGGTATCTTCTCCTTATTTTTGTGCAACACTTTTCCATTTGTCTAAATTCCACTGTGTGCTCAATAAGTGATGCATTAGAGCACAGGTGATTCCTAGACCTACTCCTGCTAGAAACAGAATTCAGTAGCAGAAGCATCTTTATAAGCCAGAAGCAATGAAAAAGTTACATTTACAGGAAACAAAACATGCTCAGAATTTCAGTCCAACCTTTTGTGTGTTATTCATCAATGTAGGCAGCTGGAAATGCTTCTGCTGAGAACAAATTTTTTCAAGGAAGGGGAAAAAAAGGAGTTTTTCTTTTGTTGTCTCATATGGTCTGAGTGTTTTCAAATTATACCCCATTAGTATGAAAAAAAGAGTTCTGAAACTGTGTTTATTTACTAGAAAATATAATATTCATTAATTTCCTACAGCTTTACTGTCTTTTCCAAACACGATGCAAAGTTCCCTCTGCATACTTTACTTGCTTTTGTGCGTGTTAACTAAATTAAATGAGACATTGGGAAATGTAGAATGGGAAATATTATAATTAAAAGTTTGTTATGACAACTCTGACACACTGAAAACTTGAAGAACTAAGGTGTTAAAAATCACAGCACTTGGAGCTGTTTAGCAAAACTTTCAAGATTGATAACTCTGCTTCCCAGAACCTTTAAGTGCTTATTAACTTAAGTAGATTTCATAGAATTTCTTTGATCACATTTTTTACAATAAAGTTTTTGCAAAGCATGCATCCTAATTGTTTATTTACACAATATTAATATTCAGGCAGAAGGATCATGGAAGCACAGTTAATTAAATACAAATTAATGTGGTGGAATATTTAATTATCTATTCTACACCTCACAACTAATGATTATGTAAATGCCTTGCATTTAATCTTGTTCCCAGGAAATTAACTTAATGGCCTTCAACAAATGAACATTTTGTATGCATTGCAGGACACTTTATCTAAATTTTAACAGCATGGTATTAGTTTCAGATAATAACATTATTACATAATTTAAACTGTAAATGTATACAATACTTTTGTTTTCTTGATTTTACTTCAGAATTCAGAGCAAAATATAGGACTATTTCTCCATTGTAGTTTGGAACTCTTTGGGCTGGGGTTTGGCCAATATCTATTTTTTCAGTTTTGCTTTGAGCACACTTTCAAGGCTCTATTTGACCCCAAGCCCCAGCCTTTTTTATAGAATTTGGAGGTATATACTCATTGCATTCTTGTTTTCTACACATAGGAAAGGTTTCTGATATCAAATAGTAACTGGGAGGAGAACTGGAATTCTGGCTCTCCCAGCTGCAGAATGGGAACCCGAGGGATACCAAAGACACAGGAACAAGTCTTGCTCTAACACAGAGCTCTGGCTAAACTGCCCCAACCCAGGCAGAGGAGTGAATATTGAAACTTTTCCATAGCAGAGACTTGGCTCTGTTGATTGCAGAAAAAGTCTGGGCCTTTCTGTAAATAAAAGAAAATTATGTGTATGTTTCTGGTGGATGGTTGAGGCAATATTTACACAGCAAACCTCCCGTTAAAGAAACCACCTCAACAGTCAAACACAGAAAATGAACAGTGCAAGGCAGATTCATCCCCCAGTTTTTTACTTTTAGAGTTGTTAGGAACTCCTACATGCTTTAACCTGGGAACCCAGAACACTCTGGAGGGATTTCAAGGCAAGGTTATGTAATTACAGCAAGTATCCTTAACTTTTGCTAACCTACATGCCAGATACAGTGCCTGGAAAAAAGGTTTCTTGCTACTAACCAGTATAATTAATATACTCTCCAATCCAGGATTAATCTAAAGAGCTCTGCTTCTCAGGCAGAGAAAAAAGAGGGGGATTTGGGTCTCATGCACAGCCTGAAAAGTGACTGATGATTATTATTTATTTGTCTGTAGGCCTGGGCATCAAATACTGCCTATTCTTGTTGCTTTTGATTTTGTACAACAGCCAGAAAAAGCTGAAATCTTACTCAGAGTCAGTGGAAGCCAATGGGAAATGATCAGAAATCAAGGCAAAGGAGTAAAAGTGAGGCCTCATGGTGCATTTTACTGCTTCAGAGCATTTTACATCTTTCAGAAAGGCAACACAACACTTAGTTATACAGCCAGGGAAATTTTACCAAATGGTGGCAAAAGGTGTTTAGAGAAAAATGAGAAACTATTTAAAGAATAGTTTCAGCCAAAAGGATAAAAGAAAATTTTTCAAAACTTATTGTGTCATTTGGGTATTATTTAAATTGTTTCATTTGTGAAATAAGAAAGAGCAAGAAGGCTTAAGAAGATAGAATCTCTGTTTCATTTATGAAGAATGAGAGAAAGAGAAATCCCTGGCTCTGACCAGGTACACTCACATGAATTAAACATTTGCTTATCCATAGTACTGCACTTGCTAATCACCACTGTAATTGTGCTCAGGAAAAAGGGAATGGAAATTTCACAAAGAAAAAAAATCTTTGAGTAGTTTACCCATCCTGGATTTAAGGGGAAGTGATATTAGATTTAAGAGATTCAGCTTAAAAAACCCAGCATTAGGAGATCTGTTTTAAAGGAGAAAAAGAAGACCTAAAAGTCTGATTTGTTTTGGGTTTCCAACGTGGAAAAGGAAATAATTGCACTTACCAACTAGAAAGAGCTATAGAATGTATGTGCAATTTGGTGACTCAACACAAAACAAGCTCTGTGAACTCTAAGACACTCTGTCTCTAAATTCTTGGATGCTTGAAGTATCTTCCCCTGGTTAAAGCACAGTGCATGTTAAAATGCTTTGTGCTTTGGATTCATAGGAGGTACAAATTAATTGTCATTCACTCATCATAGCTGTCATCCTGAAATCAGCTGAATAATCACAGCAAAGAGCACCCATAAAAGCGAGTTGATCAAATTAAAATTAATTAGTTGACATTGTGTTCTTCATTTAGTGTGATCTTTTACAGTTGTCTACAGGGTTATATTTGTGTTTTCAAACTGTTTCTTTGCCTCTGCAAAGGAAATGAGTGGTTATCCTTGGTATGCCAAATTCAGAATATGACATGGGGTTTATTTTAATCTCCCATTTCCCTTGCTGTTTGTTGCCAATTCATTAAGCTTTCTTTTGATGAAAATCCTTCTGTTTATGTTTCCTTTCTTGTTGCTTGTTCTATTTGCCCATTGTTAACATTTTGCCTATTCTTTTTCAGAGCAAGAAACAGGTAAAGCAGGGGTGGAAACCTGCAAGGAGATGAGCAATTCTTGGAGGAGCTCAGCAGTCCCTGGAAGCTGGTTACACTCAAAAATGACCCAGAACACACAATTTCTTCCAGGATCAGTGGTCAGATGGGAAGGAAAGTGGAGGACTGAGTGAAAATAGCTGGTTTTGCATATTATTTCAGAAGGTCTAATTCAACTCTCTTTTACATCAATGGGAGGTTTTCCACTGAGTTTAATGGAAAACTATTAACATTTTTCACCCTTCAGGATTGTGTACAAAAACATTTACCCAGGCAAACCTACCAAAATCAGCCAAATGAGGACTCCAATAACTACCCTGTAGCAAAGTCATCTTCCTGCACCCATCTCCACCAGGGAGTGTCAACAGCAGATCACACTGAGGTCAGAGTCAGAAACAGAGGAGGTGATCTGAAACTGGAAGTATAAATTGGAAGTATCTGTATAAAATGATACATTTTCCTGTTACTATTTGATATCAGAAACCTTTCCTATGTGTAGAAAACAAGAATGCAATGAATATATACCTCCAAACTCTATAAAATACTCATTTAACTGTGGCTGGATCACCATTCCCTGATTTAAACAGGCTTTAGAAACTTTCCATAAAAATCTCTTCATAAAAGTTCCTCTGTCATACTAATGCATTCTTCAGAACACTACTCATTTATGTTGAACATTCCACTCCCTCTTCCTTTTTCCTTCATCTTTGCTGTCTTCCCCTTAAAACACCTTTTCACCTCCTTTCCTAGACCTTCATTTCTCAATGTCCTTTCCCAGACCTTCCCCATGCCTTTCTTTTTACATCTAACCGGTGGAAAAAAAATTAGTTAAAAAATAATTAAGAAGTTTGTGGTTGCTATAAAGTTTTCTGGGAAGGTATGTGGAGAAGGAGTTCTCAGGGCAGAGTGCTGGGGAGGGCCAGTGAAGGCATTAATTGGGGCTCTGCAGCCCCTTTCCTGCTCCCAGGCTCCCTCTGAATCAAGATGACTGTTTGCATTTACACATCCAGGGGAAATTAATTTCCTCTAACTACGAGGACAGGGGACAGTGGCTCAGCTCCCATCCTTTGTGGTTTTCTGACATCTCAGACTAAATGCTCTGGCTGTTCTCAGCTCAGGGCTGACTTGGCCATGGGATCAGAGCTCCCTGTGGCCTCCTCCCTGGGATGCAGCAGCAGCAGCTCTGCCTGCAGGTGCCCTGTGCACTCACCTCCCTTTTGCTGCACAGCTCTGGGGTGTGCTCTGCTCCCTCCTCCCCACCATCCTGACAGCCTGGGCTCTCCTTTCCTGCCACCAAACCTCCCCAGGAGCCAGATTAAATAGGATTTAGCCCAGAATCACCAACATCACTTCTTCAAATAGTTAGGCTTCACAGTCATAAAATAGCAACTCCTCCTTGGATTATGGCAGCACATTCCTGAGCCCACGTAATCTCAAAACATACATTGCAGGGCTCTAATTTCCACTGACTGTCAGGCACCTGTTTACATTTATGTGGTGTGTTGACATTTCAGATGTCCTGCAAAGACTTTCACATTGATTTGGACAGGACAGCTCACAATTTAAGGATGTGAGAAATCCTTACAGCATGTGCCCACTGCAGTTTTCAGATGAGAAGCAAACTGTGTTACCCTGGACTTTTACATTTTTGTGAATAAAATGAAACTCAGACCATTCAAAATCATTCAGCTTTTGTGTCAATCTAGTCCTGTTGGAAACATTGATAAATACCAAGAGCTTTTAAAAGCAGCACAATCAGGTCGGTGCTGAGCACCTCTGCAGATCTCTGTTTAAATCAGCAGCTCAGCCTCGGTCTGGTCAAGGAACCAGGGCATCAAATTTCAGAGGGGATGCCCTTTCTACTGTGACTTTTATTCCTTTTTAGGAAAGAGTTGCATAAAGAAATTATTGCTCAAGAGGAAAAGAAATCATTTTAATATTTGCATACTTTACTAGGTTTTCCCTTTTCATTTCTTTATTAGCTGAGAAACAATTGTAATACTTGAGCAGCCAGTGAGTTCACTTTATTAAAAGTTCAAACATAACGTGAAACCAATATACTTCATATTCGTTATTAACGATCTGCAAATTTAAGCTGTATTTTGCTCACTTAATTAGGTAAACTCCATTGTTTATCTCTTACTGGTTCCTCTCTTTAATATGAGAGCATTAAAAGCACCACAGGGTGCACTGTATTGTAGTAGAGTATATATTTTTCTATGAATTGTAAATTGTTTAGCAATTTTTTCACCTTCACTCTTCTTGTGATTCACAATAAAATATGTGATCCCTAATGCAACTTTTTTAAAAAGTGACTGCTCCCAGCCTGTAACTAATTAATTATGAACATAATCTGTTCTAGTGACAGTTGTTTTTTAACAAAGCTTTATAATGCAAACCATGGCATTTACATTTCTATTCAAGGGATGTCTACACTTAAAATCTCACACAGGATATTGCCTTAGAATCAATTCACTACTTTCCCTTTTTCTCCTTCACCTTCTACTCTCTCCTTTGCTGCTCTCATTTGCTGTTGAAATGGAACAAAACCCTGCTAATTTGGCTCGGGTGTTCCCCTCCTTGTGGCATTTTCCTCCTTTAGTCTCATTGCAGAGTGAGTGGATCAAGCTATTGAATGTAAAGGCAGAGAGCATTTCACTACACATGAAATGAAGGAAGATCATGCTGGGACAGTCACCTTCAACATCGTGCATTCAGTCTGAATTTACAGTAATAGACTCGTACTCGGAGGACACTTGCTGTGTTTGTTTGCAAACTAGTATGCAGTACTTACAAGTCTGTGGTTTTATTGACATATTCCTTTCCTTTCCTGTGGTTTTTAATTGAAACCCCCACTGCTCAGCCAAGCTCCTGGAAGTCAGAGAACAGAAGTTTTGCGTTTAGTTTAGCATTTAGACAAGATGAACACGTACAGGAGAGTTCTGCTGGTCGATTAGGAAATGCACAGTTCAGGGCTGTTGGAGCTTTTGTTTTGATTAAGTGAGACTCATGATATGTGTATGGAATTAGTACTATGAAATCAAATGAATGATGAAGAAAATGGCTTATTGTGTTGATCAACATGCAAATGAAACAGTCATTTTTATAGTACGGGATTTGGAAAAATTAGAAAAAATGAAAAATTGGAAAAATATTGGAATAAAAATATTAGAATTAGAAAAATATTTGCTAGGAGATGTTTGCTTCCTGCTGCTGCATGCATACTGCTGGCTGTGTGTCCCAGCTGAGTGCTCAGGACACAGGCCTTGTGTCCATTCTAGTCCCTCTCTGGCTGAGCTGAGAGTGAGCCAAGAGTAGCCCTGTGTCTCACAGGGAAGGTGACATTCCTTTAAAAATTACAGTGTCCTTCACCAATGCTGAAAAAAACCATTTTAATACCAACAGATTACAAAAAACATACACAAACTTGATGAGAACTGATAAACAAAAGTCAGGTAAATCTGAAATCTCATTTCCAGGCCCAGGAATATCACCCGAGTTGGAATTCTGATAACTTACACTTTTGCCTTTTGACAGCAGTTAAAATCCATTGGAAGCATTTAGGACTCCAGGGAATGGCATGAAGCTGTGGGGGGGAATATTTAGTTGAGATTTTAGAAAAAGGCTCTTCCCCCAGAGGGTGCTGGCACTGCCCAGGGGATGGGCACGGCCCCGAGGCTGCCAGAGCTCCAGGAGTGTTTGGGCAGCGCTGCCAGGGATGCCCAGGGTGGGGTTGGTGGGGTGTCTGGGCAGGGACAGGGGCTGGATTTGATCCCTTCCAGCTCAGGATAGGATTCTGTGATTACCAGTACAGTTTTCACTTAACTAAATTAACAATATAATACAAATAACAGATAACCAAGCCAAAAAATGCAATTTATGTCCACATCCATTCAGTAGACTCTGTGATCCTGGGCTAAAACATGTCCTTTTCTTCCTACAATGAAGGGATTTGCTTGTTTGTACTCAGAAATGAATGAAACCAACTGGCCCTGGATGCAGATGGGAAATTCACTCTTTCAAGAATTCCTCCTGTTGCATTAACACCCTTCAGCAAAGTAGCCAGCAGAGTCTTTGCAGCACAGAAGTTCTGCATGAAAAAAAATACACCACCAGCATTTGTCAAATAAATGTCTGTTAATGAATAACATAAAAGACCCCATGTTCCTCGGTTGTAAATAAGAGAGAACAGAGAAGTGTGAAAAGAACTCTGCTAAAGAAACAATGAAATATTAATAAACTTGTGCAGGAAGCCTTGCTAGGTGAAGAATTAGACAAATGCATCACTTGCTTTCTTTATCCTCCCACAGGACCATGCCTACATGAATTGGTATTGACCCGTGAGGTAAGGAACACGCAGACAAAAAAATCCATGATGAACAACCCACAATTTCAGAGCACAGGTCAGGCCACAGACCACTGCACAATTAAGGAGGTTACGTGCATAGTAACATGACAATGAAAAACCTCCTGCTTGCTCTGTATAAAGCCTGGAAACCACGTGTACCCCATCCTGATAAACATGAATGTGGCTTTCTTTCTTTTGTTCTCATAGTTTTAATCATAACTGAAGAACTGGCACAACCAGATATGAAAGGCAATAAGTGATTTTATAAAAATTGTCAAGAGATCCTCCAAATATCTGGAATTTTTAACAAGTCTACTGGTAAATTCCTGATTTTTTTTTCCATAAGAAACATATGACCAAATATATATTTAGTGCTTGTGTGCTGTGATGTGCACTCTGAATCCTTATCCTGGACCCTGGATTAAGGTACCTGAGAAGTAATTATTGATTATTTGGGTGAAAAAATCTTCTTCAGGAGAACCAGTCACTGCAGCCTGAGGGTTGCACTGGTCACTTGTTACTGGTAAACATTGACTTCTAAAAGGAGATCACAAAGGCCACCAAGTTCTTTTGGTTGCCTTCATATTGAAGCTGGAAGGTCTGACATTAATACCTGGTTTGAAGCTCTTTCTAACTGAAATGGTAAACCACTGATTTCACCAGGGAGATGCCAGAATATTTAAGAATTCACAGATATCCCTGTCCATGTTGCTCATTGTGCAAGACACAAACCCCACCGAAATGACATGGTGAGGCAGTGTGCCACTCCTCTGAGGGACAAGTGGGAAACTGTGCCAGGAGCCCACCGAGTTTCCAGTGTGCCAAGGACTGCCAGCTGGCTGTCCACAACAAAACAGGACAGAAAAACCCCTCCATTCTCTGCCTATCACTACAAGAGCAGCCATTTGGCTCAAGTCCATGCAAAATCAAGTATCCAGCTGGAAAACAGTTCCCATTTGTGCCTTGAAGGGTTAAGGAAGGTGTGCAGAAGGTAAAACAACTATTAGGTTATTATGGCATGAAATGATTTCTTTCGCTGGGGAGGAGCAGAAAGAAAAATCTCTTGTTGTAAAGGTAGAAAATACAGCCCTGGATGTTTTCCACCTTTTTAGCAAAGTTTGAGCAAAGAGATTTAACCCATGATGCCACTGCTTGCATGGCTCTCATATTTGGGCATTAGCTCCAATCAATTCTTTGAAAATAAATGACAGCTGAATAAATGACTGATGATAAACTGTAGGTTTATTCTGATTTTTCTCTAATGATGGTTTTATCCTCTCCATTTATTTATGATAATTTAAATGTTCTACCTGCCTGCTCTATAATGCAGACTTATTATACTGTCTCATTATTGTGGAAAAGATGCACACACAACCCCCCTTCCCAAGTATTTAAAATAAAATGCAACCTGGGATAAAAATATCTATGCTGATGACCTATATTGCAGAGTATATTATTCTCTTTCTCATGTATGGCAACAGGATTGGAATACCTGATTTATTCTTTATTTAGCGTTCAAAAGGAGGCTTATTTGGAAAGTAACAGACAAAACTTCCTTAGCTGAAGCCTCAAAGCTTTCCCCCAGTGCAACACGTGGTGCTGTACAAGGTCCTGTTTCTCTCTGACCTGTTCCAGTTGGCCTTCATATAAACAAAGTTCCTCCCTCCAATCCTGTAGATCAAACTGAAGGTAGAATACAATTACCTAGTAAAAATAAATTCACTGTGCTCTAACAAATCACATTCCATGGCTGAAAAGGAACATGCCTTCTTAACAAATTTGCATTTAAATCCTCTACCCATGATAAATGCTCTGTTTTCTATTTATCTTGACATGGACACATTGTGGCCATGGTTCCAACTCCAAAATTTGAAGAAAGGAATGAGTCATAAAACTGCAACAGAGGATGGATAGTGAAATTCCCATCTCTGCTCAAATATCTCAGCTGTTATGGATTGTAGGAACCTTTCTGCCTATGCTGAGACACACTGGCAGACCTTTTCCACCCATGACTCTTGCAGACATAAATTTAGACACAAATTTAAAAGGCAATTAGAAAGAACTCAAGCTCTTTGCATCTCCTTCTTCAAACCAATCACATTTTTATGGATAGGTGTGTATTCCAGGGAGGCTGGGCAGAAAGTCCCATCCACCTGTGCTGTGGAGCTCCCTGAGGTTTGAGTTGTCTCCTGTTTGAAGGCCCATGTCCCTGGCAACCCCCTGGCATTTCTCTCCACACCCATCCCTGATCTCCAAGATCCTTCCTCAGCTGAGATCTTGAACTTATTCCCAAGACCACTTCTCTTCATGAATTTGTCTTTCTGCACCAACTGTTCTTTCCAGAACCTGATCTTCCCAATTCCCACAGTTCATGTGGAAGTACAGTGTGTGCTCAGCCTCGTGTTTGACAGTTCCATGTCATGTCTCTGGAAGATTTGGGACACGTCATTTTTGTTTAGTCTAATTGTCATTAAAATTTGCTGGCAGTCCATGTTTGGTGCAGTTAGCAAGGAAAAGACTTCTTGAAAGTTCAGAAGTTTAATTTAGAATAGCTGTCCACATGTGCACAAACTCCCAATTACCTCCCAAATGTTAGTGTTCCAAATTTGAGCCAATTTCTTGCCTACAACATATAATTAATATATTTCCTTCCTCCCTTCCATTTTGCTTTCAAATTGCAGCTTTGATGGCAGCCTACTTTTGAATTACTCCACCACTTTATTAGAGAAGTCAGAACTCCCCAATTCCCAATCCCAGATTTAATAATTATAAAATGACTAATATCCACCTCATAGAATGCCATTTACTTGAAGTGTTTCTTACTTCACTTGTCAGGTCCAACAGGAGTTGGCTGTAGG
Source organism: Lanius collurio (assembly GCA_020086605.1). Taxonomy (NCBI): domain Eukaryota; kingdom Metazoa; phylum Chordata; class Aves; order Passeriformes; family Laniidae; genus Lanius; species Lanius collurio. Next base: position 709,667 of record JACBWW010000022.1, read on the forward strand.
AGCCCTGAGGGGAACAAATAATCTTGACATAAACATCCCTGGGGCCGAGACTGTGCCCTGAAGTCTAAAAACCTCCTGAGAGTGCCTGATCCACAGCTCCACCAGCAGCAGAGGCCGTGCCATGGACTCTTGCTCTGTGCTCCAAACCCTTTGGGGGGATTTGTTCTCCAGCACAGCCCCTGGACACATCTTTCCATGCACCCAGCACCAGTTAGGACAGATCCTGTCCCAAAATTGAAGGAACTCCCTTTCAGCTTCATGGAAGCTGCTGCACAATGATATAAACATCACCAAGTCTCGATTTTAAAATGTTAATTTATCTTCCCAAATTACCACACTCACATATGGCTCATAATTGCAGTATCATGGAGTGTCAATTGAGCAAAACAGATGTATTTTTCAAAAAACTGTGACACTGTTTGCAAAAGCTCTCTATTCTCCATGGGTGCACATGCTGCTTCTACCTTCTGCTCCAGTACCTACATATTGATACTGCTCAACTAAATGCAGATTTTCTGCTTCAAGAATATACAACATTAACATTCAGGGCAGCAAATCACTTCGTTCTGAGAGAGTTTAGATGTGGATAATGCTGAATAAAGCAGCCAAAGTAAATGCTTGGGCATGAAGGAACAGACCAGGATTTTCTATAGAGCCCACAAGAAACTTAAACCAGGATATTCTGATATATTAGATTATTCATAAATTAGGAAAAACCTAATGAAGTATAAAATAGCTCCAGGTATAGTAATTAGGAATGACAACTTTGGTAAATTAGAATCTTGTCCCATTAGGTTTTAAATTTGTGACTTCACAGGGCACATCTCTGGTAGCTGCTATCTAGTGCTGAATTGCTCTGAAACAACTCCATTGACCTGAACAAGCTTTAATTTTGGTACCCTTGAGGTCCCTGCCTAAGATACATTTTCCATCCTGTCTGAAAGGTGCTGTTAGTCAGCTCTTGATTAAATAATCCTGGAGCTAGTCCCATCTTTCTGTCTGGAAAAGACTTTGCCATCTATTAGCTGTTGGCCACCACTTGGGTACTGCTATTCCAACTAGGATTTGCTTTGCTACATCAACACCATTTCACACTGAGGAAGTTTCAAGGAGTTTAGAGTTGTTTAGTGCATTCCAACTCATAGGACATGATTTTTTTTTGTGTGGAAGTTGTTTCTTTAATTCTTAAATTTTCAGAACTCTTTCCTTCTAGGTTCACATCAGATTCACTTCATTTTCAGATAGCTTTCTCCTTGTTTTCTTACTTTTCTGAAAAAAAAGAAGCAGAGTTTATCTAGCTTTCAGAAGTGTAGAAACATTTCCTCTTTTGGTTGTATTAATTTTTTTTAATAGGGATGTCATTTTCCTGAACCATTTTTAATAGTTTTATGAAAAGATATGTTAGTAAATATGTCAGTAAATTGCACTGTTAAAGAAATTGACTGCATGATGGTTTTAACCAGTGGTGTGAGAAAGATGCCCAGTTTCAAAAACTGCAGGAAAAATACCCCAAAATCTCCATTGTAAATACTATTACAGTGAACTAATTTCTCTCAGTTATCATCCTTAACTGCTTGTTGTGCAACAAGTCATAGTATTTGGTAAATCAAAAGCAGACTTCTGCAGTTAGTTTTTGATCTGTACTACTTTAAAGTTTAGCTCTCCAGTAGTTCAGAATGAGTTTTTCATTGCATTTCTGTCCATCTTCATGTCTCTTCTTGCAGCAGAATTTATAGCAGTATCTTCTTCATATAAAGAAGAAATCTCAAGGTGCTGGATGCAGAAGTGCCTGTGAATAGAGTGATTTACTGCTGGTACCTTGGAGCTCTTCTGTATGCAGGGCTCCAGTGGGAGGCAGATGGAGTGGGAGTGGGGCCTGAACCCTGCTGCACAAGCTGCATGTTCTCACCAGAGCTAAAGTAACACCAAAAAATAATAATAATACACAGGAAACCAAGCATAGTAGCATTACCTTTATAAGAATATGACTCTCACAAATACCAATATTTAAAATATCAGGTGGCACCCTTCCTCTTTAATTAGCATATGGATTCCTTATTTTTTTTAACTTTTGGCATTTTTTAAAAACATTTTTAATTTGGCTTCTACTTAATGGAGATTACACTTAATTGTGTGAGATCAGGATGAAAGCATGGCTCAGCTCCCTTCAGTCAGCCAGTCCTTTATGGAACTGGATCCATTATCCCTGCACCAGCTCAGACACCCTCTGCCTTGCCAGGGCAGTTGGTAGAGTGATATATTGAGAAAATGGACACTGCTGCTCTACTCTTGGATGTGTTTTGGGAAGTTTCTGCCCCTCTCAGGGCCTCTTTTTCTCAAATGTGTTTATGGTAATGTCAGCTTTGAGCATTTGCAAAATACAACAGAGTGTGGGTAGTGTTATTATCAGAGTGTAATTTCACTTAAAACTTCTGAAACATATTTTTAACTCTTCTTAATTTACAAAATACCAAATCATATGTGGCAACAGCAGTTCCCAGTATATAATGCCACAGTGAATGTACCCTCACTGCCAGGAGCAAGTCCCCCCATAGCTGTACTTTAGAATACAACATTATTTTGTCTGAGAGCCTGATTTTCCATGCTGGAATATCAGCAATGCAGATAAGGCTCTATATTGGCATCTTTTATAGTTGGTGCCATTGAGAGATCAGGGACACAACTGCAGATTTTTATCCTCTCTGTCCTATCAGATATGAAATTTTGGACCTTCTCAAAATGCCACCACTGGAAACAAAAGGCAAAACTGATTTTTTTTCACTGTACAATGTGTTACCATCCACTGTGTGGCTCAATTCAATTTTTACAAGGCTTCCTTATGAGGTGCAAGAAACTGATTTATGAGTCCACATTAAATCCTCCTTCACTCTTGAGATTCTGGTTAAATATTATATGATATGACACAAGTATATTGAAAAATAGAGCTTCAGCTTATTATGGGCTTTCGCTTGCTACCCTTGCAGCACATTCATTTCAGACTGTACAAAATGCCCTACATTTCTGTTTTTTATGTATCTCTGGTAAATGTGAGAGTTCAATTTGATACACAGCAATATATTCTCTCTCAAACAAAAGTTACCAGATAAGATCCTAGGAAAAGTCTTCATCTTCTGGAGATGCCAAATGTATTACTATGGGCAAGTGACTATTTTATCACAAGCTATTATGGATGAAACTTTTATTCTGGATGTCTTTGTGTGACATGGAAACCTGTGATACCACATTCCAGACAGATCCAGGATTACACAGCTACAGGGAAGTTCACACATCGCTTCTTGGATCCTTATCTCAAAATCTGTTTGTGGAACAGAAGAGCTTGGGGTTTTTTTGCCTCATCGTGTTTATACACAGCACAGATCGTTCCTAGCCCTTCCATGGCCACAAGAATGCCTTACAGCATCTGTTTATATTGGGTTTCTGACTCCAGGAAGGTTTTGAGTGAAAGCACACAACATTTAACCACTGCTATTGAGGAGCAAACCAACAGGGATTTTGCTTAAAGGAAAATCACAGAGAGAATCCTGGAATCAAAGAATGGTTTGAGTTTGAAGAGACCTTAAAACTCACCCAGTTCCAGCCCCTGCCATGGGCAGGGACACCTCCCAGGCTGCTCCCAGCCCCAATGTCCAACCTGGCCTTGGGCACTGCCAGGGATCCAGGGGCAGCCACAGCTGCTCTGGGCACCCTGTGCCAGGGCCTGCCCACCCTGCCAGGGAACAATTCCTGCCCAAGATCCCAGCCAGCCCTGCCCTCTGGCACTGGGAAGCCATTCCTCTTTGTCCTTCTATGGACCAGACCTCACCTTAATAAAAGACTAAGCCAAGAGGAAGTTCACCTTCCAGAGGGGTTTCTCAGGGAATAAGGAAAGCTCACACCTCCCTGAGAGATCTGGGTGCTCCTGCAAGCCACTCGATGCCAGTTTAAAATGGAATGTGACAATTATGTTAAACAGCAGCAGCTCTGCAGGCAGTAGCCATGGGAAGCCATGGAGGCTGCTGGAAAAGTTACTGAAGGAAGCTGGGAAGTGAACAGCATCACACCACGGTACATGGGGTGTAGTCACATCTTTATCATTGCATGCACTGCCCACAAAACAGACCTAGGAAAGGTTAACAGTGCTGGAACACTTGGAACAGCTACTCTGGTGAGGGAGGCTGAGAAAATCAGGGTCCTCAGCCTTGGAAAAGATCACAATTTGCAAAAAAGAAGGTAAGTGAGGGCCAGTCCTTACAACAAAAACTGAAAAGGCAGGAGGTTTAAAGAAGGAAATAATACCTTTGTCTACAATGCAAAATTCCAGCCGTGCCAGGAGGTGCAAGGACTTAAACAGGTTCAAAGAATAGATGTACAAGTGGCATTTAATAATGTCTTTAAATATTTTTATTAATGTAACAATCATGATGCAATTTTTGCCTGGGAATATCTTTAAAGAGTATTTGTCCAGAAGCTGGCAGCTTATATCTGGGAAAATAGTCATATAAATGTGTTTGCTGCTTCTCTACTCCTCAGTGTTATAGGAGATGTCCCTTTTGCCTGAGCCAGGCTTGGGATTTTCTGTCCACCCCTATTGCATGAACTCTTTCAAATTATTTTTAGCTTTCTTAATCTTCTTGTCATAGTCAATTGCAAACACATTCATGGCATGCTAGAGTTAAATCACAGGTGTTCTTAATTTAAAAATTATTAGCATACTACATAATTAATTAGACTTTTACACTTCAGTGAGTTCTGGTTCCCCAAAGAAAATTGAGCATAGAGAATATAATGTGATTTAACTTTTTGTCAAGGTTTAATCTACCTGAAACATTGCTATATTTCAGGGGAAGTCTAAACTGTGTAGATCTTGTCAGAATTTCCTTCGTGGGAGCAACGTTTATTTATTGGAATGTTAAAATGAAACTAAGTAATTTTAAAAGAATGCTTTGTCTCCTTCAAATTTAAAAAAAAAAAAAAAAAAGAAAAAAATATATAGAAGCAAGCAATACATTCAGGCACTATTCAGGCATTATCCAAGATATGTGAGCTGTCAGTATGTGAAAGTTGTGACAGAAGTGGTAATTCTACCAGAGATAATTAAACACTTAAAATGCAAAATTAAAAGGAATAGTTGAGAGAAGTGAAGAAAACAAATACTTTAAGAGTTGCTAAGTAGGGTTTTTTCAACTGCAACAAGACTCAGAGCACTTGAGGAGACAAAAAAAAAAAAAAGGCTTTTTATATAAATAATTGGAGGGGAGGGCTAAAAATACTAATAAAAGAGTTCCACTTTTTGATGCTACAAAGACTGAGTAGCAAAACATCAGCTCCAAATGTGCTGGATGGCATAAACTATTGATTTTGTGAATAGAAGGCAATTGAGAGTCCTCATCTGGGGTGATTAAATCTGAGAAAATTTCTATAATTCATCAGCTCAATGCAAGGTATTTTTTTAAAATAACTGTCAGGTAAATAGTATTTTTTCACAACTGCAACAAATAAACCAAAATATCCCTGTGTTATAATATAATTTATAAACATTTTGCCCCTGGAGGACCACTCATTCCAAATGAACGGTTTGTTGTTAATTTTCAATTTTACATCCTGCCATAAGGAGGCTTGGGAAGAGAGAAACATTCTGTATTCTTCAATATGTAGACAAAGCATTGCCTTCTCCCATGATCATAACTCACTGTAGCCTAGTTTATCTTAATCTGACTGGAATGAACAATTTCTCTGAGGAGGAACCAAATATATAATTTGAATAGAGATTATTAAACAGCTAAAGCATTCAAAATTCAACTTTTCAGTCTTGGGAATAACAATATTTTTGAGATGTTATTCAACAGTAATTCAACAGAAAAGTACACAGAATTGGCTTCTAAGGCAGTGACCAGGAAAATGAGGGGTTTTTAGTGGATAAAACCTAACCTGTTGAGCTAAAGAGCATTCTCAGCCTTTCCCCTCCCCTTCTGTTTTATTTCTTGATGTACTTTTCCATAGGGTGGAACATCTTCAATAAACAGGTGATGAGTTCCCTCTGCTGCTTCCACTTTCCCTTTATAGTAGATTGAGAACTCTCGGGATAGGAGATGTTTGTTGTATTAAACCACTGGTGTAGAAAAGGGATGAATTCTGTGTGACCAACATAATACTTCATAATACCCCTGATACCTCTTAAAAACACTTTAAAAATCTGTCCCAGAAAGCTGCTCCAAGTCTGTAGGAGCCAGCAGCAGAGCAAGAGAGCCTCTTCTGAGCCAGATATACAAGCTCCAGGCCCAGCTTTGGTATTTCATTTTCTCAGCTGGCACCAAGTTCCCAGCAAATGCACTTAAAAAAAATCAGCTCAGCCCCTCTGTCTCACCACCACCCCATTCTTCGCCAAGCCAGCCAAAATCTTTGTAAAGAATAATCATGCATTTGAACAGAAAGCCAGACAGGACTTTATTTTGCCTATTTTGGGTGGCACACTGCAGCAAAGACTGTAGTAGGATTACAATGCTATTCCAGGTCATGAGTGCTTCAAAATCATTCATTGTTAATAAAAACACTATGAAAAGTTGCCACTCTGTGCTTAGCAGCTTTATAAAGTCGACATCTTCCTTCTGTCAAAGCTCCTTATGCAGCAAATAATACTTGTCTGCATGACTGACTAAATCCTACAAAATTTACTCTTTTAAAATCAGATGAAGCTGGTGTAAAAGTGTTTCTCCTTTGTCTTCTTTGCAGTCAATATTTAGGTATTTAGCTGCATTTTAAAGTTAAATGAGTTTTCAGTCAGCATGTCAAGCAGCACACTGAATGTCAGCAACAGTTCTTATTGAGGAGTTATTAAACCTGCACCACGTAGGTTTGGCAGGCCAAACCTGAGGTGTTGGCTGACATTTGCTCAAATCAGGTTGCCATCACAGCCAGAATGCCAGGCCTGAACAGAATGCATGGAAAAGAAATAAAGGAAAATGTTACACAGGTGTGTTTGGGTTTGGTGATGTTGCTTCACTGGCTGCAATCTACTCCAGAGGAGTGTCCTGATTTCGGATAGAGTGGAGGTCATTCCCTCTCAGGAGTTGGTACAGTGCTCTGTTTGGGATTCAGAGTGGGAACAGCATTGATCTGCCCCTAAACTCATGGGAATTTGGAAAATGGGCGCAGGATTTTGCAAGACCAACTGCCATGGAAGAAGGTCTGGTCAGGCAACTCCTCGGAAACTGTGTTAAATTGAAGACTCTGATATTTAAATACATTGCCCACAGGAAACTAGGATTGTAATTCTGACTATTGCTGTTTGCTTTGGGGAAAAGCTGAATTTTAAGTGCTGACAAAAATGAAATTGTAATCTGTGTGGCTGTAATTTTTACTGTGTTCCAATCTTTATCCATGAGGTATCCTCCTAAGGAAGGACATCTCTTGAACCAATGACTTGGATATCACTTAAAAATTGCAAAGTTTACTTCAAAGAGAAAGAGGAAAATTCTTTCACAACCTGGCCATTCTTTTTGTCCTTATAAAATAATCTCCAGCCTATGAGGGGCTGGCTTACTAATGGTCATGCTGTATCTTATTTCATCAGAAAGCACTTTAAGCATCCTCAGCTTAATTACAGATCTATCAAAGAACCACAGAAATTAGAGGTGGAAGAGGCTTAGTTCACCACTTAGGTCTGCTAATGCAGGAATTTCTCTGGAGCACATTTATTCTTCATCTGTTTCTCAGCTCCATTTCAAAACGTGCAGAGAAGGGTCCCACTAATGCAGAAGTTCCTCTGGAGCACACTTACTCCTCATCTGCTTTTCAGGCTCATCTTAAAATGAATGTAGATGACTAAAGCATTAACTTTGATGCTACAGAAACATTCATATCAGGGGACTTGCTTTGGCCATTTTGGACTATATTTCCTGGTTTAGGTTAGTTTGCTACATGCATTGTATCTCTTCAATGCAATTCCTTTAAATTTATACCATTACTCAGAGTATAAAGCCAATATATATTACTGCAAGTAATGTCTCTCCTCTAGACTTTTAATAAGCCTCATGCTTGAAGGTGATTATGATATTTTTCTCACTGAATTAATTCTTTATTAATTAATAAAAATAGACTAAAATATTTATTCAAAACCCTTCAGAGTGCAAGTGAGCAGAGATGCACAAAAAAGAATAATAGGAGAAGGTATGAAATAAAGTATTATTAAAAACAAGGAAGATGGGCTGAAATCTGTCCTGAGAAGGGTCTGGTTTATTTATTATTTCAAACTATGGGTCTTTCAGGGAAACATTACTATGTCCACTGATTTGATAATGACAAATGAGATCAAAGATGGTCTAATCAAGAACTAGGTGTTAAACCAGCATGGAATGTGAAAGCAGTGTGTGAACTAATTTTAATAGACACCAGTTGTCTGGTTTGGATTATTTCTTTGCTTTCAGTTGCAAGGTTGTTCTACTAAAATGATTTTCCATGAGGCTGGTGACAGTCTCATTTTTCACTATCAAGCAAGTCTGCATTATCAATTACATTCTAACTTATTATAAAGCTGTCTGTTCCAACACTCCACTCTGATATTGTTAGGGGGAAATAGCATCACAGAATACTTTGAGCAGTGAAAGATTCGCTTCTTTAATAACATTTCTATAAATATACTTTCAGAATGCAGTAATGTCAAAGGCAAATAATTTTAAATAATACAACCTGATACACCTAACAGTGTGTGGGACAGATAAAACAAAGATGTAATAGGCTACTCTGCAGCTCTGCTCCAGTCTCTTTGACTCCAAAGATGCACCCTGGGGAGGCAAATTACTCCTAGGAAGAACAGGACCTCTAAATTTTGGCAATCCCCAAATGAAAAAATAGACCTAGAGGCTTCTCCAGTTTATACCAGCTCTTAGCCATACTCAAACCTTGATTTAGTCCAAGGTTAAGCTCTCATGCCAGAGTCTGAGAGACCAAATATGACATATATATAAAGCAAATATAATGCTTATGACCTTCACTGTTTTTAATTTAAATGTTTGTATAAATCACATCCACAAAGCTTCCTGAGCTGTATGGAATCACCTTCCCAGGCCATGCCTCTCACTTTTCTTACAAAACAAATTAAATTAACTCTTCAAGAGAGACAACTGTGATCCCTCTCACATCTGTCTGTGTCTGGAGGATGAGTCCCTTCCACAAATACTGGTTTTTAGTTCCCTCTGAGGATTCCAGTTTCCAGCTGCACTCCTCTGGCAGCAGTTGGAGTTAACAAAGAGCCAGGAGCATCATCTGGACCACAGCTGAGCCCATGGGTGCAGAGCAGGAGGGGTTCCTAAAGGAAACTGGTTTCTCTTATGCAGACATTCATAAATAAGTCTGGGGTTTACCCTGTAGAGAATTGTGGCTCTCCATGTAAAGTTTTAGCACCAACTATCAATTCAAACAGTCCCACTTAGTTTTAGAAAAAGTTTCAAGAACACTGTTAAACCCACTGCCTTCTCCAGCTGTGCCAGTACAGTCCAATTCAGGGCAGACAGGCAGAAAATCAGGCCCCAGCAGACTGGTTCCATGATACTCTTTAGTGCCATATCAAATCACTGCAGATTTTCTTCTTTGAATTAAATACATTTCCATTTTTCATAAGGTATTGACACTGTCCAAAGGAACAACCAGGATTTCATTTCTCTAGAAAGGCAAACCAACCCCCAACTGACTAAAAGCACTTTCAAGGGAGAGCTTTGGACCATCTGGGTTATAACATTGTAAGTTATGCATTTGGAAGGTTTTCAATCTTTTAAAGATTTATTAGCTTGTTGTTTTCAGAAAGAATTTATCTACAATTATTGCACTGTGCTAAGGGATTATGTTTAGTGCATTGTGGCCAGGTTTGATAGAAATTAGAGATAGTTCTTAAAAATTACTGATAGCATTGAGGAATGAAAACGAATTTTGTAACTCTGAATCGTTTCACATGTGTGACTCCCATTAATGCTGGTTAAAGTTCCTCAGGCTTATAATTCTGAGCCTTAAAATGGATTCTAACACATTTCAGTACTCTTGATTATGCATCCTAAACAACATATGCTATGATATTAATGAGGCCCTTAATTACAAACAGCATAAATGGACAGAAGAAACATGATTTATACCAAACTCATGTGAAGCTCATTGCTATGTATCCAGTGTAGGACCTATAAAACTCCTTATGCATGTTAGTGCTAAACTGATGTCTCCAAAAAGATGGTAAGGGTCAAAATAACCTCCTGCTCATACATTTATCATTGTAAAATGCATATATCTGGTAACTTGACAGATCCAATGATGAGATAATAAAGTAATCTCTCAGCTTAAAATTCAACTAACAAGAATGCAGGGCAATGTGTTGTACTTATTTACTCAAACATTGTGTTTAAATTACATGGGTATTGTCTGTCAAAATGCATAAAACAACACAGTTTGATAGGACTAATCCCTTGCACAGGACAGATCCAGACTGAGCAAACTGGTTGTGTTATTACAGCAACTATCCACCCCTTGATGAAAACCAGTGAGATGAGGTTTCTTCACTGAGCCAGGTCATTCCTTAAAGGTGGCATGAAAGATGTCTTACTTTGGGGGTTCTGTCCAAGGCTGAAGAGTAGTAACAGGTATATTATCAGCCACAGCTGTCTGTCACCTGATTTTATGGGTTGAAATCAAACAGAAGGCAAAATCTTGTGTCTTACAGTATCTGGGCACAAAAGGGAAAATACAAAATGTTGTAAATCTTTCCATGCATTTCCACAGAGACAATGAGGATCTAACCAGCCACTCATGCACCCAGCTTCAGATAGTACCTGTTAAGGTAACCTGCACATCTGGAGAGATAATGGCTGATACAAAGACTGTGCAATGAAAATAATGAAACGAGGTCTCTGAAATAAAGCATTGGACCTTTTGTTAAGCATGCAAGATTAACGATGTCCAATATAAAATTGCAGGTCTGTGACAAAGAGTACAGGTCATGCTTACAAGAGAGGACACTGGTTCTGTGGTTGAACTCACCTAAGAATGAACTTTCTGTCTTTGCAGCGATAGGCTGATACTGGTAGTGAAAATCCAACCCTTTCCTGATGGGATTGCCACTATCTTCAGCTGCAGGAACTGTTGGATATTCATTATTTGAATATCCACACAGTAGAATTCTCAAGCTCATCTTTATTCAGGTCCCAGAAGTGATAGACCCCTTATATCCATAAAGTGAATATGAGATGTGAATTACTGATAGAGAAAAAAGTAGAAGGCTTCAAAGAAAGAAAAAAAGTTAAATGAGGTTCACATACAACTTAGATTTTCTTTATATTAAGTAACACTTATAAATCCATTTTCCCTGTACTTGACTATATTTTGATTAGTCAAAATATTAGACTATATTTTGATTAGCTTTGAAAACATATGAATGATATTGGCCCCTGAACACAAAGTTATACCTAAATAAGATAATAATAACTATATAGGAAAAAGAAGAAATACATAACAGACTGGGGACTGTTAAAATTATCAGAGATACTTTCAAATCATTAATTCCATAATGAGCCATTAATAATGAATACAGGAAGTAGTACAAAAGCTATCACAACATGAGACCATCCAAATTTTACTTACCAGACGTGTTCTATCGATTTGCAGAACTGATAACTCAAATGTTCTAAGGGAGGTTATTCTGGGGAAACCATACCTACATAAATAAATAATTGCATGTGGGATGAGCAACGTTGCTGAGNGGTGATCCCGTCAGGAACCCTCTGCAGAGGTGATCCCGTCAGGAACCGTCTCCCAGGGGGTCGTGGCTTCTCTCAGCCCTCGGCCGGGGGTGCCTGCAGAGGTGCCTGGCTCAGCAGCCATCAGCTCTCAGGGATTCAGCAGTGATTTCAGCTCTGCTCTGCAAGGCAAACCCCCAGGGCCAGGCCCGCACAGAGAGAGGAGAGGCCCTGCTGGTGGTGCCGCAGAAGTCGCTTTGTTCTTCCATCTCCCACAAAGGGGTGACCAGAGATGGATCCTCCCCGACTCGGGGCAGAGGGGTCTCTTTTATGGGGTACAGAGGTGGGTGTGCAAGGGTGAGAAACCAATGGGTATTAGGGTATTTTACACAGAGTTTCCTAGAGGATCAGGGGTCTGTCTTCTCTTGCCGTAACCACAAAGGCTCTCTCTTTCCCCAAGAGGGGCCTGCAGGGGGATTGTGTGACCTCCTTATCTCCAGGCCTCCCTGCCAGGACAGGGGCCTGTCAGACCCTATACTATACCACCAAGCTCTTTGGGCTTGAATCACAGCAGCTTCAGCAGCAAGAGTTCCTTAGGTGGAGGACATTTACCTCATATTTTACAGAAGTTATTTACATATGGAAAAATTAGATCTACTGCCAGAGGAAAACTTGGACAGCAAAAGTTTAAAAACCTGACCATGTCAGGTGTTCTCAGCTACCAATCTTCTCTCACCTTGTCCCCCTACACCCCAAATAGCAGTGGAATGTAATCCATCAGCCTAAGCTGCCTGCAACAGTATCCAAAACATTGTGGGTCACATAGAGATGGCTCCCATAAAGTGACTGAAAAATGTACTGCCAGGCAGTGAACTGTTTTGTCTCATCAGCATTCGATAATGCTGTCTTGTCATAAAGAAGATCAAAAATAGAACAAAACCACAAGAAGAGCAAGTGAGCAGAGGAAAACATTCAGAAGACATTAAGATTTTTTTTAGCCCAGACAGCTGTGGTTTTTCTCTGTGACTACTGAATCTCCTTCCTAGTCAAGAAGCTGTTATATGATCCATTCTGCAAATCTAAGTGAGACTTTCTGTGTGGCAGATGAGAAAATTTTGTGCTCAGAGCCAGGTAGCACACAGCCACACCCACAATATATTAATATATTTTAGCAAAGAAGGTCAGCAGTGACACAAATATTGAGAAGTGTAAATCCCCCTGGCACTAACCATAGAAATGCCCTTTCAGAACAAACTGATTCACTCTCAGCACTCCTTTGTTTCTTCCTCTCAGCTGCCAGATTCTGCATTTGTATTTTTCTTCATTAATGGGAAAGAAGATTGTTTGGAACTGAATGTTGCTGGGAAGAGAAGCAACATCTGCTGTGATGTTTATTCCTCTTATTGTTCTTTACATAAGTGCTACAGGAGCCATTCTATTTCCCTTCTGTAACGAGTTCATTAAATCATGCAGGAATAACACAGGTTCTCATCCTGCTCCTGAGCAGGAGAGGGCAGGATGGAGAGAAGTGAAACAGAGACACAGGGGCTCTGGAATACAAGACTTCACAGGAGGTTCAGGTTCACACCTCAAGGTCACACTCCAGGTTCTTGAGCAGGAGGAGGCTGTACATTCCCATAGGATAACTGAAAGCTCTGAATTCCTTTCCCATGAACTGCCTGGGATGCACAAGCCAATTTATTACAAGTTTTGAAGTCTTTCAGTGGGAATAAAAAGAGCTAGGATGGGATTCCTATTCCTCTTCCTCCCCCAGGAAAATATCAAAGAAAGTGGGTAAAGGAAATATTAGTTGTTTAAAATGCATCTTTCATATTTTCTTTCTTTGTATTGGGTGATGAGTCACTTGATAATGCACTGGCAGGAGCCTGGAGGGCACTCTCTGCCTCTCACAAAATCTGTTCATTTGGGGTTTTTAAAACATCTGCACTCTACCTAGAGAGGCAGAAATTCAGTGGTAGAGGGACACTGTCTCATCCCAGGAGCCTTTGCCAGAGCATTTGGGGACAGTGGGTCAGCCTGGAGAGCAGGGCAGTGCTGTGGCTTTTCCTCCCCCTCTCCCTGGCAGCCCTGTCCACTCTCCTGGCATGTACCTGGTTTTGTAGATGTGGTGCCCAGGGCCATGGCTTGCTGCTGGACTTGGCACTGGCAGGTTTACAGCTGGACTCAATGGTCTTAAGGGTCTTTTCCCAGCTAAGTGATTCTATCTATGACACTATGCTGAAGTAGATCTAAGCCCCCATTTTTTCTGTTGACAGTAACACAATAATCCTGTGTGAAGAATATCCAAATATTTCTGATCTATGTTCATAAGTGCATTATCCATAAGAGGGCTTGCTTTGCCTAGTTATTAGTTCATTAGCCATGGCTAATGTGAAAGAAGTAACACATTAGCATTTTTCCTTTTTCACAAAGATTTTCTCTTTTTTATTTCCAAGAGGAAAAAGTTAGGTATTTCCCTCTGTTTCACTGATGCAAAGAAGGGAAGAGATCACTGGGAATCAATATCCCTCATTAAACACATAAATGAGGTGCAAGGACCAGTTATGGAAGGAATTCAAGTGCAGTAACCCAAAAGGGGAGGAGGGATGGAGATGCCTACAAGCTGCAGAACATATGTGTCAGTATCAGTAATATTTACAGTTGAAGCTTTATGAACAGCAAGAAAGGGCACAGACATGTACATCTTACAGATTGTGTTGAAGTGGCTTAAAGAGATGCTTTCAGTTTAGGCTAACATGTTCTAATTTGTATTGAAAGAGACTGGAAGTGTCAACAGGGTCATTTGCCACATCCCAGAGAATGAGAAGGGAAGCTTTGCTTTATAGCTGGATGATTTTACCCATGGGCATCACTCCTTGAACCCTCCCTACATAGTTTGTGAGGGTCTGTCTTTGTCCAGGCTGCACGGTTCTGTCCTGTTCAACACAATTCTGGAACACTGAACAATGTCAAGGATTCCCTGCTTCTGCTTACATCCACAACACAGGTTAGGCAGGGCAGGCTCCCAAGGAACTGTGTGCTTAGGGATACAGCTGGGGGTTCCCAAAGTGGGAAAAATGAAGCTGAGTGAAAGGGACATGAGCTTGTCTGAGTGTAGTGATTATTCTGCAAGTTCAGAAGCAGCCTGCAAAGCTGCAGAGAGTTTCCACTACAGGGAAGTGCTGTGACAGTGAGGAGATGCACAGGAAGGGAGGAGGGGACACAGCCAGGACAGCTGACCTGACCAAAGGGATATTACAACCCCATCACACCCAGTGTGTAAACTGGGGGCAGTTGGCCAGGAGGTGTTTGTTGATGGCTGAGGACAGACTGGGCATTGGTCAGCAGGTGGTGAGCAGCTGCATTGTGCATTACTTCTCTGTCTTGGGTTTAATTGATTTTCTTTTTTTCACTACAACTATTTTTATTGTTATTATTATCATTAGTATTATTATATTTTACTGTGTTTCAATTATTAAACTGCTTTTATCTCAATCCAAGATCAGTGCTTGGTTCTGTGCCAGTGAAGGAGGCACTTGGGAGGACAGGGCACAGCAAGCACCACCTGCGTCTGCTCCTACCTGAGACAGGCTATTTTGGAGTCTAAATCAGTGTCTTGCACACTGCAGCTGAAGCTCTGAATTTCAGTTCTCAAAGTGTTTATACAAAGTAGTCCTGTGAGTGATGTTCTTCATACCTTGGAGATCTGGATAGAATTTAGACATTGGATCCTTGTCCCTGGCAGTCCCTAAAGCCACTGCACTGATCCAGATTAATCCTGCATCATAAAACAAAGGTATTCTGGATCCAGACTGCAAAACCTTGCAAACCTCTTGCAAATCCCTGGAGGCTGAGGATACATCCTGATGGGATCCCCTTGTGCTGGCTGGGATGCTCTTTGGGCTGGATTGGCAGGGTGAAGCAGAGAGCTGTGGAAGACAGCTGTGGCAATGTGTCCCCTTGGCTTCCTGGGGAACATCAGGAGTGGCACCACATGGACTCTCAGCACAGCTGCAGACACCTTCAGTCCTACTCCTGCACACCAGGTCCTGCCATGTGCTTGCTGTGTAGAAACAGAAAGGACACACAGGGGACTGAACCAGTTTGAAAACCAGACAAATACTGTAGCTTTCTGTGTCTGCCTTTTTTGGCCAGCACTCCTCTACTCTTCTGGAGAGAGGCATCACCCTTCATGCTAGTCTGGCTTCTTAGGCATGCTTGAACTCTGCTCTTCATTTTAAAGAATCAGTTTTAAGGCACAGAAAAAATAGCTAATGCCAAGAGTAGAAATATCTGGATTGTAAACCTTAAACTGACAGTGAAGAACAATCTTCACACCTATTCCAAAGCTTGGTCGTGTTTAGAAGTCTTATGGCTTTTATATTTGAAATGCAGTTCTTTGTTATTGTTTGAGGCTGACAAAACACTGGAATTCATCTATATTGCTGTCAGAAAGCACACTGTGGTACATGGAAAAAGAACATGACTGATGGATAAATAGATGCATCACTGTGTCATTTTTGCCATTATTACCTCAGACGTAAAAGGCTGGGGTGGATCAAGATGCAGAATGAACTTTAAAAATCTCCTTCAGTTACAGACTGGTCACCTGTATTTTACCATAAAAATCATAGTAATTATTCCAGGAGATATTATTCTTCCATTTAAGTACAGGCTCTGTGAACGATGTTATCTGTGAAAGCAATAAATTCAGTCAGGGCAGTAAAAAATAATTAGAATATTTTTCAGAGACAGAATTGATTTTGGGTAGGTGCATTAAACTCATATGCGAAAAATAGACTCTGGAGTTGCACAAGTAAAATTTTAACAGGACCAAGTTTGCAAATAAAGATATCTCCTCACTTACAGGAGATTAAGTTTTCGAAGATTACACTGAGGCATTTAGGAGTCAATGGACAGGAGGCTGAAGCGATGGGAGCACAGTATTTTTCATGAGTGGAGAGAGGGGAGGGCGGCAGAGCTTTGTAGGCTGTGTGTCATCTGTCAGCATTAATTTCCCATCACGGTCATGAATCTGCTTCGGTCACGGGCAGCAGAGCAGCAGCAGAGATGGGCGAGGCGAGAGCCACACTCCTGACTCCTGTGCCCTCCTTTGCAACATCATTCCATGTCCAAGGCCATGCCAGGATCATTTATTTCCCATCGTGGCATGGAGCTAATGGCCATGTTTCAGTGTCTCCTCTGACAGGGGGAACATAACTCTGGAGCTGTGTTCGAGCTTCTTCGGAGAGAGCACTCCTTGTCACACGGGCTATCAACACCTTTCCAAATGAGTTCCACAAGAGGAGCTCTTCAATTGCACTGCATCTGTAATTGCAGCAGGCTGTCAGAAAGGATTTGATTCTGCTTAGGCGTTTAAATAAAGATCTGGTACTAAAAAACACTCCTGAGATTCCTGTCTTTAGTGAAAATATCTCCTATGTTTTTGTTGTGTTTATCTCTGCTAATACATTTCAGTGCTAAAACATTTTACAGTATAGGAATGCATTAATTTTTTTCAAAAAGGGTTCATCAAAAAAAAAAATTTAACTGCTTTTTCTTGAAAAACAGTGGCTTAATATAAACAAATGTTTGGAAAAAAGTTCAAAAAGGACTGATTAAAGTTAAAAAAAATCCCAACAAAGTGTTTCTCAGGAGCTGCTGGAAAACAATCTAGTTATGCCATGCACTTTCTACAATAGGAGAAATCCCAGAATTTAACTAGAGAAGAAAATAGGAACTGTTTTCTCTTAATTTCTCCTATAGTACAGTAATCTGTAACCTTTTTGCCTACACAGGACAATTGTGTCAGATGGAGAAGAGGTGCCTCTAGTGCCATTTCCCCAAATCTCTCTCTTATATTCTGTTCCATATAAATTTGCAAACTGTGCCTGCTACATCATCCAGTAGCACATTCAGCACTGTGACTGATACCTCTTGGTGCATCATTTATTGCTCTATTCCTTCTCTGGGGAGAGGTGTGTGTGCTTCAGTTGTGGGTTTATCTAGTTTGGGGGTAGTTGCTCCAGAAAAGACAGGAAAACTGGTCAGATCAGGTCTTTTTAAACTGAAATGGCTGGAAATGCCACCCAGTGGAAGCTTTGATGCACTTTAAGGAATATGGGATGGTATTTCAAATTGTGTTCTCGACCAGACCAAAAATTTGCCCCTGTAGGAGTGGAAACTAAATAACCTGTGTAAATAGTGTGAAAGAGTCATTCTGCTATAGCTCAATAGATAACATGAATGATTCTGGTTCTGCCACTCTGTACAAAAGCAGAGAGAGCTACGTGAGCTCTCAGGATCCTCCTGAGAGGTGCTTCATTCCTCTGCTGTGCCTGTTCTGTTTGGATGAGCAAACCCCCCCTGAATTTGCTTTATACAAGTTCATTTCTTCTGCTTGCAAAAGCATAAGAAAAAAAAAGGACCTATTCCTCAGTTCCATTTATTTACACAACCTATGTTTGCTTTTTTTGCAGGACAAGCCCTCATTCACCAAGATGTGAACATATACGTATATTTAACTGTTTTAGCAGCAGCTCCAGTCTGTTACGAAGCTGGTGTCAACAAAAGCTCAAAGGATGATACCTATCCACAAAACACAATAAATTACTCTCCTTTAGCTGGAAACTCCACTCATGGTTTTCTGGGAGTCAGTGAAGGAAATTGTACTTGTGAAAAACAGTAAACTCAGCACTGCAAAATACAAATGGATTGGCAGATATTTAAAACTTCTCTTTTTTATCACCGAGAGACAATGTGGTGGTGGTGGGGAATGGGATAATCCTGGCACAAGCCAAATAGGACAGAGAGTTTAAAAGAGGAAAGTATTGAAGAAACATCTCAAGGATACAAAAACCAGAGACTTCAAGGAAGGCATGTGTAGAAATGGATTAAATTAAGGAATTGTGATCAGCTTTTAGCACCTGCTAAATTTTCCCCAGGAAATATAAATAACGTCCAGCTAAATAAAAAGAAGAGAATCCATCAATCTGTGTTACAGTTTCAGGACAGGATGTGTTATTCTGCTACTTTATAATGACACCCCAACCTTGATTCATGTAAGGTTTTAGACAGCTATTGGTTCTTGCCCATATTCATCAGCCTGAGAAAATACTGGTTTGTGTTTGGCACAGCAAAGTTCTGTTTCAGCCCAGCTGGAGGACCTGCCTAGCCTGCACTGTGCTGTTTCAGACTCTATTCCAGCACTGCTGCTGCCACCACTGCTCACTGAAATTGCATCCTAAAACTGCCCAGGAATGGTACAGAACAAAGACTGAGCACAGAAAATCACAAACCTCAGCCACATCTGGTGAAACAGAGCAAAGCCCGAAGTTACAGGGGTCGGTGCTCTGCAGTGTGGAAGTGCCCAGTCCCATCTCACAGCATCAAAGCTTTCTGGTTTTTCAGTGCACAGGACCACTCACACTGATAAACAGGAGAAGAGAATCTAAACCCCTTTTCAACTTCCACTTACTGCCATGATTCTGGCAGTAGAAGGCACTGGTTAGGGAATTCCAAATACACTTAACTTCAACTCTCAGGATAGCAAGATTTCTAATGGAAGGGAAACAACCTAGTGTGAGTGAAGGTGCTGGCTCCCTGAATCAGAGATTTCCAAAGTTAGTTAAAGGACTAATATTTTAGAATGGTCGGGAGCTGCAGCTCAGACTTTCTCCAGCTGTTGGCTCTTCGAGGGAAGGAAATACATGCTGATGTAATAGGGAAGCACATGTATGATTAAAGCAGAGCCCTTGGAAAAATGGATAGCTAGAAAGGATTGTTTCTGAGGCAGGGAATTATTTTAGAGAACCTGAAGTTGCCTTGGAAGAATGTAGGCTTCTGTTTAGGAAGTTTGTGAGGTTTAGGCTTTTAGGTCAGGGAATATTACCAAAGGTGGTCAGCCACAGAAAAACTAAAGAGAAGTTGAAGGCAAAGCAAGAAAAGACAAAGAATGGCTGGAGCAAGACATGACAAACTCTAGCATGAACCTTTTCAGTTTCACAAGCTGAAGTGCTGTTCCACACACCCCATTGGTAGCTATCCCTCAGTTCTGTGCTTTTGCACCCTACAAAACCAAAATAAAGTACTTTGGTAAATACAACAAATGCTGATGTGTGAAGTGCATTGAGGTTGACTCCTAACAGTTGGGTGGAGAGGTAAAAGCATGGAGAAGAAAAGGAAGGAAGTTCCAAACAGAGAGATGGAGCATGGGCCTGCAGAATACAAGCAAGTGGAGGAAGAAAGATGTGACCTTTTCATAAAGTGCTGGGGTTGATGCAGTGTGGGAGGGAAAGGGTGAGCAGCTGGTTCATGGAACACTTGTGCAGTCAGCCAGTGCTACAGCAACAGCTACAGAGCCAGGGGTCCAGCTGGATAGCCTGGGTAGTTTATGCCTTCCCTTGACTCAAATCTTTCCAGGTGTCTCTGAAAGAAACCTTGATGGAAAGGACTGGCCTGATGCAGATTAGTCACATTGTTCAGTACTCCATGCGGAGACACTTGAGGGCAGTGATAAGAGAACTGAAACTCACTCTTGCATAAAATATAAGTACAGGTGTATAAATCTGCACATATCTGCTTCTCTGCAGAGTATTTCCCTCCTCCAAATACACCCTTTGCCATGCAAGGGAAGCAGCATGAAAGGAGAGCCACAGGTGTGAATCACAGGAGTAGTTTGGTATCCCTGAATAGCAAGCCCAAGTTTGAGTCAGGAAAAGCAAAAGTTTTTTAGACCTCCTTGGAGAAGGAGTATTTTTAACAAAGTGAGCCCCAAACCTCAGGATAGAAGAGTTAGTTTTATTAGCAGATCTGAGTAAAAATAATTTGTCAGATACTCAGTTCTGCTCCACATCCTTAAAACCAATGAATCCAATTCCTTAAGGATTCGTATCTTCAAAAGCTTCTGCATTACCCTTTTCTCTCCTTAAAGAGAGGATCTGAGCAGGGCTGGCCTCTAGTCACCAGAACAGCCTTGACTGGAATTTGTGCTGGTGAAGATTTTAATTAAGTCTTTAAAACTGGCTGGAAGCTGCTCAGCAAAACTGAGCAGATCCAGTCGATCTGGATGAGATAACCGGGGATGCAAGTAAAGCAGTTTTTAAAAATACCATGATTCTGCTTTGAATGACTCTGCCTCACAAAATAATGTCCTTTCTGTAAAGCTGTAAGGGAATGGATTCATGCTGGCTCATTAACTCTGTCAAAAAAATTTGTTTTAAACCAATCAGACAGCAGCTTTCAGAATTTTAGGGCTATAAGAAGCTGAGCACTGGGTCAAATAGGTATTGGAACATATCATCAACTTCAGTATTTTCAGAACTTAATGTCAAATTGTTTTAAATGTGTTTGTTTCTTCCTCCTCTTGTTGGAGACACTTTTAGGTATTCCAAAAGTGCAGAAACTGTGATTATAGAGATAGTTGTGTGTCCTGTGCTGGCATTTTAATGTTTACTTACCCAGCTGGCACACAGAAAGAAAGTAATTGTAGTCACAAATTAGTCCCACAATCACATGGCTAAAGAGTTCTAAAATTTGGCTGTGACTGAATATCCAGACGTGACTAAAAAAATTAAAAAGAAAAAAAAAAGTGATTCTACCTGTACCAGCCTCCTGCCTTTATTTTCAGATGAGCAAGGCAATGAAATTCTTCTCTTGAACTTCAGACAGGCTCTGACCACTGAGCTCTAGCAGTGGAAAGAGGTCTTAAAACAAATGCTAAGAGGAACAGCAGTCCAGCAAAACTGCAGGATTGGATGTGACCTGCCCAGCAGTTTGCTGCTGTGACTCACAGCACTGATATTTTATTCACATGAAACACTAAGGGCCTGATTCTTCACTCAGAGCCATTCAGGTTAGAAATTGCTGTTGCTTAAAATCAGTGCAATTTTGTGAAAAGCAAACCAAGCCCTTAGAGCACCATCCAGCACAGTGGAGTGATAAATTATATAACATTAACAAATCTTCTAACTCTTTGGTAAATGAGAATTTGATGACAAAGCCTCCAAAGGCTTGGCAACTCAGATAAGTGCCACAAAGCCAGCATGTTTATTCGCAGATTATCTGAATTATTCAAACCTCTTGGGTTTTCAAAATTGAGCTGGAAGTCTTGCACAGACAGACTTTGCCAATTGTGTGTACAGTAATGAGAAAAAAATATTCCCAGAGAAATTTCCCATGACTAAATAAGCCTGGTAACAACAGCAATTTTTTTTCACTACATGAAGAGATCTTGTCATTCAAGTAGAACTGTGGTGAAAATGCTCCTGGAACAGCTCCTTAGAGCAGTCCAGAGGCAGCCAATGGCCTTTCCTCACAAGTGAGGAAAAAATTCTTACAATCAGAAAAAACTATGGAATGGGACATCCATTTTTCACAATAAGATTTACAGCAACCCACCCTGGCTTGGAGAGGGCCAGCAGTGGAAGTGCAGGTACTGAAGGGCTGCAGGCCTCCTCTACACCTGCACAGGTTCATTGGGGCACCACGTGGCTGACCCCTGAATGATCTGGTGGATCCCGAAATAATCCACTGCATCCTGCTTGGGGCAGTATTAATCATGGCAGCCAGCACATATGACTGATTCAAATAAACAGGTTTCAAGAACAAGAAGATGACTGTGACCATTAAAGGGCATTTTTTGACACCTAAGAGAGAAACTGTCAATATTCTCCAAAGGCTGTTCCTGCATTTTCTACCACTACGACTCTTGATTGCTTTTAATAGGGAGAATAAGGGGCAAAATCTTGCTTGAAATCTTTTCACCCTTTAGTCAAGTCTCTACAACAGCAACTTTGCTTTTCTTTGCAGCTGGGTAGTGCCCTACAGTGTACTTGCTTAAAACTTGGTCAGAAAAAGAACACAAGATGTATTTAAGAACACAAGATATATTCAATTTCTTTTTTCCAAATACCTTTTACAGAATGCAACTGTGGGATGGTTTGGGGGTTTTGTTTGGTTTTGAGTTTTATTAAGAGAATAGGATTGAAAGCAATGCAATTTGTATTTGAATAAAAACTTACCTGAACAGCTGAAGCCTGATTATGACAGATATCTACAATACACTTCTCATTATAGACAAATCACCAAGACTTATTTGGTAAAAAAGGAAAAGTGTATTTGTTTGATAAGAACCAAAAAGAAAGATTAATTTTCCTGCTTTAGGTCATAAGTCAGAACATTTGTTTGATGCTCAGCTCTGAGTTAGGTTTTAGGTGACATGACCAAGGGGTCTGACCTGCAATTGTCGCTTCTCTAATTTCAGGAATTCCTGGATTTAAACAATTTTTTTGCTCCATTTTAAAATGAAGCACAGAGGGAGCTATGGAGGCTGAATGCAGAGGACATAATGAAAGCAATAATAACTGTCTTTCTTTTGTTCTTCTTCGCTCGAGAAGGTAAATATTAGTGCTAATGAACATGTCTGGGAAATTTGCAGTTCTTTCCATCAAACTAAAATTTCATTTTCCATAGTGTTTATAGTGATAAGTTTATTCAATTTTGAAATACTTGAGTGAAAAAGAAACTTATGACTCTAATTCTTAATTTTGCATGGAGGTTCCATCATTGACCTCCCTGGATACAGAATCCAGACTGAGGAACTGACAGATCGTGGGTGATTTCAATTTTCAATAAAACCATAAAAGGAGGTCACCAAGGCACAAGGTCAAGAGAATTTTTAGACATATTAAAGGCAAGAATGATTGTTTTCATAAAAGAAGGGTTTCTCAAGCAATAAGCCTTGTGACAAAAAGATAATACTAATCAATGTGTTGCATCTAATGGGGTCCAACAACGAATTTCAGTTGCATTCCTTGTTTATTGTTCAGCACAAACTACACTTGTGAACCTACTGATTCAATAGAAAATATCAAGTGTCTTCAAAAAACCAAGATCAGGGGGATCCCAGGGCTATGTGAAACCTCATTGATGCAACATCCATGCTTATTTTCCAACAGTAGGTTCACATTACTGTCAATTTTAAATGCCTTCTGCAGCATAAAGGCAACTTATAATGGAGTGAATATGCTTCCCATTTCTTAAAAACTGCAGTCAGGAATTTACCACAAATATTTCTCTACTCTTAGGAGTTTTGTGAATGGTGCCTGTACCCAAGCCCTTTACAATTCTAGTGCACTGCTCACCTCATCTGCAAGGAGTTGCTAAATTCACATACCTATAGATTTAGCCTTGTTTTAAATGTCCCTATATCAGGCATTAATCCAATATTTTATATGCTGATTCATGTTAGATACAAATTTATTTGTAAATGAATAAAATATTCACCTGCTAGTTCTTTCTTACACTTCAGAATACTTCTTTAGCAGGTTTCTTTTTTTTTTTTTAAACAAGACAAAATCCTGAACCTGCTCAAAATTTCTGTTGTCACTAACACAGTGGAGTTGATTCTACCAGATGTCACCAGCACTGGGATTTGGCTCTTAAGGGAAGCAGTGGGTTGAACTTGTGAGAAATGAGTCACTAACTGATATGAGGTAAAATGTGGGTCTTATTTCTGAAACTTCCTTGTGAATTTACATCGTGTTGTAGCTGTGTAGTAAGGAGCAGCCTTAGCATGATCATATGTGTTACTGAACACCAACAGAGCTTTCCAGAGCACCATAAAAGCTGAGTCACAAAACTAATGAGCTGTGCTAATAAACTTAGGCATTTCTGAAAATATGATTTAGCAAATGCTCTTTATTTTTACTTCGTTCCTTTGGAGAAACAACCTCCCTCCCAATGCTGGAATGCAGATATAAAGATTTTATACTGCGATGAATCATCTCCTAAAATATTTGTGTGTCATCTCAAGTCTCAAAAAAATAATTGTAAGCTGTAAAACATATCCAGTGTGATTCTTTTTACACTAATGAGATCAACAGAATATGTTAAGTGCCTCACAATGATGTAATGGTAAAAGCATGTGGGTATTTGTAATATTTTCAATGATGCATGAGAAATATATTACAGAAAATTCATTATTCATACACTTTTCTCCCACATGTACCTGAAAGTGGAATAGTTCCCTTTGCCTTGAGAATTCTTCAAATGGCATGTTCTGTTCCTAACTCTCTTGCCAAGTGTACAGTCATTCAACCACATGGCACCTTGGCTTGGTGGGTAACTCCTTTCCTATAACTCTGGGGGTTTTCCTCCTTTTTTTCTGGACATTTGAAGATGAAAACACAGATTTCTGGAATTCCTCCCATGCACTCTGTTTCTCTTCAGATTAATTTTTCAGATTAAATCCACAGAACTACAGTCATGACTCTTCATCAATAGTTGTATGAGTGAAGGAAGTTTGGTATTCAAGGAACCACTGAATTATAAAATCTCCTGAGCTGGAAAGGACCTACAGGAATCATCAAAGTCCAGCCCCTGGCCCTGCACAGGACAGCCATGGATGAACAAGGATGTTAACACAGCCAGCTTTCCCACCATGGCCTCTTTGCTGTTTTAGCCCAGTGTGGGTTGTGAAGCAGCACTGCAGGAGGAAAAGCCCATCTATAGAATTCCATTTTCAGTAGTAGCATTCAATACTTACCTTCACACTTAGAATTGAAACTGTGGTTAAGGATTAACTCAAATGCTGCAGTCTACCAAGGACTGCTTGTTTTGCTTTCAGTGAATGTCCAAAAAGGCAGTAGTGAATTATTGCTCCTTCTGCATCAAATGGCATTATCATATAAATAAAACTCTAGTGCATTTTTTATTCATTAATAGATGGGCTGCATAAATTTTAAGTTTCTGGACTCTTTGTGGAAAATGCCATCCTGACCAGCAACTACTTATAAGTAAAACTACTAATTAGTCAAAAGTAATTTTGCAAACAATTTCAACCAGATTAATTTCTTTTCTTTTTCAAAATATTTAAAAACTAGAGCTTGGGGCTAGCTAAAATGTTTTTTTCTTTGTTTTTGATTTCAGACAAAGAATAATGTGCTTTTCCTACAGCCTTATTAATTGAGGAAGCACAGTATACCAGAGAAGCTTCCTCCAGGATTTCCTATTTCTGTAGTCTTTATCAGGATACAGTGAGATGGATTTGGTTCCAGGAGAGCTAGCAGGGCTTTCACCTGGCTGCTGTTACTTGGAAAAGAGTAAATTGTGAAGAGGGAATGAGCTCAACATTGTTGTCAGTACAGTGCTGTTGGCAGCCCATTTGATGAATCCCATAATCCAAAATGGATACATTTTTGAATCAACAGTTTTCAGGTGTTCTTTATTGTACTGTTACAAGTAAAAGCTTTCAGGTCTCTGTTCCATTAAATAAAGACTAATGCTACGGAGGATTACCAGAAAAGAAGCTTACAGAAACACACTTGGCCTCCTCACCCCAACAAAGGGGCCTGTTTTACACCCCACCCACAGCACCACGCCCAAACCACTCAAAAATAGGCGGGGTGCAGCTTTCCAGGGGAAGGGTTTGAGCTACCCCAGTAAAATTGCAGAGATAGAAAAGGGATCCACACAAAACAAACAAATAAAGGAAACACCAAAGGACATGTGAGGGAGTTTTGTAGCACTGTAATCTCAACCATTGCAAGAATGTCTTCTTAAAAGACAGGGTAGTGCTCACAGCTCCCAAATACATTGATTTAAAAGAGCAGCTTCAACGAAGCGTTGTGCTTAAGCCACTTTCAGGATAGAGGGACTGGGAGTGAATAGTGGGTCAATATAGAGGGACTGGGAGTGAATAGGGGGCCAATA
>JACBWW010000022.1:741076-923183 GCA_020086605.1 Lanius collurio
GTTTTTTTCTTTTGGATTGTTAAAGCTATTATTTACATATGTAAATAACATTGCTAATTTCTTACAATAACATATAATAGAAACCTAGTGTGAAACTAAACTGTGCTTAAAGGTATGTCTGATTTTTATAATTCGGACATGTAGATTACTAAATGAGGAATTCTAATTTTATTTACACCTAATTGATTTGATTTGGAAACTGGTAGATTTGTTTCTTTATAACAGAAGAGTTGTCATGAATTCTGTTGTGAATATTGCAAAGTTACTGATGGTGAACTGGCTCTACTGCAGTGTTTGCTTTTTGCCATAAACTTTTAGAAACTGATTTGTCTCATCCTGCAGATGTTTACTAATGGATGGAGTAAAAATATTTACTCACTAAACAGATGGTGAAAAATAACTTGCAGGGCAGTATCCTTCCCTTGACTCCTTAGGGGATTGTCCCAGGATTGGAAGTGATCAATTATGGCATTGGGTAAGATATTGCTTTTAGATCAGCCATAGCTGCTCCTGTGCACAGCCTTAACCCAACAGCAGAGTTGCATCCAGCAACCCTGGGAATTTTCATGAGGCTTCTCTGCTTATAACTTTTTCATTGGCTGTAAACTAACTCTAATCTTTACAAAAAAACTACCAACACAGTAGTAAGGTTTGGGTTTGTTTTTTTTTTCCTTACAGATGTCATTTAATGAGCTTTGCTAGATACAATTTTCTGATTAAAATAAAGCTGATTAAAAGTAAATTAAAAGTAAACTCTCAATGATTGGTTTGTGTTGCAGTGTTTTTAATCACAGCAGCGGTATCAGTTGGACACATGTTTGCACTGCACTCTCCTGCCTGCCACAAGCCTGGTGTTTCCCATTCCATGCACACCGAGGCCCTCAGCTGGTGTGCAGAACTGCTGAACCTGGGTTATGATAACGAGCTTCACACGTGAGCATTATTAAAACCACAGCCTGAGTCAAATTACAGTCTCTAATTTTTGTTCTGGGAAATCAGTATTCTTAATCAGCGGGGTTCCAGGTGCTTCCATTGTTCTTTGATTTCAGAGAGTGGTATCAAAGCTGCTGTGTAATATTTTTTAAAACCTCAGGTTTGAGGAAGGTAAATTACCTTTAATCTCCATGGACTGTCACTTAAGACATATAATTTGTTTGTCTTTTTTAACCATTAAAAAGCAACTGAAACAGCTGCACTCTTTTTCATGGCTCTGTATTCTCCAAATCACTACCAATGCTTTAAAAGAGCCCACACACTGTGAGAAAACCTTGCATGTCAGAATTAATTGTTGCTGTGCCAGTCACTGTGAGTTGCAGAGCTTCTTGTTGTACAGCAGGACACCTCTATCACAAACAGATGGCTGCTCACTCTGAGATCGTGGTAAGCCCTGCTCTGACCCAGCCAAACCTGTGCCAGAGTGTGCAAATGCAGGTGTGCGGGCACAGGGACCAGGAGGAGCCACCCTCTTCACTCGGGCAGTCCCTGTTTGTGTCCCTGGAGGTCAGGGACACCTCCCTGGGTGCAGCCACAGCCCTGGCTGGGGGCTTTAACTCAGCCCCCTTCTCCTCACCTCACTGGAGCCCTGTCACACCATCAGCTGCTCTTCCTGCTCCTTAGGAAAAGATCTGCCCGAAAACAGCTGATTAAACGGTGCTTTTAAAAGGGACATTTCTCTAACTAAGCACTTGAGCTTGCCTTAAGGCTGCCAGAGCAAGCAAACGAAAAGTATCAGACAATCTAGCGTGGAAATTAAAATCAAACTCCTTGCAGGTTTACTAGACAGTAGCTCGATGTGACAGTGCTTGCTGTGATCATCTCGTGGGTACCTCAGTGTGATTGCTCTGGCACATCAGCTCCCTCCGTGTCTTTACCTGCTGTGCAGTGTCCCTGTCCCTGATGGGGCAGCCACTACGGCCACACACATCTGCAAAGAGCAGCGAGGTCCTTGTGCAAAGCTGCTTTTTTGTTTTCCATTACCAAAGGGTCGAGCTTGCCTTGTCTTTTCTGGAAGAAGCTTGGTCTGCAAGGAAAATATTTTCCTGCCCTTATGAGATGCCTGCCCCAGCCAGGCTCTGGGGAGGCTGCAGGGAGAGCTCTGCTCACCTGTCTGCTAAAACTGACACAGCAAACCAAATCTTCCTCTTCAGAGTTCTCAGAATTTTCCCTTACCATCAAAGTTAATATTAGGCATGCATCATATTCTGTATTTATGTCATAACATAGCAAGTGTAAAGACACTGAACCTCTCCTTCCCTGGTTTATAGTCAGAGTAATCCTTAAATTAGAAAAGAGAAATTAAATCATATATTCCTAGAGCAGTCCTGTAGACTTTTCCTGACATACAGGTACATTCTTTAAAACTCTTGTTTTTCCCAGAAGTCCTTGGCAAGTACATCTTATGGGTGGAGGTTCAGAAAGACAGGCTTTCAAAATGCAACTCTTTTTATGCATTTACAGCTCCTGTGCTTTGTTCTTGTTGGGGAAGCAGGAGGGAAAGAGGAGGGCTGGATGGATGCTGGTTTTTCCCTGAGAACTTCACTCCAGTGGCATAGCACAGAGGGTCCCCAGCAGCGTGGGCTGGGGTGGGAAATGTGGATATTCAGCTGAGGCTGTGACCCAGAGGTGCAGAGGAGCCCTGGGACCAGCTCCCTCTGTGCCTTCTCCCTCTGCCACTGTGTTTGACATTTTTGAGGCTGAGGTCTGTTACAGTCGAGAAGTTTACACCAACAGGGCTCCAGACAGGAAATCTTATGACAGTATAAAAAAGACATTCTGAAGGAAATGAGTGAGATATTAAAACAGCCAGGTTTGGGAGCTTTTTGTTAGGTAGTTGCAATAAATTATTCTTTTGTGATACAGTCAAATGAAATATGTACACAGAATTCTTAGAACTTCCAAATATAAACAAATCATTATACTTTCCTTTAACTTAGAATGAAAAAGCTGTCAGGGTAGCTTTTGATGAGTACAATTGCACAATGCAACTACCAGACACTACTGAAGTTTCATATACATTTTTACCTTATTTTACTAATTTGAAGCTTTGACTCCTCTGTTGCTTCCTGACAAATGGAAGCATTAAAAATAGGCTATGTCTTGCATGTAGCTTTTCACTTTATTTTTCTTTTTGCAAGGGAACTGTACCATCTTTGTGAATAACCTTTTTAGTATAGGAAATATTCTCAGTTCTCAGAGGTAACAAAGAGAGTGTCATTCCAGTAATTATGTGCTGTTTGCTGCAATTATAGCCCTCAACCTGTAATTCAATCTGTGTGGGCAGACCATACATCCATGTGAAACCCCATTGGCTTAATGGGTTTTACACTGTTATAAAGACCAATTTGCATGTCTTAGATTATAAAGTCAGGCTAATGTGCATATCCCATAAGCATTTAAGGACACATTTCCTTAACTGACAGGCACAGAAATGTCCCTAATATGAGTAATAAGTCTGTGTTCATCAGCTGCACATTTGCTCAGAAGTACTGAAACTGTGGAGCTCATTGCCACAGGTTGGTGTGGGGCAGGGAGTATAAATTAGGGTTAATTTCATACAGGGACTGTCCATCAGGGCTGTAAAGCCTCGGAATCAGGCTTTGTAAAAATATGTCTAGACAGTTATTTTGAGTTTGTCCTGTTTTGGAAATGCCTTCTCTGGGCCTCACTGAATACCTTCATGTTTCAGCTACAGTGAAAGGAAAATTATCAGCCTTTAGGAAGAAAACTGGGATACAGAAACTGGAAACAGCTTGTGTAGGGAAGGCTAGCAAGACACGAAAAATGGAGATGGGGGAAATTCAAGGGATCTGGAATGGTAAATGAACAAGCACAGTAGAAATGCAGCATGAGACTTGAAGGGGGTTGATCTTGTCTTTATGACTTTTTATTGACAGAGCATTAGAAAAGAATTGTGGGAAAGGTTTACTTTATAAATGGTACTCAACATTTAATTTTCAAAATTACAACTTTATTTTTTTCCAGAGGTCTCAAAAATTCCTCTGCTGAGAGCTTATCACCCGAAAAGAAAATAAGATGCTGATGCACCTGGGTTGTATTGTTGAGAAGCTGTCTGAAATCAAAAGATGTTTAGTATTATTTGTAGTACTATTTGTGCTTTACCTTTTGCTTGGAAGCTGCAATCATGAGGATGTGGTAAATAGCAAAGTTCATGTGTACTTACATTGTATATCCCAAAAACCACCCTGCACCTGCAATAATGGAAAAAAATGTTTATTTTTTAACGTGTTGGGATGGAGCTGCTAAAATATTTAGCGTTTTATTTGTTCTTCTGTTATAATGTGTTCTAAAGTAAAATGTGAATGACATCAGCCAAAACAGTTATTACAGAGCTTACAGGCACAGCTCTGAATTGGGAGATTGTACAGAGCCATCAATAGCTTGCTGGAGCCTGACTGCAGAGTCTGCCATTATCTGAGGCTGAAATTCTGGATCTGTCACTCTTTATCATCTGTTATTTGTCACACAAAAGAGGTGATTTGTGCATGTCTTGGTTAAATAACTGAGTCACCCTATTTGTGCAGCAGCTGTGTGTCTCTGGGTCGGCCCTGCCAACACCACAACTACCACAAGCCCCTGCTCTTCTTTTCCTGTTCTAAGATGCTTTGTGGGCTGGCAGAGTTTGTGTTATTGGTAAAAGTAGGAAGGAAAGTTAAGCCTGGAAATGGAACAGTCTTTGAGAATGCAGAGCAAAGTAATAGCAGAGCTGGAAGATCAGAGTTCTGATTCAAAGTCAGGTACTGGAAGGACCTAAATATCCTTTCATAAAAAAAAAAAAAACCAAAGCCTAAGACTAAGCTGGAAATGAAATGGCTTTCCATTGGTCTCATAACCTGAAGTTTAAATATCTTTTAAATTCTTTTTTTCTATCTTTTTTCTCTTGTTCCTTTTTCCTTTATCTTCTTGGACCTTTCTGAAAAATGTAACAATTTTTAAGAGAAGCCTACAAGCATTTTTAATCACATTCTGTTTTTAACAAAAGTAAAGAATGATCCAATTCTCTACTTTTCAGGATTAATAACTACCTTCTTGCTATTATATTTAAAGTATTAGCTCTGACACTTAATGGAGTGTTAGACGTGAAGCAAAAGAAATGTCTGAAATGACTTAAATGAAATTCTTCCTCTTCCTGCCACCCACTGTTGATGCAGACATTAATGTTTTTGGAAACAAGAAGACAGGAAATACTTATGCTAAGCATGAAAAGTAAGAAAAGCACAATTTATTTTGAAGACCTAAGAATCCGTTCTTAAGCAGGAGATTTTTTTCCAGTCCCATTCTAATTAATTTTGTTAAACATATCAGAAATACTTCTTCCTCTGCATGATATCACAGAACTGCTTGATTTCCTTTTGCTAATTTTTTATGTCACTTTGGGAAAATAGTTTAGCTGTGGGATGCCTATACTGAAGTGCGTAAGTGATCTGCTTTAGTCCCACAAATCTATTTGTACTAAAATTGGGAGCAAATAACTTTAACTGTGCCATGAAGGAAATATAAATATACCATTTTTATATGTTCACTTGAGCTTTCTTTTTCCTAATATAGTCTGATTTTTAGAATATTATTTTATGATGAGGAGGGTCCTATTATGTGCAGCTCATTAAAAACTTTACACATCCCCTAAACCCTCTCATATTCAAAGCAATAATATCAGAAGAATGTAAGCACTTTTCATGGCAATGTTTGGCCTCTGAAGGTTTTATGAAGTGCAAGGAATGTACTAATTTACCTTAATCTTCTAGAGTACATAAGCCCCTTTAAAATTAAATTGGTCAATAAAGTGGGTTGGTGCAAAGTACAAGATCAATAAGGGGACCCATTAAAATCTATCAATCTCAGCTATGGGATGAGACAAAATTAATGCAGTTCCATCAGGATTTGAAAGCAAAGTTCTGACTGCAGTGGCATTCCTTTGCACTGGCAATCCACGACTTCCAGCCATCCCAAACACACAGCAAGTGCAGTTAACAAGTATATTTTACTTTCAGATTCTTGATCCAGGAAATAGTGACCAGCTTGAAGGTGCAGTGGTAGGGGAGATCATAAAGGTGCTTGTGTGGTGAGCAGGATGTGGCAGGATATGGCAGAAAGAAGCCAGGAAGTTTCTAAGGCCAGCTGAAGGAGAAGTTGAAGTTTGAATATCCCCAGGAGTTATAATGACCCAAATGAATCATCAGCATCCAAGCCCTGCCCCCCTCCTCACCTGACATAATACTTGGGCAGCCAAAGTGAAAGAATTATATTTTATTTCATTATACTAAAATCCTGGTGTAACAGTACTAATGTTAGATGTGTTTATTTTCACATAAATTTACACTAAAAAGGTGAAGTTGCAGATAAACTCAGTCTCTTCCCTAAAGAGCTTGTGGCCTAAAAGGGAACTGGGCCCAAAAGCACAGGAGAAGGGGTGGAGTGGTCTCCTAAAGTCACCCAGCAGAGCAGTGCAGGTGGAGCCCAGCCTCCCTGGCACTCACCTGGGCAGTGCTGCTGCAGCAAGCTGTAGCAAGGCTGATGAAATGGCTTCCTAATGAGACAGGGCATTTGATTAGAATTTATATAAAAGAGAAAAAAAAAACCCAGCCAAAAATCAGAGGATTGTACACTTGTATCTCTCTATCAGCAGCTGATTTCAAGCTCCACTGAGACTAAAGAAGGAACAAAGCTGTTTCAAACAGCTGCTTTTCAAACAACTAAATTCATTTCCTGATCAGAGCTGAATTCTAAAGCTCTTAAAGCATCAACTTCCATCTGAAAATGAGGGTAGGAGCAGCCAAGAAATTAAATGGTTTCCTACCAGACCATTTTTATTAGCAGTGTGCCTCCCCACTGGCAATAGAGCTCATGAGCCTGGAGCAATTCACTTTCAGTCTGTAATGGGTTCCTTCCATGGCCTTCACTCAGAACAGCCAAGAGCAGCAGAAGGAGCTTGTGCCTGACCTTTTCTCCTAATAGGAAAGAGATAAAGCTCCAGCAGTGGTTTCTTGCAGCAGTTTTACAACACACTGCAGCAGCTCATTACATATGGCAGGCTGACCTATAGATCGAATAGGTCAGCGTTTCAGGCAACCTGTCTTCAGCCTTCCAAAATGTCCCATCAACTCTCCTTGTCATCTCCTGTTCTGCTCTGTTTCTGCTGCTGCAGCTCTGTGTTTTGCTGCAGACAGGCTGAGGTGTTCTCCTGTGACACCAGTCTCCTGTGCAGTGTTGTCATCCCAAATTCTCTCCCTCTGCTGCTTTCACTTTCCCCACCTGTTAGGGAAGATGTTCTTCCCTGTTCTCAGACATGCTGGGCCACTGCTATGGGAATAGTGATGCTGCAGTGGCTGCAGGTGCATTCTGGGGGGAAGGACAAGACTTCTGGATCAGGCAAACATCAAGCATGCACTTGGCTGCTTTGTTTGTGGCAGTATGAGGGGGGATGAGGAATGCCAGAGAGGAGGCATTTTCCAGTGTCAGACTGAAACCTTTGGGATTGTCTTCAAAATTTTAAGGTGACTTGGTGATACTCTTCACCAAGCAGAGATTTGGTGAAATTCTTGTGCTCATTTTCCACTGAAGTCCGATGCCTGCTGGATTAGCCTGATGGGATGAAGGTAGAGCTGGGAAATTCACACTGGCACCTCTAACCTGTCTGCTTTTGGACAGAGCAAGGGAGCCTCCAGGTTTCCTCAGCTACATTGCTCAGGTCTCAGGACTTCATGCTTTGAGGCCAAGAAGCCTGAGAGCTGAGGCTTTGTCTGTAAATTAAAATACCTCCTGTCTCAGGACCTTGTTAATCCATGGGGGAGTCCCTCTGCTGGAATAGTGTCTGTACATCAAGAACTTGCCCCAGACTAGTGAGATAGCAATGTCAGATTTTCAGAATGTTTTGATGACATATTTGGCATTCCTTCCCAAAGAGAAGACAGATAAAGGGTAGAAGCCATCAATTCATTTAGCTGGAGCATGTGAATGAAACAGCAAAGGGGGAAGAAAGTATGGCCAGTTTTATGAAAAATGTTTGTCTCATCAGGGCACCTCAGAACTCCATTACCTGGAATGCTTTGGGATTTATTTAGTAAATACAATGCAACTTAAGCATCCAGATTGCCATCTGGGGGCAGTTAGAATATAGGATAGATTACATGGCTGTGACTGAAACTTCTGAGCTCTCAGTTTCCAAACTTCCACGCAGACCCACCTTAGCAGAGAGTTATGGCACTCCACTGCTTTCTTTGTAAAAAGGTCTAGTAGAAAATTGTCTCCAGCCAGCACACACAGGTTAAGCACAGATGGGAACTTGGCCTGCAGCCACTTTATTGACCTGAAAGGAAGGTGCTTGTGAAAGCTTAACTGGAACTATTTAAATAGTAACACTGTAAACAAGAAGAAACCTTCTTTCCCCCTATACCTCCCCTCCTTCCCCTCCCTTAAAAATCAAGGCAATCCAATGTCCAAAGCTGTTAATGTTAAGAGACAAAATAGGAAATTCAGGAGCTTTAGGGAGAGTATGATCCAACTTGTGTTCACATTTACAGCATTTCCCATCTCTGCTTTTCTGATCAAATGTGTAACCATAAGCACAGAGCTGACAGAAGTCAGAATTTCAGCAAGTCTATCACAAAAGCATTTCCCTCCCCACATCAGGGCTGCTAGCCACTTGGCTTGTCTTTTCCATGCCTCTGCATGATGGAGATGAGTCCAGAAGCAGCAAGTGGGGATGAAAAGCTCTAGAAGAAGTGAAGGAGACCAGCAGGGCAGATGTTCTCCAGGCAGAATCTTCCTTATCCCCTTTCCTTGTTCAGCTGCCTGTATTTCATGTCACCAAGTCCTCAGACAGCTCTGGATTAGGCTCCATCTCCAAATAACTCCAAGGCAGATCACTTGTATAAGTCTCAAACTCATCAATTCTTTACACAGATTTTCATTACAGAAAATGCACCCACCCTGCAGGACCTTGAGACAGAGGAGAAACCAAGACCCAACAGCCAATGTGTTACAGTGGACTCCAAATATTTACATTGTCAATACCATATTTCTTGTTTCCTGATGCTGGTCTACATGTTGTACGTAGTTTCTAGGCTTTCACAATTTTCAGAGGGGTGCCCAGGGATGGTTACTGGTTTCCCACTAGTGGGAATATCATTTTATTTTTCCAGTACTTTTTCAGCATAGATTGAATTTTTTCTTAGCTCCCTCAAGCTGTGGAAGCCTGTGCAATTTTATCCAGTACTGGATGCACAGCATTGGACATAAAAAGTAGGGGATATTTGTCAATTGATAAGGACTTTGGGCTGCCTTAAGAGTTATCTGTAGAGGTTGAGAATATATTTTCTCTAGCCAGAAAAAAATAATACAAAATGATTAAAATATGAAAATAAAACATGAAATATTAGGAAGACTAGAAGTGTAGTGACTCACTTGGCTCTGAATGTGACCTGGAAATGAAGCAGTTCCTGCAGTAGGATAATTCATAACAAATACAACGTCAGTATTTCTCCTTAGTTACATCCTTAAATATAACATAGCATGTATGAAATGCAAGAGGATTCAAGAGAGTTTATTTTTCTGGTCCCTGGTATCCTAGTTAAGAACACTGTGCAGAAGCTGCACAGATCCAGAAAAAAGAGCTTAACACCTGAAGCTGCATATGGTCAGACTGCAGGGCCTTCCTTACAAATCCATTTAAAGAACTGACCGTGTCCAGATCCCTATTTTTCTTTTCTTTTCTTTTTTCTCATATTTATAAAACATGTATTTCCCATATCTTTAGGAAGGATGATCAAGCAAGTGGTGGCTGCATATACAGAAAGGGAGGAGGTTTAGCTCTAAAGTTGGTGCAGGAAAACCTCCAGCTGTTTGATTTTGGGGGGGTGGGAGACAGGAACCCACAGACCCCATCTGCCAACAGTTCGTGACAAGCTGTGAGAGAGGCAGCTGGGAAGGGGCAGGGCCTGGGCAGGGCAGACTTCTGGGGGAGGTCAAAAAGGCAGTTTTGCCTGTTCATTCAAGATTTCAGGGGCTGATATACTGGAAATAGTAGTCTGAATCTCATCAGCCCCATAAGTTACATCTGAAAAACATGGGATTGAAGTGCATCCAGTGCTGGATCCCTCCAGTGAGTGCTCCCACGAAACAAGAGCCTTCCAAGAGATCCATGCAGACCTCAGTTTAGATACACAGAGGCCTCACTGCTGTTTAAAAGTCATGCTAAAGACCTTCTTGTGATTGTGAAAAAGCACTTTTAGTGGGCATGACGTAATTCTGTGTGATCTTAAAGCTTTTACATCATCTGTCTTTAAATAAAAATGCGCCTTTTGGCAAAAAATAATGTTACAATGTAATTAGACTCTATAGTCTGGAAATAAGCCCTCATTTTAAAGGCACTATTACTGGAAAGCTATTTACACAGCAGATGTTTGAAAATATCTGCTGCGTTTCCATTTTGCCAGCTAACCTTACCCTGACAGGCCTGGTTGGAGACATCCAGACGTAAATCCTCCCTAAGCGACTCCTGACGCTCCCAGCAAAACCATAAATTGCAGCTAATGCAGGAGGAGTCTGAAAGGTTCCAGCAGTTTCTGAAAATGTTGCCTTTTCTTTTGCATTTAAACAGATCCTTCCTGGTCTCAGCTCCTCCAGTCCTCAGCCCAAAGTGTTTGCTGTGCTTGAGTGTATTGGTTTATTCGGTTCAGGAGTAGTAATCAAATGTTTCAGTTATACTTAGTGAGAGGGGTAAATAGTCCCTGTAGTTGTTCATTAAAACCTCCATGATGTATGCATCAATTACCAAACAGCTTGAACAAAACAGAGGTAAATTAACTTTCTGAAGCTCGCTGTCATAGCCAAAAGGAGTGTAAAGCATTAAAAGTGATTTCATGGCTTAAAGTTCATCCAAAGTACTATTAGCTTTAAGTCCAATTTTCAACTGTCAAGGGGAATATTTACAATAGTAATTTCAGATCATTATCTTAGCATTTCAATGCAAATAGCCACAATTTAATTCATTATTACTCACATTACATCTTTATTTTGCCACCAACTGGTGGCTGACATTTCCCAAGTTACAAGGAAGAAATGCTAATTAGACTGGTGTGCACTCTTACCCTTTCTTAATTTCATCATGTTTGTTCTTCAGTGACATGAAGCATTTCCTTCCTTCTGGTCAACCATTGCTCTTTATCCCCTGCATCTCCTCAGTGGTCCAGTTGGAAAATTGAAATAGAGATAAGGCAAGTGAAATAATTGCCTGCTCTCTGCCTTTCTGGTAAAGTATCTAAGAGTATTTGTGCTAGTGTGACAAAAATGACCTCTTTCCTTCAGCCCACCCACCCAACTTAATTTAGAAAATCTGAAGTGATCTCTGGAGTGGAATACTATATGCATTAATATGCAAATGAACTGCCAAGAAAGTTCAGATTTGCATTTAGACTGGACAAAAGGGAAGGAAATGGCTTTCTCATGCTGTTCCCTTGCATCACCACAATTTCACAAATTACTAATCCCAGAAATTATGCCAGAAGGGACTTTATCACTACATTTCATTCATGCTTAGATTAGTTTGATTCATCTCAATGTGCCTGGCATTTTACAGTAAACCTTCAAATTTAAAGTGCAAGCAGGACCTCAGAGGCTTTGCTAAGAACGAAATGTGTTTGAAATAAACACAATTAGTAAACTTCAAATAAAAGATACCCTCCTGCTAGGGGCTAGAATAGTAATAGGCAGGAGGTAAGGTAATCTTGGGAAGGTTTCCCTAAGAATTAACAATTATGCCAGTGAGAACATCTTATCTCCATTAAAAATAATATTATTCAAGCATGCATATTTGGCACCAAAAAAAAAAAAAAAAAAAGATTTAGCAGGTGAATGACAAAATTATTGAGGGGAAAGAAAAAAGAAACCTATAAGGCAAAGCAGTAATCTAGTTTCCAGATGGATGGAGTTTAATCCTTCGCCTCCTGTTTTGCTATCTGAAGTTTAGTCAGCTCACAAAATGAGGAATCATTCCTGAGGTAAATTCAGGTCCCCACAAATTAAAGAGTATTTTTCAACAGATGCTTTCCTGAAGACCTTCTGTATGTCTAATATTTGTTTTAATCAGGGGAGTGTTGGCTAATTTATATTTTTTTGCCAAGTGAGTCAGTGTTTCTGTGTCTGTAAACAGACAAGCTTCCAGGAGCACAGGTGCCCCAACAGGCAGGTACTTTTCAAAAATAGATATAATGTTGAAAAAGTACCTGCCCTGGGGCATCAACAAAGAGGAATTTCAAGATCAGTTTTATGTTTGCTTCTTAATCTTTCTGGGGGATTTTTTTTTCTCCTCCCAGCTACTGTAGCAAAGAAAATACTGTAAGTCTTCACATTTCTGTTTGCCAACATTTATTTGCCCTTTGGTTTAAATGTGTACAGTGGGAGGGTAATAGGGCAGTGCCTTTTACTGCTGGGGATACATTTTGCTGTGTCTGTTTTTCAGATGGCTGGAAATGAAGTATTAATATTTGTTCTTTGGAGAAATGCAACAACATTTTTCTATGTCAAAGAGACTTTCCCCTCCTCCCCCCTCATCCTGCCGTCCTGCTCTGAACCTTTCCCTGTGGCTCTCTTTTGAGTGAAAAAAGGGGCATTCTATTACAATAATCTGTCCATTCTAAAGCCTTTCCCTTGTCTCCATATGAGGAGAGGGAAGGTAAGCACAACCGTCATGTTTTGGGGGTTTTTGACCATTCTGTTCAGCACAGCTGGTTAAACCCTTCCCGCCATGTCTCTGTAGGACTTTTTGTGCACACAAGTCCCCACTTCAGCCTCTCACATCTAATCAGCAGAAACTGAAATAAGCAGACTTAATTTTAGGACTCTGATTAAGTCCCTTTGTTGTCTGATGCCTAAACGGGAGAATTTTTGTAAGTATTTCTAAAATCCTCTGGACAAAGGAATCTGTTTAGAAGCTTTGTTGAAATGAGAACAGAACAGCAGCCTGGATGGGGGGTGTGGGGATTTGGTGGCCAAACCCAGCCTGACATTTGTCCTCATGCTGATTTATGGTGGAAAAAGGCAGGTGTGAGACACTGATCATCTGGGCCAGGCTCTGTCTGTGCCCAAATCAACAGCAGTGACTTAGCATTCCATGCTGAACTGGCCAGAGATGCAGAGGCAGCAGACCAAGAGCCCCCTACCCCTGATTTGCCATCTGCTGGCACCTTGTGTGGCTGAGCTGAAGCCAAGCTCACGCAGTGCACAGGAACCTGCAGTCCTCCCTGCTCTACTGCTGTACCTCTGTTTTCCATGGGTGCACAGTGAGCACGAGGATGCATCCAGCCGTCTTCCCCAGTTTGGGAAATGGTTTTGGTGGTTTTTACAGTGCCATGGGATTTGGTTTTCACATGCTTATATTTCAGTTCTTGATAGCCATCTGATTTGCTGTGGTTTTGAGGTCCTCTGTAGATTTCCCACTTGCTGCTTGCTACTCCTAATGTTCTCAACCATCCTTTTCCCTCATTTTTAGACCAGAGGACTGTCTGTTACATTATGTTTTCCAGTTTTCTTTTGCTTCCTGATAAAGACTGAAGATCTTTTCTGTACCACAAGCCAGTCAGTAGTTTGACTGGAGGTGTCTGTTTTGCATAAAAACTTTTCATGTTCACTGGAGTGATGTTAAAGAAGCCATAGAAGGTACATGACATTTTCAACAGTTTGAGAAAGAGCTAAGGACACAAATTTCCCTCAAGCATTTACATGCTTGTATCTTGTTAGCATGTCACCAGGATTAGCCTGTTTAACCTCTCTGGCAACCCTTTTCTGTTCCCATTTGGAATGGGGCCTTGCAGTGTCTGGGTTATAAGCTTGTTCACTCTATTAATTAAGGGGAACTAAGTAAAAGTGAAAGTGAATGTTGATCAAAGGTCATTTAAAAATTTGGTGTTGATATCTTCAGTTATGGCAGAGAGGTTTGTGGGGTTGGGTTGGAGATCTAGAAAGTGTTAAAAAACTGCAAAAATCATTACCAGATCTGTGGCTTGTGAGACAACCCTTTGTGACTCCTCCAATTTAAGGCACCTTGACTTCACGTTTTTCAGAAATTTTGATTTTCTATCTAGACACCAATATCAAAATAATAACTAATCATAGTCTTCGTGCAGATCAAAGAAACAAAACCAGTTGTCAGCTCCTTATTCACTTCTGAATTGTTTATGTGGAATTTTTGAGGTTTTTTTTAATACACCTAAAAATTCCCAGGGAATTTTAGGAGAATGTCTGAAAAACCTTCTGTCACTCTGGTTCCATTGCCCAGTCACCCACCCATGTCACCAAGGCTGAGCATTTCACTGTTTTCAGATTGTTTCATCAAACTCTCAACATTTCAGAAACCAACAACAAAAACCCACTTGAGTCGGAGCCTGGAAGCCTCCATTAAATCTCCTCTTTGTGTTTAGAAACACTGGAAATCAGATTTGTAATGAGAATCTTCAGTCTAACCCAATTTTGGTTTCTGTTATTGCAACTGTATTGTACAAATTAGAGCTGTACCATGTTGGCAATGCCCCAGTGAAAGGTCAAAAGCACTTTGGAAGCAATGGGTGGAAGCAGCTTTTCTCTCAAGAAGGGGAGCACACGGAGTATTACTGCCAGCAGAGCCAAGGCTGGCATCCTCCTGCATCAGCCTGGATGCTGGAGCCAGAGGGGAAAACCTCAGTCTGAATAATGACTAAATAAACCAGGAAAATGAGCTTTTTTCCAGAAAAATAATCAGAGTAACAAGGTAGTACAAACAAGTTGCAAATATGGAAGTTTGTAGGTGGGACAAAAGATCTTAAATGAGCGTATAATTTTTCAAATTTTGTCCTTCACTTCCATTCCTGTGTAAATTTGGTCATTCCTGCCACTTTCTTCCCAACAAAAATTAACATTCACCTCAATCTTTTCCCTTCCTCTATTTCCTCCCTGACAGCTGTGCTGGGGTCTCTCCACCCTTTTTAGATGGACTGTGTTGATATTAAAAATAAAATTCACATCCATTGGAGCTTAAATTCTAGGTGCAATTCTGGCTCCTTGAGAGGAAGGCCAGGTCTCTGGATGTGCACAGGACCACCCTGCACAGCAGAGAATTTGTGGCACTTAAAGCCAATAATAATGTCTGTGTCCCACATCCTCACCGTAAGTGACCACCTCGGAACC
Source organism: Lanius collurio (assembly GCA_020086605.1). Lineage (NCBI taxonomy): Eukaryota > Metazoa > Chordata > Aves > Passeriformes > Laniidae > Lanius > Lanius collurio. Next base: position 756,251 of record JACBWW010000022.1, read on the forward strand.
CTCCTCGACTCCCTGCAACTGGGACACCAAGGGTGGATCTTTACACTGGCCCAGATCTCAGGTACCTCTCTGCCCGTGTCAGGAGAATGTCTGTGGGCCAAGGTTTGCTCTGTGGCTTTGTTTGCCTGTCTTCCCCTCTTACTCCCTCTGAATGTCCAAAGGAGAGAACACTTTGTTTTCACTTGCTGTTTCCATACTGCCGTTCCTTTCTGTAATTCTTCTCCCACAATGTTGTTGTGTGTCCTATTCTGCCCTTTCCCTGTCCCCCCCAATCAAAGAACAGACTCAGAATGGTTTGGATTGGAAGGGACCATAAGGATTGTGTTTCCAACCCTGGCCAAGGACCCCTCCCACTGTCCCAGGCTGCTCCCAGCCCCAATGTCCAACCTGGCCTTGGGCACTGCCAGGGATCCAGGGGCAGCCACAGCTGCTCTGGGCACCCTGTGCCAGGGCCTGCCCACCCTGCCAGGGAACAATTCCTGCCCAAGATCCCACCCAGCCCTGCCCTCTGGCACTGGGAAGCCATTCCCTGGGGGCTGGCCCTGCAGCCCTTGTACAAACCCCTCTCCAGCTCCCTTGCAGGCTCCCTTCAGGCACTGAAAGGCCACAGTTAAGTCTCCCTGGAGTCTTCCTCAGGCTCAGCCTTCCCTCACAGGAGGAGCTCCAGCCTTGGATCATTTTACAAGGTGTTCCAAACCCAGCCCAACCCACTGCTCTGGTCCTGTGAGATGCCACCTGACCTCTGGGCCCCAGGATGTCAGTCCTATTTATAATCTAGGTTTGCTCTCCAGTTCTGGTGCAGATAGGAAAGTGCAGTGGTCCCTTGAAAAACTCTCTTCCAGAACCAGAGGATGCAGTAAACAATTAATGATGGTGCTAAATGAATTGTCATGCTCTGATAGAAGGCTTCTGTGAAAGTGTGTAAAGGTGAAGACAGCGAAAATACATAGAGTGTGATCACATTTCTGAAACCACTCATTAATAATAAAAGGGGAAAAAGAAATGAAAGGGAATGTGAGAAAATGTTCCTTCTCTTTCAAGTCCCAGAAGTTCAGGCAGGGAGCCTGAAGTTAGAGAGACCCTGCTTTTTTAGATTAAAAACTGCTGGGTATTTTTTTTAATATTGTAAGCTCTGGCCTTCTAGAGCAATGACCCAAACATTACCTACAGTAACTGTCCTGAAAGGTCACATGAATATTATGGTAAAGTTGATCTAGTGATTAGGAAAAGTTATTTCCAATTGGTTTCTCTTTCTCTTTTGATATAGGTATTTTGCACTCTCTTTTTCTCTCTGGTATTCTGCATATTTTAAGCTAAAAATAATTTATATCCAATAATACTCTCCTGCAACAGCTTTGCTTCTGGATGCTCTTTTTTAACACTTAAAGGGGTGTTCTGATTTCACAGTTAGAACACCCTTTACTTAATCCACTTAGCAAATAGATTAAAAACATTCTTATAAAAAAATGCAGGTATTAACCACAGCCAAAAATGTTGGGGCTGCCAGAGTGCCTGGGCACAGCTCCCTGTGGCAGGCTCAGCTCAGTCGTTCCCAGTCCACAGCACAGCCCCTTAATGGTGGCTTTGAAGAGCTTCCCAAACTTGCTGCCACTGGTGCCCTCCCAGCCTGCAGCCCGTCAGGAGCTGCTGCCCAGGCTGGGGAACCTCTCTGCTTCTGACAAGTCCTTCAGAGGGGGCTGTGGCAGGACAGGAGAACGTTGCCAGCAGCCCTGACATACTGCATGGGCTGTGCTAAGTCAAACCCCTTTGTATTCCCCCCAGGAATTTAATGAAGGAATGCCAGTGAGTGTGGCAGTCGTGTCGTAAGTTATGCTCAGTAATTCCCTTGTGCAGCCAAGCTGTTAAGGTTAGACTACATATGCTTTCTTCAACTCTTTATCTTAAGGCTTCTCTGCATAATCAGGCTGATTTTTAAGCTTATTTATGGCTTTCCTTTTGGCCTATGCCTTTCTTAGGCTTTCAGTTTAAAGAAAACAATGCTGATGAGCAGCCCATTAGAATTAATCACTTTTCCTAAAAGAATGATTGTTAAATTATCAAAATTTTGTTGTGATTAGCTCCTGCAAATAGCAAATATCTCTGGGCTAAGCAATTCTCTTTCCCAATATGAGGAGTCATTGCCATCCCATTCTGGATTATGCAGCCTGAATGGTCTTGGTCTGTCCTGAGGCGAAGCTGATTCTTTCTTCCAAGGACATGATTTCCTTCTCTTTGCCCAGTAGTGCCCTGCACAGTGAAGTGCTGAAATCTCCATTATCAGTTTCCACTGGAGGAGAGTTGTGTGCAAGGTTACAACACATCCCTCTGGGTTTGAGCTCTTTGCTAGGGGCAGTACTTTCCAATGTTTCCTGGTTCACCTGCTTACCTGGGACAACTTCTGTGTTCCAGTGAAGATAAGTACACCAGATCTGTGCTGGTATCTCTCCAATTTGGGGGTTATAATATCAGTGCTGGTGCCACCTAAAGGGAATGGTTGTACCAAGTCTGACTTGTGGAGAATAATTGTGGAGAATTGCTCTTATGTAGCTACTCTCTCCACACTCTTACATACTCTCACTCTACCATTTAACTCTGGTGGTAAATGGGAAAGTTGCTCTTTAATTGCTTAGTGCTGAGTCTCTACATCTACATTTCATATTTTATGACTCTGTCTTAGCTATCACAATCCCTTCTATGCACAAGGAAGCAGTAAAATGCCTCGGAACACAGAGAACTGTTGAATTTTTGATAGTATCCTGTTGTATCTGTTGTAGCAATAAGTTGTTAGAGGGGTTTTGTTTAGGTTTTATCTGGAGTTGTTTTGGGGGGGTATTGGGGAGTTTGGGTTTGGTTGGCTGGTGTTATTTTTTTTTTTTTTTTTTTTTTTTTTTTTTGCTGAGGCTAAATTCTCTCTGAAAAAAACAAAACTGCCTTACATAGTTGAGAGATATTTATAGCAAGCTCTCTATGGGTTGGCTCTAGCAAGTTGGAATTTCAGCCAGCTACTCTGTGTCTGTACTTATCCTTTGCTTGAGTCAAGGCACATGAATATTTTGCTCCATATGCCTTTTTGACTGTGATGAAATGTGATTCCATGACCTTACATTATGTAAGAAAAGTCACCTGATCTCAGAGAGTCTCTGGGGAAACTGGTGAAGCTCTTGGTGGCATTCATGGATTTCTTTAAGACAGCAGGGAGTGGAGGGTCTCTGGACACAGTGAGACAAGAAATGTATTTATTCCTGCTTGGGACAGGGGGTGTGCTTGAAAACCTGAAATTCAAAGGCAAATTTCTGTGAATAGAGAACTCCTCTGCAGAATGCCAGGGTGCCCCTCTGCAATCACACTACTACTCAGTTTTCCTTAAAACCTGCTGAAAAGGAGGAATATTCAGCATGGGATATCAGTGACAGGAGAAGCTGTTTCATCTCTCTGTTAGAAAAAGGACCAGTTGGCAAGTACATTGTAAGGTACCCCTGCAATAGTCATTTTAATATTAATAAAGGTAGTGTACAAGTGTGCTTTCTAGCTCAGTCCTGCCAATTAGAGGAAGATCCTCCTACACATTCTTTCTGTACTCTGCTTTTTTGCAATGCTTTCACCTATGCCATCTGTGATGTTTGTATTTCTTGATGACCTTTTCAACAGTTTGTTGCTCTCATTCTTCTGTCCATGTGAGAGAGATGGAATTCTCCAAGGAAAGCTACTTGAACATATGGCAAGGTACAATATTGTAGCATGTAAGCTGACATTCATTACTGCTTCTCTGTACTGTTGACTTTATTTTTCTCTCTAGTTTGTTGTTGTTGTTGTTTGGAAGAAGGTTTTATTATTAATAATCATTCTAAACTTGGGAAAGAACCCCAGTATGTGGATTGAAGTTTGAACCAAGTTCATACCAACTGAGGAGCTGGACCAAGCTGTAGATGAAGCCTTCAGATATGAAAAAAGATGATTGTGCTCCAAAGACCTTAACCTGCTTTTTTTTTCCCCTACCAAATTCTGCCAAGCATGGGCATAAGGAACATATTTGAGTACAGGGTCAAAAGCAGTTGTGAGTCAGTGGTTTCATAGATGGGGCATTTAACATTAAAAGTGAATGGGAAAATTCACACCGTGGAAATTCTTCCAACAATTAGAGAGTAAGGGTGTTCATGTCGGGCAACTTCTCACAAGAGAGGAGTGTTACAGTCAGGGAAAACTTGTCCATATCATGAAGGTAATAAAAACTGTGGCTGGCTGAGGTGTGCCACAGGTGTAGAGAGAGGGCTGGAAGGTAGGCCTAGCATGGGTTAAACGATGGGGCTATTTTTGCAGCCTGTGTTTCCCGCTGACCTTTTCAACAGCTGCCTGCTTTTGTTCTTCTGGCCATATGAGAGAGTTAGAATTCTCCCAGGGAGCCTGCTTGAATGCCTGCCATATCCATCCATTTGTGTGAATTAAAAGGGTATTGTGTGGACATCATAAAAATGAGAGAAGAGATGGATGCTACTGAATTAAGCTGGAAAACAAGTGAAGCATTTTCCAGGAGTTTTGCTGTCAGAATGAAAAAGGAGTACTGGATAATTTATAAATCTGCAGATGAGCAAATGACACAACTTCATATGTTCAAATGACAATACTTTCCATATGTTAGATGAAAGGTGAATGGACAGTAATCTGATTGATGGAAAGGAAAAGAAGGAATCCCCAGGGCAGTGGAGAAAGAAAGCAAAGGAATGGTTTTTGTTCTGTTAGAAAGGAAGTAATCTGACATTTGACTAAAGATGGGAAGCTAAAGGAGCTGGTGGTGGCTCATAAGCAGAGTGTGTAGAATCAGGTGTGGGAGTATTAACCAGAAGTCAACCAGCAACAGAGATGGTTGATGGGCAAAGTCAGTTTTGAGAAAGAAGCAAGAGGAAAATTCTTGAGAAGGGATGAGGAAGAGATTAAAAAACAAAGCAAAACAAGAAAAGCACTAATATTGCTCCTTAAAATAACTAGAGAGGATGTTATTATTTACAGCTTACAGCTTCTGCAAGGTCAAGAAAAATCCACAGATGCAGTTTAGTGAGGGTTTCAATCAAAACAGTCCATATTAGCAAGGATATTTATGTTAACACATAAACAGTGATTGATACTTGCAAATTTAGAGCCCAAATTTTAGTTACTGAAAGTCTATGCAAGAGGAAAACAACTTCATTATTTTTCACAATGTCTTCCTCTGTAGTACCTTCATTTCACACATCTCACTATTCCAAGAAATGGCCAGGCTGGCAGTGGTGCTCTGAGGTTTGTGTTTAACCCATTTGAGTTGTCAGGCAGTCCCTGGTGAAGGCACAGGGTGTGTCCCTCTGCCTGCCCTCAGAAGCTGCAGATCCCCCTGGGAACACTCCCCCAGTGTCCAGCTCCAGATTTGGTGATGTCCTTAGGAAGGACAGGGGAATCTGGAGGGTGAGGCGTGGGCTGCTGCTGATGCAGAGCTGCAGAAAGCTCCATCCATGTGTAAGCTGCACCACTGCCTTACACCAACGAGGGAGGGTCCAGCTGCCAAAGTTGTGGCAAAAAGGCCAGCTGAGTGTTGCAGATGCAGATAACTCACTCCTCATTAGCACACTTGGGGTTCTGCCTGTGTTTGCTGTGCAGGAACCCATCTCCAGGCTCTAGTCTTTGCAGCTCCTTTTTCCTTCTTACATTCAAACGTGGCACATTTTTAATCAAGTACTGTGAATAGCATATCAAAGGAAGTGGTTGACCTTCAGATCAATGCAGCTGATAACCTCATCCATTTATTACATTTGAGCAAAATGGTGCTTCTATCAACTTTGATAAAGAACAAAACCAGAAATATCAGGAAAAATCTCCAGCACGTTTCAAATGTTTCGCTCCTGTTGGTTTCAGCAGTGCTACTTCAGAGCCCTTCTGTAACACCAAATTCCAAATATTCTGGGAAGCAGGGAGTGTGTGCCCGAGGAAAGCACGCACAAAACCAATTCTTTTATTCAGTGTTTACTTACTCTGCGGAGTTGTCTCAAAGCACCAACTACCATCTGCAAAAACAAGATTGCTTCCCTCTGGACCCAACTTGCATAAATATTTCAGTGGATAGATACATAAATTTAAAAAAAAAAAAGATGTGGTAAATTGAAAGGAAGAAAAAAACAAATCTGAGATGGGCTGATTTGTAAACAATAAATATTACATCGTCTTTACACAATAAAGTTCCATAAAGGACATCAGATGATCAAAGTTATGAGAAAGGCTTACTGGATATAGAAAAGGATGGCTCTCAGGGTCCTAAACTACTTGAAATTCAGGTATTCATTTCACTTGGTGGTAGCCTTTTAATAGCCAGCTGCTTGGCATTGGCTGTTTGATACTTTATCATTTCTTTATTTTCTGTTATCTCAGTCATAATCACCCCAAGTAATTATTCAACTCCGAAAGAGTCTGCACAGAGCACTGCTAATGTCCTGTGGTTTCTTTGCCCATCTGAGTTGTCATATGGTGCTCTTTCCAAAACCACATTTGTAGAGCACAGCCTTGGAACTGTTTAATTTGCTGGAGAAGCGTTTATTATTAAACACTAGACTGTTATCAAAACAATTCAATATGCATGACCTAAATCTATTTGTGGTTAAATAGTAAGGTCTGGAGGTTAATAAAAAGGACTGCAGCAAGCTGCTCACAAGATAATTCAAGAAATTTATGAAGGATTGTAGAACTCCAGCCATTTTTCTGTCGGGATTAAGATAAAGTAAATATAAAAGGAAAATGATAGTTCTATATTACTATTTCCTTAACAATATAGAGAAATCCCATTGTTTCAAAGGTTAGGTGAGACAAAGAGGAACTATGTGCAGTTGGTAAAAAGCTGGAGTTTTTCCTAAATTTAGAAAAATGGGTTTTTCCTCACTCATCAAGTAATTCTTCGTTTTATTTATTTTTGGTTGTTTTTTTTTTTTTTTTTCCACTGTCTTTAGCCTTGTGAGTGTGAATTGCTAGAGTGGGAAGGAGAAGAGACCTAAATCAGCTTCCAGTTCAGCATTTAAGCAAGCACAGTCACTTCTCAAGTGCTGCTGAGTGTCACAGCAAGACAGGGAAGGGAAGTGGCACTAAATGACTCCTGAAAAGTCAGTAGGCTTATTAAGTCTTACTTAAAAAGTTGATTGGGGAGCTAATTTAGAGCTCCCCTGTCCTGCCTTTTAAGTATGATAAAAACCCTTAAAACACTCTCAGTGGTGCTAACAGATTCAGAGTGGCATTGAGTGTGGACGTGGGGTGGGAACAGGGAAACACAAAGTTAGAAGGACTGGGTACCTTTGGAGTCCATGCCTGTGCATTTTTCCTAGAGGGCAAGGGGGAGATGAAGGGTATTTTTCTGTCTGCTGCTTGCAGTGCTGTTTTTTACTGCCCAGTGTCCTGCCATCAGAACCCTTTTGGTCAGTGGATGGAAGCCTAATGTGGGTCTAAATGCCATCCACATCCATCCTGACTTCCTAAGCAGCAAAGGATTGGGGGGGAGGGGGGTAAATAACAAACTGATGCTCCTCGGGGGGTTTATTGATGTTAATGGCATTTCCTTATTGTTCATGTGGACATGGTGGCATCACATAGTCAACCAAGCACTGAAAAGGTGGCATTGGAAACTGTTGTTCATGCTCTAAATTGCTTCTCAGCTGAGCCTTTAAAAGTGAATGTCATTTCATAGCAAACTGCCTGCCCTTTTAATGGAAATGTCAATCCTTTAGAAAGTTCTTGTTTAGAGGAACCATGTGCTACACAATACTCCTAATGAAGATCTTCTTCCTTTGTCTCTGCACTTGCCCTCTCTTTTATTTCCTCCCATGGAAATACCAGCCAGGACTCTTCAATTATGGAAAAAGCTTTTCATTTTAACAACTGTTTTGCAGGCATTCTTGCTAATGCATTTTGTCCGCCTTTGTTTTCCAGCCTCCCATTTCTATTGTCATCTTTTAAAATGACAGGAGACGGAGATTTTTCATTAGGAAAGAGCTAAGATGAGGCAGTACAGTTCAGTCTGTGCCTGGAAGAAAGAACAAAGGCTTGACTCCTTAATTTTAAGCTCACTACAGGTGCATATTCAACAAGATATTATTGTCTTGTGGCCATTAAAAGTGTACCAACTGGAAACATTTTGAGAATGAATGCTTAATCTATGACATCAATGGTGTGACCCACCAGAGTGTCTGAGAGTGTTTCATTATCCACAGAGTGTGTACATGCTTATTTTTATCCTCTCCCAGCCAAGAGTCAAAACACATTATTAGTTTAAACTCCAGGGAAAGAAGATTAAAGTGGGGTTTTTCCAGGACCATGCCAACAGGGCTGCTGCTGGAGCTGACTGCACTCTCTGTTTCCTTCATCATACTCTGATTACTATGGAAAGGGCAGGGTCTCTACCCACACCCAGTACAATCTTGGTTACTACTGAAACAGAAAACAATCCACAAGAGGACAGTTTCAAGCATTATTGCAATCGCTATTCCCTATTATTAAACAACCTGTCAATTGTCTAAACTTATTTGGAGAGTATTTCCATCTCTATCTTACTTTCCTTGAGATGGAAAAAAAGCAACATTAAATCACCTATGGGAGTCAATGAAATTTGACACTGCCTATACATACATACATATTTATATATATATATGGAGATATACATGGACAATATTTAACAAATGCATTTCTTTCTAACTTCTTTGCTAACTAATGATAAGTCCAAACCAAAGTGTGGTGTTGTGTATGATGTTTTTGTCCACTGTGGAATACTTTCATCTATAGTTCTGAAATACAGGCCATTGTAAACATGTATTGATAGCAAGTGTGTTATTGAATCTCTGGGGTACCAATAAGGGAGATACCAGTCTGTCCCCTGAGATCTGAAAACACACACCCTTCACAAATAAGCTTGTTCTTAACACCACCACTGTGTTATCAATCTTTCATCAGAAAAAATTATATGTTGAATTCACTTTCTGCACATCATTCCTGTACTATTATTATTATTATTATTACTATTATTATTATTATCATCATCAGGAAGTTGAATTTAGTTAATTGCTCCAGTTTTAGCTTACTCTAAATTTGCAATATTATTGAACCTGCCTTAAAAGGGAGACAAACAAATTTTATTATTAATGATAGGCTGAAATAGATAAAAGATCTTCTGTGTCCCTAGTTAAATGCCCTGCAAACCGTGCTGGGTGCACAAGACAATCCTCTAACATTGCAAGAGCCCAGCTTAGCACACACTTAACCCCTGCAGGCACAATAACATCATCCCAAAAGGAGGAGTGGCTGTGCCAGGATGGAACAAACCCCTCTGGCTTGCCTTAGCTGGCTTTGTGGCTCAGGTTTGTGCCAGTTAATGATGGGTTGTGGGCCCAAGGCTGTGGAGAGCTGTTTGGGCATGCTGGGCTGCTGCTAATTCTGTCTTGGGCCCAGGGTCTGCCACTGCTCTAAGTGTTTCCATGTTGTTCCTTTCTGAGAGCACCGCTGTGCTTTGGGCTCTGGCACAATCTGGGAGCAGTTGTTTTGTTATCAGAGCCTGGCAGGCTGTGCTAGTGTACGACAGAAGAGTGTAGGGACAATAAATGTATAGGACGTTTCTCTCTACAAAGCCCCAGAATTCTTTTATTGTCCAGGCCTGTCTCGTCTCTTCGTGTCCTTCAGCCCCTTCAGCAGCACTGACTGAAGTTCAGTTCAGCTCCACAGGTGAGGGACAGCAAAACCTGCTGTCCTGCCCTCATCATCCCTTTGCATATCTATGGCTCTGTGGGGAACAAAAGGAAAAAAAAACAAAAACAAGAAGAAAAAGTGTGAGGGTCATCTAGATAGAGACAGAAATGAAGATATAACTGTGATAAGAGTGCTTATGTGAAAGAGTGAGCACAGGGAGTGGCAGTGCCTGGCACACAAACCTGCCAGAATGATGGAACCTCAATGGGAAGGAACTTGGAGGAGGGCAGGAAGAGAAATGAGACCCAAAGTCAAAGAGAGCAAAGTTCAACTGGAGAATTTAACCCCTAGAGCCTGAGCTACCACAAAGGATGAGTTACACTGCAAGAATAATTCTTCTCTGGGAACTTTCTCATCTGGATGATTTCTGAGAGTCCTGGGCTTAACCTATTGCTATGGCCTGGAGAGAGCCAAAGCTGAGCACTGGGGTTGGAGTGGGACTGCAAAAGGATGTTGAGGGACAGTGGATTGCATAAAGACTTCTCCTCTGACACTGTTTTCATCCTTTTCCACATCCTGACTTCCTGCTGTTGACTTCTTCACTGGAAGGCAGCTGTGGGAATTATCTGACAAAGACAGATCATCTAGTGCTAAAAATAAATGAGATAAAGGAATGAAAGATGCCAGTATGAAACCAAGCCCATCCCCCAAAAAGATGCTTTATTATATTTCTTTATCTGCACAATGGTGGCAGGGACACTTTGCTGCAGAGGTAGAAACAGGTAAATCCAAGCAGGTTCTTTTTCCTGCTCACCCAATTATATAGAATACATATTCAATTGAATATAGAGAGGGACTAAGAAACTTGTGAAGCAATTGATTTTTTTGTGTTCATCTAAACTGGAAGGCAGACAGCAGTGAGAAAGGACAGTAGAGCAATTGTCTTCCTAGAGGAACAATTTTCAAAGTTTGTAAATTATGTGGGAACAAATATTGTATAAAAAATTTTTTAGCCTTTGTTGCAGATCCTATGAGCATTAGCTAAATATTCACAGGACATCATAATATAAAGCCCATTTACAAAGAATGAAACAGTAAAAGCAATAGGTGTTCAATATTCAGCATTTTCACCTCAACTGGTTCATCACTGAATATCTGCTGCATGGGGAAGGGGCTGTGTGCAAACACTGAGCGTGACAGTACAATTGCTTCTTTCCTGAGGTGGATTAGAATCTTGTGGGTGATTGACTCCCAGCTCAGCACTGGGGTTTTTTAGAACATCCTCTGGTAGGTGGCCAAGAGAAAGTTTCTTGTTGAAATGACAGAAATTCTTTGACATTAAATGTTTTCTTAGAACATATGTTGAAATGTCTCTACCATTTCAGTGATGAGCTTCCTTTCTGGCACCTATCAATGTATGCTCATGGTAATCACAAGCAATATCTTGTCAACAGCCATCTACCATAAGTGATCCTAATCCACTTTGCAATCATTTTCAAAGCCTCTTCATTTTCACTGAATGGATTGTTTTGTTTCGAAGAATTCCTGCTAATGTGCAAAATTGCCCTTAGTTAAATCCATTGTAGGAGCTGAAAAGAGATACAAGTATAAACCTTCACAGCTGGAGCACAGAGCTCCGTGGCTGCAGCTCACACTTTTCATTTTTCACATGCAGCATATGCTGGGAGAGTGAGGAGCAGATGCAGCTCCTTTAATCACGTGCATTTTGTTTCCATGGTCCTGCCTTGGGAGGGTGCACTCCCTCTGTACCTTTGTTCGTGGCTCCAGATACGTGCAGTAGATGTGGCACAGTACTGGCATGGCTGAGATTAAGCTCGGAAATGAAGGTTCCACGGCCTTTGTGTGAGCAGCTCATTAAAGCAGGCAATATGTGGTGTGCAGGTGGCAGCAGAAATGCAGCCTGGAGTGTTTTGACTGGGCTCAGGCTGCTGATGCACAGGGAGGGCTTGGCATCTGAAGGTGCTCCCTGTTATTATCGACCAGGGCTGGAGGCCATGGCTTTACCTGCTGCTCTGGGCTCCTGCCAAACCCTGTCTGGCACCAGCAAAAGGACTTTTCTCTGCTTCCTCCTCCACTGTCTCTGGCTGTGTTGCTGGGGGAAGATAAAGGCAGTCCGGCCACACTCTGTGCAGAGTTTTACCAGTCTGGAGATGAAATCCAGCTCTGCTGGATGTGACCTGCTATTTTCAATATCTTGCATATGAAATGCCCTCCAAATATTCTGAGATGTGCCCACTTTCACTGAAATGATGTGCCTCCTTTGCTTTGTACATCTGGAGTGCTGGAGAATGAGCAGATTTATTTTTTTTAACATTGCTGCCCTTCTTCCTGCAGCTTAGACACCACACAGTATTTCCATTGGTGCACAGACAGAATATCAGCTTTTCCTAACCCTGTTTGAGATGTAGGGGAGCCAGGCAAGTCCATATTTTGAATCCACACTAATTGGGATAAACATCAAAATAAATATTTACACAATATGCGTAGGGCAGTTTCAGTGGCTGCTTACTGTGGGGCTGTGGGCTGATTTTACTGCTGCTTCTGGAGATTCTTTTTAATAATAGCTGACAATTGGATCCCAGCTTCCCCCTGCTAAATCAAGATTTGTGCTTTCCTATGGGGAAGGGGTAATGGATATGGATATGTTTACTAAAGCCACACATGAGCGATGCTACGTCCTGAGGAATTTGACAAAAACAAATAATTAAATATTTTTTTAGCCAGCTATTGGTCTAAACAATCACATTTTTCAGGAGTATTCTGGGTTTGGGTTTTATTTTGTTTTTGTTCTTGATTAGGAGCTGGTAACAGTGGAATACTTGAATACAAAAATAGTTTCTTGTCAGAAGTCCAATCCCACATCTCTAAAAAGTTATATTTTCTCTCTCTTATTTTGTCTTCTTTGCCTTCCCTGTTATTGATGCACATAATAAAACACTAGGAAAAAAGACAAATCCACCCAAAAGGTCAAAATCAATGATCCTTTTACAGATGGCACCTTTGGGAATCCTGGGTACTTTACCATCAGCTTGTGTTTGAGACTGTTACTTGAATACTTGTTTTTTGATGACAAAAATCAATGACTTCTTTAAAGAAGGCACCCTTGGGGCTAGGGCAGACTTTGAAATGTTTACTAGTCTGTGCCTGTCTCTGAAAGACTAATAAACATATTTATAAGTTTATGAGCTTCTATTTAATTTTATGGATTGGAGATGGGGTATGGTTTTGACAAGAATATTTAAGCTAATGTGCCCCAATGAGACACATTCTGTATCACTTTGCAAATTTACAAAGAAATTCTGATCCAACACCAATTGAAATCTACAGATATATTTACAGGAGCTTTAAATTTATCCCTGTGAATAAGCCACTGAAGTTATTGGAATTATCTTGTTAATCAATTTGATCCAGCAGTCAAATACTAAATCAATTTTCAAAACATAAAGACAGAAAACCTACTTATATAAAGATGAGGAATCTACTTCTCTCAGCAAAGATTATCTCCTTCATTTTTTGTATACAAATATTTCTTTATTGTTACTCTGAGCTGCAGAAAGCATTTGTTTTTAAAAAAAGATACATTTTTTTTCCCTTATTTCCTTGCTGCTAGTTTAGCATTGCATTTATGTCTGACACTGTAATTTACTTTGACACCAGGGCAGATATTCCTTGATTTTCCTGAATGAGCAGGGCCATAACAGGCTCTTGTAAATTAATAGAACACTTGATCTGGGTACCCTGTGATGTGGAATTGAGGCTTTGGTGCTGGAGACTGGACAATCAGTTTTCTCACCAGCTGTGCAGATGCTGACTTTGCCAGGATTTTTTTGCCTTTTTTTCTTTTATTTTCCCCAATCAAAGATTTCAAGTTGTTTTAGTCTTGTCTTTTGCAAGTTGGTTTTCAGGGAGTGACCCACAGAAGTTACTTTGGAAATAGACTGGCAGTGGATATAGCCTTGCAGTAATTAGAAAACCTAATTTATATTCCTTTTCCTTTGACATTGGATCTAATCAGTAAATACAGTGATCTAAAATGTCAACCCTAACCAAACAAGTGCATTGAAAGCATAACAGTAGATAATGTCATTTATGAATTGAAACATGGGAACATGCATGGCATTAAAAGACTGCTTATATTAGACATTCCTGCCCATCACTTACTGATCTTAATTTAAATTTACCGATTTCAGCCCCATAAATGAGTATTATTACAGTATGTAGCATGTCATCCCATCCTTGAGGCAGCAAAATTGCTTTGCTCTTGAGTAGAACTACTGGATGATCTCAGCTGTGCCCCATGCTGAGACAGATTGAAGCTGGGAATTCTGTCGAGGCTCAATCCCAGCCCACACCAGAGAGCCACTCACACCCAGTTCTGGTGTCAGTGGGAGCATCAGGGCAGGGGTAACAATTTAATAAATGACAGGGAGTAAAATATGATGACAATAATGCTAAAAGGCAAAAGAGAGAGGGGAGTGGAACCCAATTAAAAACAAGTGATGCACGATGGAATTGCTCACCACCCACTGACCAATGCCCAGCCTGTACCCCAGCAGTGACCAGCCCCTCCCACCAGTCTCCCCCAGTTTATGCACTGGGCAGGATGTTCTGTGGTCTGGAATATCCCTGTGGCCAGTTTGGGCCAGCTGTCCTGGCTGTGCCTCTCCTGCATCTTGTGCCCCTCCTCACTGGCTGACAGTGGCAAACTGAGACGTCCTTGATTCAGGGTGAGCAACAACTACAACATTCATGTGTCATCCACATTATCCTCAGAGTGAATCCAAAATACAGCACTAGGAAGAAAATTAACTCCATTCCAGCTGAAACCAGGACAAAAGGCTCTGGAAAACTCAGCTGCAGGAGATCTGGTTAGTGATGGGATCCTGCTGCCTCTCAGCTGAGCTGTGCAATGTGAAGGAGTGCAGACACAGCATCCCACCCAGCTCTGCTGAGAGCGTTCTGTGCGTCCATGCAGGGCAGGGACTGCCCCAGTGCTCTCTCACACTGCACTGGCCCACAGGAGGATGACTTCTAGTGAAAAGGCTCTTACTTTAGTCCGTGAGCTAAATGGAATTTGTGCTTTCCTGGTGAATGTCACACTGACATCATTCACACCTGTACCCAGTGCCACTGACCTTTCATCGTCTGATATCCTTCACAGGTTCCCCAGTCTCATTTTGCTTCATTTTCCCAGATCTGCATTGAAAATGGTAAAGCTGTCTCCTCTCAGATTTTGGTAATTTAAGGGATCTTTTTTTCACTGTCAGACTTTCATTGTTTGGGGATCATTGTGTGGTGAGACAGAAAAAGCACTGCCAAAACTGAACAGCTTCAGCTGTGGATGCAAATATGCTGCTAGCAAGAAAAATTCTTGCATCTTTCCAGTCCCATAAGATATTTTTCTCTCTCATGGACTATATTAGTAGAGTTCTATAAACTGGGGAACACCTGTGACCTTGTAAAGCCTTGTTTATAGTACAGTAGAAAAATATTTTGACAATGGGTGTTTTAGGATCTTTGCCAATCACTCCAAGGGGTGGCTGGTCATTTGACCAATTAGACTATGAAGAAAAAAAGTCTATAAAAGAGTTGTAAAATAATTAAATAAAGGAATCATCAATCTTGCTGCACAATTCCTGCCTGCTGGATCTCTCTTCTCCTCCCTACCACTGCGGGATGCTGTAACATTCAGCTGCCTGCAGGATGGGACAAGCTGAAGGGTATTGCCATAGTTGTGCTGACTCTCGTTTGAGGATCTGCTGTTGGTCACAGTCAGCAGGAGAGTGCTGGGCTCCAAGGAGTTCCAGATCCTCCTGATGCTGAGTT
Source organism: Lanius collurio (assembly GCA_020086605.1). NCBI lineage: Eukaryota > Metazoa > Chordata > Aves > Passeriformes > Laniidae > Lanius > Lanius collurio. The sequence continues at coordinate 771,776 of JACBWW010000022.1, forward strand.
GTGCTGAGACCAGGCTGTTCACAGCGGCTCATGGTGACGAGGACAGGGCACAGAAATGGAACCAAGAACTCAGAACTGACACACAGAGGCATCTTCACACCTGGCTGACAATTAAAAGTCACAACACAAGGCCTTGTCTTCACCCTGGGGAGTTTTCAGGACCTGAGTGAATTAAAGCCAGAGCACAGTGATGAGATCTCAGCTGGCCTCTGAAGTTGGTCTGCAAACCTCCTCAGGGCCCTTCGATCTCCAGTGTTCCAATGGCTCCCAAGGATCCCCACACTGCACTATAAATCTGAATTGTTCTAACTGCTTATGAAGGCAGAATCCCAATACGAGTTTCCTTTAGTTATTTCCTGACATCTTCCATGACCAGACTTTTGTTTGGTTCTGCCACAGTTTTATAACTTTGGCAAGTGCCATCTGTTTGAGCTGATATTTGAGAAGGGTTTGTTATTTACTTGTACAGCTTTGGACACAGTAAAATGCCCCCTGTCCTTTGGCAGATGTGGTGGGTCTTAGCTTTAAGAATTTTATAATTGAGGCAGTGTTATGTTATTTGGGGTTTTTTTATAAGTTTACTTTACCAAAGGAAAATACCGATAGTGCTTGAACAGTTGGCATTCTGATGCTATTTCACTTTAAGGGGAACAATTCGTTGAACTTATTTAATGTTGGCAAGATAGTCATGAATCCCAATAAGGCCATGAATACATTTATTATTAATTTTTTTCTCATTCATTTTTAATTTTCTGTCAGACAGAATCAAAGGCTGAATTGGTGACTTCAGTGTTTTTTACCTTGCTCTATTGGCTTCAGAAGTCCTTTAATAAGGCAATTATTTATTCTGGACATCACTGGGAAATCAAAGGTGAAGAAATCGGGGATATCTAAACCCTGTTGTGCATTAATTCAAACAGAACTCACATTGTTGGATGGAGTTCATGCCTCTGGTTCTTTAATGTTGCCCGGTTTGGTACCTGTTTCATTTTAAATTTAGCTGGAATGCGTAGAATGGAGAATGAAGGAAAACCACAAAAGGATTTAGCTTATAGAAGCAAGAATTACTGGAATCAGCAGGGGTTCATCTCTGGATTGAGGGTAGGCTGGTTCATTGTAGTGAGAGGAAGCAAGCAGAGGATCCTTGGGAAGGGTTTAATTTGTGCCCACAGGGCATTCATTAGGAGTTGTGGTTTATGTGGCTCTGTGTGCCTGTTATCTCCTGAAAACAAGGAGTCAATCTGGCTTCTTCACCATTCCCCTCTCTAAGCCATGGTGCTTCACTGGAATCAGGGGAAAGCCTGCCTGCCTTTGACTGCATCAGGTTTTCAAGTAGAGTGTGAAATGTTCCTCTGCCTGTGGCTCCCACTCCTGCAGGGAGAGCAAGGCACTGGGAGTGAGCTGGACCTGACTGGGAAGGAGGAGTTGTCTGGGAATGCCAAGGCAGTCTCAAGGCTGAGCTTGTCATTTAACAGGCCTTAGTTTTACCTGGACAGACTCCCAGGCCTGGGACCTGTGTGAACACTCCTTCAGCTCCCTGTTTTTTAGGCTTTGTACATTACAGGTGGTATTACTCCAAGAGCAGGAGGCAGTGTTTATTCCTTTTTTTGGAATAAATATAAAATACATCTATTATTCACACTGCTTTGCTATCAAGATGTTACTGCAGTCTCTTGCTGCTTTGTTTTTGCTCGTTCCTCAGAATTTTGGCCTTCTGTGAAGCTGGTGGAAGAAGAAATGAAAAGGGAGATGACATATTGAACCTGATAGTTAAAGGTTCAAACCTTCAACATAATGAGTACACATTCTAATGAAAACAGTCATGGAATTTGCTTGTCTTGTATCCTGAGTTGCTCCTTAACACTGAGCTGCCTTACTGCAGCATGAAGTAGTTTAAATGTGATTTAGAGTTGCCCCCCGAGCAGGTAACACTCTGCTCTACAGCTCTGTGTTGAGCAAAGCAACAAGAGGCTATTTGAAAACATTTAGCCATGTGCTCCTGAGGGAAAAAAGGCTCTGTTCCTCTCTGTCTAATCGTCCTGCTGATCACAATGCTATCTTACAGAAAAAGGAATATTGTACAAGTTGCCATAAAGTTTTATGAGCCAATTATTACAGATATAATTGTCCAAGGTTATAGAGGTCTATAGATGTCTTATTTTCTGTAAGCTGGTGCCCTTTTATGCTCCTCTTTTATAGTTAATGCAATGCCTCATTTAATAATTTAAAAATAATTTATTGGAGTTAAATTGCTTTTTTAGAAGGCATAATCTTATCGTTCTCATTTTTATAAGAAACTCATTTTAATTTGTTTGCTGTGCCATTCTCAGATGAATTTAGGAATTTAATGGAGTGAAAATTGAAGGCTGATGGCATCAATGAAATTATTAATTTGGTAACCGAAAGATTTATTTGGTTGATTTAGATGGAATTTTCAATACCCAATTATCTTTGGACTCTATTAAAGAGTGAAGCCTAGCCAAATAACAGTTCTCACTCAAAGTTCCCTGGGATGAATTGAAAAGGACATCTTCATTATTGGTATTGATGTTAATGTGGAAATCACTTACTGTTAATAATCCTGAAGGACAGATAAAGGCTTATTTTTACCCTCAAGAAGCTAGGTTCCAAACCCTAAAAATGTTATCTTAGTGAATGAATATTACCTGCAGATAGCAGACTTAGCCATGCAGAATATTTTAACAGTTTACTTTTATCTCCACCAAGTCCCATCAGAATAATTTAGCAGAAGGAAAATATCTTTGTCATGCAAATAAGTTTGATTTTTTTAATAAAGGTGGAAATGTAACTATGTAAAGAGTCTATCTGCAAACCTAGATTTGAGCATACAAAAGAAATATTTATTTTCTATTATATTCCATAAGCTTTTGCTATTAGGGTTTTGAAGAACCCTTCCGTAAAAATTACCCTTTTGAAGTTCATATTTTTTAAATACTTATTTTCCCAATGCCCTTTGCCAATAGAAACATTTATATATTCCCCATGTGTTGTTTCTGAAGAGAAGCAAACACCAACATGACAGCACACCCCAGTGAAAGGGTCACAGTCTTTTTCTGTTGTTTGAAACTGTCCAGGCTGACAAGGCTGCAAACTAGAGAAGCACATTTCTCTGTAGTTTTGCAGTTGATAAATGTAAATGTAGGAGAAGAAACTGCAAATGAAGCATTAATTGCTTTAAAGTTGGTGTCAGATGTTAAAGAGAATCTTAGTGATTTTAGAAGTCAAAAAGAACGTATTCCCACATAAGCTAAAAATACACAGTATGTAGCTAACTGTACAACAGCTCGAGAAAGTCAAATCCTGATACCAAAATCCGGCCTGCATTGAAGTGATCATTGCCAATTCACAGATGTATTTCATTGTTGTGGCACCTGGAAGATCCAAGGTGGATATTAATGATTCCTTGACAGCACAAGAAGGAAAAATTTCTTTGCTCCCATTTTTTTTGACAGCTGGAGGAAAGAAAGAAAGTCAATTCATAGAAAAGTTGGGTTCCCAAAATACCAGAGATTATTGCTGGAGACTTCCATTTGTGATCCTCGGAGCATAAGCTCTCCCAGTCGTGTAATATCAATCATAAATGTCAGGTATGTGATTCTGTGTATTCTGATCGGGGTTCAAATGAGGAGAGATTGAATAGTTTAAACTAGGCTTGGAAATAGTTAAACAACTCTTGGAGGAGGACATAAATATCAAAAAGACAAAGCCAATGAACCAGGGTCTCTGCACTGGCTTGCTTCAGAGGTGGGGAGTGCTCAGGTGTGGCAAACCAGCAGTGGGCAAAGCTGTGTGTGGGTTACCCACAGAGCCAGGCCAGAGCCTTCCATCCCCAATTTATTCCTTACTGACACCAGTAAAAAATGCTATCCTGAGATTCTGCTTCTTCCTCCAAAGCTCTTGTTTCCCCAAATCTCTTCATTCACTGCAGGTGTTTTCCTGCTGTGCTCCAGGTTTGTTTTCCCACTGCAGCGAAGGTTGAATTCCCCCTGGGTGGGTCACAGCCCACTGGTGCCCACACTCCTACCAGTGCCTGCAGACTTCCATCCCATCCTCACAGCCAGACAGGGAATTCTCCAGTGAGATTATGTCCACATTAACATTCATCCTCCTCTGTCCATGGCTTTAGTAATGCCAACAAAGGTGGTTGAAATAAAGATGTGTTTTAAAGTGGCTTAGGAGAGGGGAATTCTACACACATGTTTAACTAAGCTTTCAGCATTTGGCTGCAGGATCCCAGCTCAGAGAAGCACTTGGAATGAAAGCTGCATGTTTTGTTGCAGCTCTCAGCTCTGTGTGAATTTAGAGGTGAGAGCTGAGGCCCTGCTGCAGACCCCACTCCCTTTCTGTGCTATATATAATTTGTACAGCTGGATACAGGTGAGATCCTCTGGTCAGGAGACACTCAGAGCACAAGGAGCACGAAGACTGAAACACTTTTTTATGCTGGCAGACAATGCCTCTCAGATCAGAGAGGGCACTATTTCTAGAGTGAGAAGAAGAACAGGTACTGTCTGCAGCATACTTGACCTCTGTATAAAAGTTTGCAGCTCCTTGGAGTTCCACTGCCAGGTATCAAAGGGAAAAACATGCACAGGACTTGATGAATGAAAGTAAAGAATAAATAAATCAACACTATGGTCACATGACAGTCATGAAAGGAATTCACACAATATTCTCCTCCTAAATATCATGTGAAATTTTGATGGATCCTCTAACTCTTGTAAGATTTTTAGAGCTGTTCAGTGGTGAGTAGAAGGGGTACAATTTCCCTTCTTTTCTCCTTCCTCTCACCCTTATTAATTTAAATCAATTTACAGACCTTTTTACACCACAGTTGAAAAGCTGAGTCCATTCTATCATCAAGAAAACATCAGTTGCAATTATTTTTACTACTTTATATTGTGTATAAGGAGTAAAGATGCCTAGAACTGTATCCCAAACAAAAAATCAAGCTCAATTCATTTAATTATCAACAACAGAAGGTTACTCCTGCTTCTCAAAGTGCTCTGATATAAGCATAATTAGCCCATTTAACCTCAAAGAAATAATTAACCAACAAGAGAGGACAAGAAAAAGAAGTTAATATGCCACAGCATTACATTTTTCCCTGTTTTCTAACAAAACTGATGTCATGTGGAAAGGAGGGCTGGATGATACTGATTTGCTGGTGTTTTTTGCAAAATGAGGTGTTAAGGTACAAACAAAGGTAGAAAAACTCCTGTCTCCATCTGAAGAGCAAAACATTCCTTCAGACACTTTTCAGTCCTGAGAGAACTTTCCCTGTGTTTTGGGGCTGATTCACATTTGTAAATCTGACCCCCCATTAGCTGCTCAAACAATGTAAAAATGCACCACACTGCAAGAGACAGCCACAAAACCCAGCAAAACTTCAAGAGATGTAAAATCCATTGTCTAACTCTACAGAAGACTGATAATTCTAGCAGAAACAATGACAACCATTTAAACTGGAATTAGTTCCCACGAGCTCAGGCACTTGGATACAAATAGGAAATAACTTGTTTATCTGGAAGCTGTCTCAGCATGGCTCTAGTGGGTCACTGCTGTGCCACTTCACAGAGGGCTCTTGAGGAGTTCTTGCTTCTCCCACCTTTCCTCTCACTCCTCAGAGTCCCTGGGTGCTGTGGTGCTGCTCCTGTGAGATGTCAAAGATCCTTTCTGAGATTTAGAAACCCCATCAAGCTGCAGTGCAAGGAGCATTTTGACTACCAGTCAAACCCTAGCTTCAACCTTAAGTGTCTTAACATTTCATCAGAACAGCTACAAATTAATTACACTTGACTTAAAGCTTTACAGTAACTAATCTGATCAACTGGGAGAACTTCTGGATCCCTCCAGTCTTTCTAGTAATTATATATTCTTAAAATAATGTTTTATAAACAGACAACAGAAAAGTATGACTAAGCACAAAATACAGAAAAAATTAGGGGCAAAACTTTTTCAGATGCTGCCACTGAAAATATTGTGCTTCATATCAAAGTAAGGATTTTTCTTGTGTCCATGGAAATGAGGTCAGTGGCTGGTTATTTTTGGCTGCAATGAGCATTCTAAAAGACTTTACTATTGATTCTTGATGAGTGGTCTCTGACACCAGGTTTGGAGGGGTTTCAAATGAGTCTTTAGGTGTTAAGGTTGTTCCTGGCAGAGCTGAGAGCTCACAAAGGACAGACATGGGGATTACCTGAGGAGCCACTAAAAGAGCTGAAGCCTCAGCAGCAAGTTCAGACAAGCAAGATGCTCTGTAGTCATAGCAAAAACAAGTTAATAATTAAAGTGCTGACAAAACCTTAGCTGCAGTATTGTGAACTTGGCTGTTGTAAAAACACCAGGATTAAGTGGAGGTGTGTGGGTAATAAAATTTTCAAAGAAACAAATTGTCTCTGAATGTATAATTATGCCTTTCTCAAGGATTTTAACCTGTTTGTATTTTACTCAAGCATCTAAAGGACCATTGGCAGAATATTGTCAATGTTTCAGCTAAAGAGTCTTTCAAACAGCCCGAGGCTTTTTGTGTTGAACACTCTAGTTTTACTATTCAGTGAATATCATTTTTACATGATGCAAGCAATGTCAAAAATGAAAGACAACAAATACTGAGGAGAGAAGGAAAACAGCCTTGAACAGAGCTGCCATCCTGTGGAGCAGATACAAGCCCAGTGGTCCTGGTGGGAGCTGGCTCAGTCTGGAGAAGTATTTTCACTCTGCATTTCTGCACAGGACAATCAAAAAGGCAAAGAAGTGTATGAGGTTGGCTGGTTTTTTTCAAAGCTAAACCTGTTAGCATTTGGCATCACCCTTGCAAAACATAACTGGTGTTGAATACACCTGTTTGCCCGTGAAAACCCCACATTCACAAGTGCAAATTGCCTGAGCCTGCCATCCCCACGGGCAGCACAAGCGTGAAGGGAAGCCTCCAAGTGTGAAATGGATGCTGAAAGCAGTGGCGGGGCTTTGTGTGTGCAATTAAAGGGAGACTGATAATGTACGTCACAACAGAGCAACTTCTGGTACATCGTGTGTACAACCAGGCTCACTTGAGGCTGTTTTCCTCTTGGGGACCAGATTTCTCATGCATTTAGGAATTTGGCACAATGGGAATGCCAGTGAGTTTTAGAGAAGCACTCAAGTATTGTAAGTGTCGAACACACCATCTCGCTTTGGGTGCCCAAGCACCTTGGCAGCTGTGACTCTCAGACAGCTCATGTATAAAGGGACTTCTGTAGCTACCCACACCTTAAGGCCTTTCTCATTAATTTTTTTTTGAAGTTCTGACTGTCAGCTGTAACATTTTCATTAGCTGGGCAACAAAGAGGCTGTTCTGACAAAAAGAATGGGCAAACGCTGCTTCTGCTTGAGAAGGGCATGAATTTCACAAGTGGCCAAGTGCTGGTGGCCTTTGTTTGCTGCTGCTGGCTGCTCTTTAGGCTGTGCTTGTGAAATGGCAGGGTGTGAGCATCATGTTTGTTTTGATCTTCTGTAGGAGAGAGGGGGAAGGGGGAAAGGGTGAAGGCAAGAACAGGCTATGAAGTGGCTCAGTAAACCATCAGGAAAAGCATCTCTGAGGAAACAGCACATCCCTCAAGGGAGTGAGCAGCAAAGTGATGTTAACATTAGCATTTCAGTGCTTGTAAATTATACATTGAAACACAAGGCTCACCTAAAAGAGATTTTCAAAGAACCATAAGGCAGCAGAATTTCCTCTGCGGGGTTTTATGATTGACTTAGGAGAACACAGTGGTCAAAAAGTATTTTTGTACCACTTTAACACTGTTAGAGACATGCATATCTCATGAAATTGTTGGTGCTGAGTGTATCTTTTGGCCAAAATAAATAAATGCCACCAGTGGGTGGGCACACAGTGACTGGTTTGGGAAAGGAAGGTCTTTTTACCATTCTGTATAAAGATGAGACTTGATGGTGGGTCCTGAGCTCTATCCCATACTTTTACTGTATAAATTATAACAGCTTAAGAACAGATGAATTAGTAAAGTTCTGAAGAAAAAATGTGAGACATTAATCAAAATTTTTGAGGCTTTGCTGATACCTGTATTGGTAGTTTTGGAAGTCAGAGAGTCTAAAGAAGAGTCCATTTTGTTGTGTCAGTATAAACACAGCACAGAAAGTTGCCATGACAAATCCACAGTCTTCTTGCTAGTTCCAAAAATGTATGGCTGCATTCAGTGAAATAGCTGGGTAGGAAAGAATACTCCTAAGATGTTGCATATTTCTAAACACAGCCTTGTCATGAATTAAGACTAAAGCTAAGCATTTGGTAACCTTGAATCAAATATTTATTACCACTTTACTGCCTCTATATCCCCTTTGCCAGTTGCTCAGAGGAATTACATCAGTACTACCCCTGCCACCAGAACTGATACTTGCCAGGAGATTGTGTTTCTGGGGATGGTATTTCAGCCCCATAAATCAACATTTCAATTACTGTAACTTTCATGCTCTTTATACCAGGAAATCTTCAGGAGTGAACTCTGGAAAGCAGAATGTGAATGGCAGCACTAATAACTGTTATTGCCACTCTTTGTCTTTCCTGCTCTTTCAGTTTTGTGTGGTTGGAAGAGGAGAAGATTCAGTGCATTGTGTTACCTTTGTCCACTGTCTCCTTGCAGTTTCTGTGGGGTTGGATACCAGTGTTATCAGAGATAGGACACTGAAATTGGATGGATCCAACATGGGAATTCCCCTGGTCCAAAATGTCAGGATGCTGCAAGTACCATTTGGGGGTTTCCATGTCTGTTTTGCACACAGCTGAACAGACTGAGACACAAACCTTCCACAGTGTTCCTCCTCCAACACACATATGAGCAAACCCCTCCTGCAGCCCAGTATGCCCATACAGAATCTGTACTGGCTGTGTCCTTGAAGAGAGGAGTTCTCTCTCCAGTGTTCCCTCAAAATCTGAACACTGCATTAAATAACGACCTTAAAATATCGTTTCTTATGGCTGTAATTTCAAGCAGCAAAAGAATAGCAATATTTGGGCCCTTTCTCTTGTTATATTTCTCTTCCTGTCTCAGAAGGTAAACTTTAGTTCAGACAAGGCCAAAGACAAAGCAAAATAGATGCACTGAAACATATGAGTACCAGGATTTCCTTGGCAATGATAATCCTGTCACAGCTGTCAAAATTTACTCCTTTATCCATATGACATTTTAACAGGATGGAAACGCCACGTTAGAATAAGCAGCTATAAAGGACTTGGTCCAAAATGCCAATCAACAGCAGACTCTTCCAGGCAATATATTGTTTACAAATTTCACAGAAATTGCTTTACCAATACTGCATTTGATTTTGATATTCAAAAACTTCGCCATAACTCTTCTCTTCTATTATGGCAAAGGTAAAACAGGCAGTTAAAAATGTTAATTTTGTTTCCACAAGGATCTAGAGGAAAAAAAATAAATGTAAAATTATTATGCTAAAAAATAAACAGTACAAGGAATGTAACTCCTTAGGCTTGGTGAGTCCTTGTGGGTTTTATCAGTTTGTTGCTGAGAGAGGAATCAAAACCAAATTATAATATTTGGTCCAACTTCCAATAGTTCAAAGGGAAACGAATTCTGGGATGTTCACGTGTGTGGGTGAGATTGCCAGTGCCTGTAAGGGCTCAGCCCTTGGCAAAGCACCTTTGCAGTGCTGCACTGGTGCTGCCATGCTGCAGCAGTGGGGCACTCCTGGCCCTGAATATTAAACACTGAAAACAAGGTAAAACCTCTCTGTTAATGGTACTGCAAATGGAGATAAGAGAGACAGGTAAGAACAGAGGGAGTCACCTCCTCAGCCTCTGCATCACTTTGTAAAATACATTTTTCCATCATGAAGTTTCTAGATATGTTAATTTAATAAATTTAATAACCTAGATTGGACAGGATCTCCTTGGTAATTCCATTCCCTGCCAGCTCTGTGAAGTTAATACTTGTATTCTGTGTTCTCTACCAAGTTGTGGATAACATTCAGGTGTGGATGTCCCCTGTGATCTGGTTTACACCTGAAGAGGGTTTTAAATATAGAGCAACTGAGCAGCTTTTGACAGGTACAGGGGAAACCAATTTCTGTCTCTTCACCATCACTGCCCACTCTCCTTCCTGACCATCCTTTGCATGATGTGTTATTGGCTGTCTTCCCCAGCAAGGTCTTTACTCAGGAGTTTTTTCAGAGCTTTATTAATGTGGGGATTAAATACAACACAAAGATGTAATGTTATAATCAGAGGAACTTCTTCAGGCTGGGAATGACCATGCTGCCCTGGAGGTAAACAAAAAGTCCTGTTCATGTACCTGTCACTTCCAGCATGCTTTATCCAAAAAGTTTCACTGGGGTCAGTGCCAAGCTACCAGAAAGACTTTATATTTAGATATCTTTGTCATTTCCTCACATTAAACTCTGTTCACCTTAAAAAGACACTTCTACATACATCTCAAAACAAAACAAATCCTTAGTCTGTAGGTCAAACCACAGGTAAAAAAAGAAATAAATCTGTTTAACATCACAATCGAGGAGGCATTTAAACTGGATAGAGCAGATTTTCATCTTTTAATTCTTGCATCAGCTATGCAACTGCTTTGTTCTGTAACTGTAAATATGGCCCAGTTAAACTAAACAGTGTCTCAGGTGAGCTCTGTCCTAGTGAGTTTTAATGACAATTTCAATGGGGCAAAATAGTTTTAAAGTCTTCCAGCAAATAAGAATATAACTGTCAGAACATAAGGACAGAATACACCTATATCATCTATATCTATCCCAGTCTTTCCACTTGTTCCTAGACTGCTTAATACTAGAAATATCCAAGGCTTGCAGCATCTCCCTTTGTCCCCTGTGGTCTCTGAAGCCATGGGATAAGTGAGCCATGACAATGATGCAGTGATTGAAGTAATTGTTATTCAGGTGTCCAAAACATCACAATAATCCTGCAGGGCTTTAATAAAAATCTATGCCTTTTTTTCTTTAATAGATGATCTATATTGCATTGTAATTATTTCCAAAGAGTTTTCTCTCTGTTGTACTTTTTCCTCAAAGATGCAGGAGAGGTGCTAGGCAAGACTAATCTGACATTAATCAATATATTCCAGTGCACATTTAAAAAAAATCCCCCTCTGTCTGGGTCATCTATCTCATTTTACTTGCCCAGGGCTAATGCAAGGCTGGGCTAATTATACCAGAGGATTCAGTCTTTAAGTGTCTGCTTGATGCTATATTTTCCAATATTGATTTTAAAATAATGCTAGTTCATGATGTTAATGTTCATTTGTACTCTACAGATCATTTATATATAGAAGACATGATGATAAAAAGTGGAAAAAATTGTTTGAAATTGAAAGATCACCAAACAAGATAAATTATTGTTAGTATCAAAAATGAATTTCCTTTAAAGTATGTATAAAGCACAATGTTCCAGTGAATAAAGTGAGCATTAATATGTTCTTAGAATGACTCCAGAACTTCAGCCCCTGAGCTGTAATAAGAAACAGGAGATGTTATAAAACATCTGTGTCTCGACAGAAAATTTTTTCTCTGGGAGAAGAGAGAAATTGCAGCAGCAGTGGGAGGGGAGCAGGGACAGCACAGAGTTCCAGGGAAGCTCCTGCCCACCTGAATGCAGCAAAGCAGAGAACCTGGAAACCAACCCCAAATTGCTTAAGTGTGTGGCATCTAATAAAGTGCTCCTGACATTTCCTTCTCACTCTGGTGGGAAATCGCATTTGTAGCAGATTCAGAAGTCTTTCATTTAACATGTCAGGGTATATTTAGTTACCCTGACCAACACTCCTGCAGTCTGAGCACCCGCAAAGTGACTTTGAAATCCAGCAGGATTTCATCCTGGGTTAGCACTGCATGAACCAGGCCCTTGATTTGGGGCAGATATAACCACAAAGGAACCCAGGAATAAAACTCAGTCTGTCTATGGAAATCTCATTCCCTTCCACAAGCTCTGTGGGACTGATTGTGAAGCTGAAAGCTTTCTCTTTGTCTGCAAGAGAATTAGTGCTGCAGTTAATCATGTTTATGGCTTTCTATGAAATAACATTTTGGGTTTCTTTATGGTAATGATGTAACTTTAGGGAAGAGAAGCAAATTCAGTTGTACTCTGCTCGGTGGGTGTGTGTTGGCAGTCAGGAAGTCCTGTAGAACACTGGTAGTTCGTACAGGAGGTGTCTAATGAGCAAAAGTAGCTTAATCCTGGCTTCCAGGATAGTCCCAGACTATCCATGCCCCTCTGCTCCTGCCACACTATTGGAAGAGATGGATGGTCTGCCATTTAGGAGAATTATTTCTATTTTCGCAGTCATAATGTGATTATTTCTCTCTTTAGCATATACATGAGTGAAAAAGGAGATGCAGGGAGAGATGGCATGGAGAGACACAGGGAAAAAAAAATCTTCCTGGGATTCTCCTAATGCCATTATAAAGAGCCTAATTGCCTCTGGGCAGAGTCAAAAGGTCCAGAGTTGCTAGACAGTGTATAAATTCTCCCTGAAGAGTTATGATTATTCTCAGCAAATACAGAGCTCAAATGGCTGTTAGATCATCCATGATGACAGCAATCACTAAGGGTAGAGATTCCTTAATGACTAGAATCCCAAATTACTGCATTTTTTACGTGCTATTCTGAATATTTCTCAATGTTATTTGTAACATAATTAACTAAGTTCATCATGAGCATTGAAAACCAGAAGCAGTGTGATGTAGTAACAAGGATTGAATATATTATAGTTAGCACCAAAATGTTATGTACAGGCTTCTGTGGCCATGTTAATTGAAATTATTTGATCTATCTTGGTGTCTGCACCACATCAGGTTAGGGAATTGAGCCATTCTTTTGAGACTTTTCTGTGGAGATCCCTTCTGCTTTCCCTTGGGAACACTCAGCCTGTGTACACCTGTAATACAAGGGGGGTTATTTTACCAGTACCTCAGTAAATTTTGTTAGTCCCTGTCTGAACAAAATGGAGATATCTATCTGCTGCTGTGAAGTGCTCTGAGGTCTGCAGAGGTGTTGTTGCTGCTATTTCACCTTCCCTTCTAAATCAAGGAGGATTTTGGTGTTGTTTTTCTGAGCAAGGGTTCATATTTGAACTGATTGTTTATTTAGGGGATATGCTGGACAGGACATGTTATATTCATTTGTTCTTCCTTTGTGTTCTGTTCCTCAGTGACTGTGACTGGGTCAAATGGGCCCTCTGGAAAAAAAAAAAAGGAGATGTTTTATAGGCTGTTGGCAACTGACTATCCAAGGCAGAGAGAATTCCAGAGACTCCTCAGGGGGAAGGCAGGGGGATATATGGGGAGGGTCACAAGGGCTTGTGAGCTTCTGGATCAAGCAGAGAGACTGAGCAGAGCAGACAGCAGGTACCAGATCACAGAAAGGACAGAGAAATACTTACAGAGGGTTAAAGGGGATGGGTTGGAGTTCCCACAATTCCCAAGCTATTGATTAATCTGAAAATCAGGAGGCACCTGTAGAGACAGAGTTTACTAAGGAAGAGTTGCTGATGAACATTAGTTTCTGTTCTTTCTTCTTGCTGTATCTTTATAAATTCTGATCTTTTCTTTAACTGTAAAACTTCCCTGTGTTCTCTGGAAGGATACAGGAGAGATCCCAGACAGATCTTTCTCCAGGTGGGCCATTTTGAGTGTCAAGACAGGAGCTTTTTGCTTCTGTGTCCTTAATGAAACACTTCAAACTAATTAAGAGCTCCAGGATGTTTATTTGTTTTATAAAAAGCCTTGTGTTGAAACGATGATGATTCTGCATCTCACAGACCTGTTTGTACCGGGTATATTTTTTCACAGTGCAAATGTGCTCCATCTCCTGCCACTGTCTCCCTCCACACTGGAACCTGGGGAACTGAAAGTCACTGAAGCACACCCATGTCAAAACTGCTGGGTGAAACATGGTCAGTGGGCAGAGTAATGGGTTCTGTGAAGGGTCAGCACCTGGAAGCTTGTCAGTGATGGAACATGTGGCAGCTACCACAGCCATTTATAAGTGGTGTTAAGCTCGTCTGGTGAGAGATTCCCATGATTTATCCCTGTCTGTAGGGCTGGAAGATGAGGTCCAATTAAGGAAGCTCTAAGTCACCATTAAAATTATATAAAGAACTAGGTAGTAGTGGATGAGAGCTACACATTTTAAATAACTTGCTATTGATTTTGCAAAAATGGATGCCATCAATATGGTGGTAGTAAGTCAGCACCATTATAAATTCAGCAAATATTCCCGATGTAAACAAGCCCACAAAGGACAGAGGGAAATCTGTGTATCTGTTTGCAGTGGGAGGAATCATCATAACCACAACCAAGTTTCAGGGAGGTCACAGATTATTTTAGGAGACACCATGCTGATAGGTGTAATTGCCTTTAAAATAAGTTTTATGCTACTTAAGACTGTTTACTGCCAGTTTTATTATTTGTCTAAAATTGCTTGGAAAAGGGCATAAACTGTTTCATATTGAAATTGATAACTCTGGAGCCTTGCAGCTGGCTAACCACATTTCCAATACAAGCAATTCGTAATCTGAATATTCAAGTGCTTTCTATATTTCCCTATTGATCAAAATTTCTTTGTAAGCTATGTACAGGCTAAAAACTCTGCTATTTTACTTTATATTTTTATAAATTGCTGATAATAAGGGGACAGCAGCTTAGGAGATGTGTGTATGTAATACATTGTAAAATTGGGAATGAAATATCATACTTGCATGGTAGAATGCCATGTCCTGGTAGAGGCTGTTATCTATAATTATATAAATAAGCTTGTGAGCCTTACAAAGCAAGCTTGTGTCACTGCAGCAGGATTCTAAACCTCCCCTAGTGCCTAATCATTTCTAATTTAGAATCCTGCAGTTGCTCATATTGCTTTTAGGGTGGAAACATCCCTGCAGGACCCATTGCACTGAAGAACTGGGAGCTGGTTTATGGCTAAGCAAAAAAAGTTGTTTGGTTTTTGCTGTGTGATGAGCTGGATTCCAGGGAAAGAACACTCCCAGATGGAAGGATCCAGGATGAATTACCAGGGAGAATCTATCAGGACTCAACCAACCTTTGCCCAGCCACATGAGGGTACCAAAGGGCAAAAGGATTTCAAGGCAATATCAAGCAACAATTTTACCTTGACAAGCCACAGAAACAGGACAGATAGACAAAATAAAGAGTGACTCTTCACATTTCTGATGGCTATTCCAAGCTTTCCTATCTGCTTTTGTTAAACTTACAAAATTAAGGCCAACTCCTTTTCCTGCACTCAGACAAGAAAAGCTGGTACAAAGTGGAGTGGGCGAGAGACTTGACCCAGCTCCAAATGGTCCCAGGAAGTTAAAAGTTTACCTGGAAAGGGGTGTGTGGTGCTGGGCTGCAGAGATTAGCTAAAGGAATTTGTGCTTCTTATTCAGTCTCATTTTGGAGCCAGAAATCAAGTCTCAAATGTATTTTGAGGAAAATGGTGGATGATTATCTTTTTAACTTACAAAGGGAATACCAAAGACTGATTTGTGACTGCTCATGGCTGTAGGCATGATACATCTTTCCATAACATAATTTTCGCAGTGAAAATGTCCTTTATCACTTTAATTGCCAATCACAGTGAAATGAGAGACAGTAAATTATTTGCATAGTCTGCTGAAATGGTAAATTGCAGGAACCAAGGGCCCCTTACAGCAATGCTTAAATCACAGAATCATAGACTCACAGAGTGGTTTGAGTTGGATGGGACCCTAAAGATCATGTTTCCACCCCTGCCATGGGCAGGGACACCTCCCACTGTCCCAGGCTGCTCCCAGCCCCAGTGTCCAACCTGGCCTTGGGCACTGCCAGGGATGCAGGGGCAGCCACAGCTGCTCTGGGCACCCTGTGCCAGGGCCTGCCCACCCTGCCAGGGAACAATTCCTGCCCAAGATCCCATCCAGCCCTGCCCTCTGGCACTGGGAAGCCATTCCCCCTTGTCCTGGCACTCCAGGCCCTTGTAAAATGTCCTCCTCCAGCTTTCTTATTTAAACCTTCACTAAAATTCTTAACTTAAGGTTAACTTAAACTAGTTCCATGAGGCATTCTGCATGTTTTGTCAGATTATGATAGAATTATTACATTATATGTCAGCATGTAAAAGAGTATTTTTCTTCTTACATATATTTTTGCCACCCAAAGAGCACTGACTTAGCTTTTTTACAGGACAAAATCTATATGCTAGTTTATGAGCAATGGATACAATAATAAGCATCACTTCTGACTCTAAAGAGCTGCAGATCTAAAATCCTTTTCTATATAATAGTTATCCACAGTGGTAGACACTAAGAAGAAAAAGGTCATACTTAGCTAAGGTTTATGAGTGCAATTTCCTATCTAAATGAGAAAGCATTTCCATTTGAAGGCAAGGGGGTATTATTATGGACTCTCTTACTGTTTTTCCTACTTGCTATTATAGGCACTCTTCAGCTAATGCTTTCAGTGCATTCACTTACAAATGCAGTTCAGGTCTGCAAAACATCAAAGCCATAATGACACAATCTCTTTGAAGTCTTTTATCAAGCTGCTGAGGTTGACCTATTTAATAGGGCAGCCTAAGATGATCCTGATTGCCTGGAAGAACATATCCATGCTCTTAGGGGTTTGATTTGTGCCCTGTAACAGTTTACACAAGGTCAGAGCCTTAGCAGGAGTAAACTAGTATTGCTCAGTTAAATTAGAGACAGTGGTCATGGTTCCAGTAGCCTGGGATCTGTTAATCCTCCAGAGAAGACAAACAGAATAATTGCACACAGTTTTCCTTGCTGACATATTTTGGAGTGTCCAGGACTTCACCAAAGGGCTCCAGGACAAGTGATATCTGTGCCCATGGTGAGTACTCATCGAGCTGGCACTGGAAAGCAGCTTCCTGTGATGGCCTCTGACAGAAAAGTACTCCTGTTTATAATTTCACAAAATGTAAGTTTAATATGACTTTTCTCTGATGCAGTTTATTTATTTCATGCAACAGTTTGCTGGGTGATCAAAGCATGGAGAGGATTTGTATCTGAAGCCCATGCAGCATCCCAAAGGGCTGTAGTCACAATCACATCCTAGGGTCTACAGTTTGTCACTTCAAATCAAACTGAGCTTGGATGTCTGCCGGGGCTTTGATCTCAGTCAAGTTGTGGTTCTCGGCGATCCTTCAGGGATATTTCACAAAGATTCAGCGTATCAGAATTCACAAAATTAGAGCAGATTTTATCAGAATTAACAAACCCAGTGCAGAGTTCTTTGAATGGGAATGAAGGCATGAGAATCATCTACTTGGGCTGATGACAGGAAGAAAATTGATCTCAGTCTATCTTTACAGTCGAGAGCAGAGTCAAATGCCTGATAGATTGGGTACATTGGTAACATACATCATTGCTCAACTGATTTTTTTCTTTTTAATGAATTTAATGTTCAAGGAAAGTGCAGGGATTTATAGCCCTTATTCATCATTTCGAATTTTAGCCAGGTTCAGCACAGAACAGAGGATACTCACAGCCATCTGATGGCTATTGAAGTGAACTGAATCACTGGTCATAGAATACCCACAGCCCCAAAATCTCATTAGAAGAATTTGGACAGACACATACAGGGCGATACAGCGGAGTCCAGAGATGACAAAGATGTTTTTTTGATTTGTCAGATGTAATTGTCTGCAGTGAATTTGTATGCATTTTTCAAAAGATTTGCAACAGTTTAGCAAACTTGGAAAGGAACAATAAAAGCCAGATGGGAATAAAAGCTGGCTTAGAGGGACAGAACAATTCTTTACACTTTTGGCTATTGTGCCTAGCAAGAAAGAAAGAAAAATTTTCCCCACAATAAAGCATAAAATAACTTGGAGTGATGGTCTGACTTTACAATGGCAAAGTTATTACTTCAGTCTTGGAAGTACTTTTTTTTTTGATGTATAACATTACAAATCAAAATAATCCACTGGGATTCTAGAGACTACTTTTGTAAAGGAGTTGTAATGCATATAAGATTAATGTGTGTATTAAGCATTTTTGTTATGTTACTCTTTCTATCTATATATTTTACCTGTGTGTATGTTTATTTGTGTATTTTTAACTGAAATTAATTCACTGCAGACTCCCAGGGCTTTATTTCAGAGCATACTCCTTAAAACTTTTGTTTTAAGGTGAAGGTTACACTATATTGCCTCTCTGTATTGGCCCAACCAGTGTTTGCCAAAGAGTGTTCTTCTGTTAAAAAAAAAAAAAAAGGAAATCACAGGAAAACAGTTCCTTGACTTCCAGGAACAGAAGATGAATGTGAAGGACCCAAATGAGGTTTATATTGATCTGGCAGAACATGAAATCAAAGGTAAGGACAGAAAATGAAGTGAGGAGGGTAGTTGTTCTGAACTTTGTAGGCTGTGATTAAATTGGTATTGAACACTGGAGCAGGTTACCCAGAGAGGCTGTGGGATCTCCATCCCTGCACTGCCTCAGACTGTGGCTGGACACAGCCCTGAACAGCAGGGTTTGGATGCTGCTGCTTTGAGCAGGGAGGGCTGGACTGTAGAACTGTTGGAGGACCCTGCCAGCCTCTTCTCCTTTAGGATTTTATGAGATGCAGTGTCTGTGTTTGAAATCAGATTTCCAGGGATCCACCATTGGTGCTGGTGGCACCATAGACGAGCCCTCAGTAGCCATTTCTGTGACTCAGCTTTAGAAGGTGCCATGCTCCACTTAACTTTGATCCGTGTGTATCTGTAGTTTATACAAAAGTCTTTCCTAGAACGCAGGATTTTCACTGTGAGGATCAGTTTTATCGAGTGAGGTGCTCAGAGGCACAGACCAGCCCCCCTCAGTGCTGTGTCCTAGAGCTGAAAACGTTGTGTCCTGCCAGGGACTGCCCCGTGGACGAGCAGGAACTCTTGCAGCAGCGGCTGAATTCCACTTGGTTGTACCAATTGTGGGTCGCTTTAGATAACACAGGTTCAAAGGTGTGTGCAGCCTGCCCTCCTGCCCCACACCCCCCTCTGAGGGATGCTCCTCAGCACGGAAATGGCACAAGAGCAGGTGCAGCACCCACCAGCTGCGCCCCTCTCCGAAGGGGTGCTCAGAGTCCTCTGCAGGACGCGGGATCACAGCAGCACCTCCAGCCCAGTCTGACCTCCCAGTCCGTGCCCCGAGGACACAGCATCTGCTCAGACTCCCAGCTCTCTGTCCCACTGAGGTGATTTATCACCACAGCCACGCTCTTCGATCAAGACAACACCTGACAGAAGGACTTATCCCCAGACTCTGCCCAGAGAGGGGACAGTTTAACTTTCACTGCTGCTCTCCTGGGGCACTTCCAGCTTCCAGGCAGAGAGGAGTTTATAACAGTAAGGAAAATGTTTACATTGCAATAGTTTATTTTAATCTCATGTTCTTCCCAGTGATCTTCCCACAAGGATCTAAACAGTGAAGAGTGTGTTGCTGCTGCTTGGAACAGAGGGGAGATCAAAGGTCTGTGTATCTGCACTTTCTGTCTAGTTAGGGAGCTGGATGGGTAGCAAGGTAGGGACAGCAACTGCTAATGGAGAGAGGCACTGTAACTAAAACAAAATCAGTAACAAATTCACAAAAGGCTGAATTTTACTGTTCCAGTCCTTTGTTTTTTAAAGGAGAAACAAAAATTACAAAAGCCAGGATTCCTCTGAGACCTTTAGGAAACTACTGGGGGGAAAGTGCAGCATGATTTTAGGGGCCCGAGGTGTCCCTGGATAATTTAAGAGCAGATGCACTTGATGATTGATTAAGAGGCTAATTCCAACCTTTTCTCACATCAGACCCTCAAGGCACGTGTCTCTGTCCTCTTCCCATTTATATGCGTGCAACTTAAGGTGTATTGTGGATGATTCTGAAGGCCAGGGACTAACACAGCCTTAATTCTGCCCTTTTTGGTGTAGTACATAGCCTGATGTTCTGTTTATTTCCACTGTGGAAATTGTGAGGCTGCAGCATTCTGACCTCATGCATTGTCTCTCCCAGGGATCTCATTTTGACTGCTGCCTTGATGTTTCAGACAATCTGAGATTTCTGTTTGAAGCAGATAGAGTTTTGAGGTTTTTGCTAAGAAAGCACACTTTTCAGCATGACCCAAAAGGACAGAGAGAGGTTTTTGGGTTTTTTTTACTTATTCCATCTTTCAGATCCAGTGAGTGAACAGAAATTAATTTCTGGTGAGACTGTTGATTCCTAAATATTAAGTATTCGTGTTGAGAAACCTTTTGCAGTCTTCTGCTTTGACAGCTGGCTTCTGAGCACCCCTGCTCATGCCATGGAAAAAGCTTCATAGTGATATTGCACTGGATGGCTGTGGCTTGTGGTATCTCCTATCACACATGATATGGATCCATCACACGTGATTCTACCCCTGCTCAAGCCCTGTCAGCTCAGAGGAACATCAGACATTCTGTCCATTCCTGTTTCAGCAGCAGATCTCCGTGATGGCTTTCTACTTTATTACTTTGGAGAGCCAAAATCCAGTTATTCTTTGGTTGCTTGGTGAATGATTTTATCCAAGATACCATTAATAATAGCTAAAGTCAAACTGAATCGAGTGTATTCCCTGCTGAATGTCTTTAAAGATAGAAGGTTAAAGTAAGGTGCAGAGGATATTTTCATTTTGTAAGTGAGAGAATTAAGCAGGTTATCTGCAGTCCCTCTGCCTTTCTTTTTTCATATCTTTAAAGTGCATAACCCAAGCTTGGTTCACAGATGGGCAATGTAGGAAGTCAGAGATGGCTTTTAGCTAAAAGCATGGTGTATTCTATTTTTGTGAAGATTTTTTTGAAGAGTTTTTTGCTTGTTTCTTTCCATAGGACACTGAGCTGATGAGGCAGTTCAGAAAGTTATTCTGAAAAAGTAAAATTTTGTGGTCTGTTCCCAGATGGTTGCAAGTGTCCCATGTGGCAAACATTCAGGATGTTTCTTTTTGCTGATAATCCTGTATTTTTGTTCTGATTTTTATAAGCTAGCACAGTAGCCACACATCAGTGAGGTTTTTGTAACATCCAAATAAAGCACAAACACGTTTTAATCTTATTTATAAGGATAGGGACTGGAAGGTTTAATCAACATGCAGAAGATCACAGGGGAAATCAGAACTAAAACCTGAAAGGTAACCTAGACTTCAGTGTAAAGACTCCAAGCACAAGATGTCTTCAGTCTCTCTCCTCTGTAATTACAAGATGGGGAAATTCCAGAAGGATGCCAAATCCTTCTGCAAATATTTTAAAAAGAAAACCACATTCTGAATAACACTTTGCATATCCCTAAATCTCTACAACAAATTGTTCAGGTGAAATTTCCTAAAATATTTGTGAGAAATTCCAGGCTCTGTAGAAGGCAGTAAAAATATTCACCCTGTCCCTAGCAGAGAGAAGTCAATGTATTGTTATAGACAAAACAAATGATAAAGGTTTCTGTCCTCCCCACCTGTGTAAGTCTGACTGCCACGTGCTTCACCAGGCAGAGAATGTGGCTGGGGGCTCCACACAGCAAGGACACATTTATTTCAAGTCACAAGAGCCAAGAAACTGTAAGTCCAAAACCCTGTGGGATATTCTTTCATCCTAACTACTTGTGTAGTGTCTGTCTTCAGCTACCAGTGACCTTGGGTCTCCCAGTGGGGCCTTGCTGGCTGGCAGCAGCAAGAGACAGAGCACATAGGAAAAATGTAACAAAAAAAAAACCAAAAACCAAACAATAAAAAACAAAGACAGTAAGAAGAAATCTATTTCCTCCTTTAAAACTCAGGGACCTTAAAGTTTCTGAAAAACATGTCACATTTGAAAAAATTTGTTAAGGAATGAGATTGTTTTGCAGATTAAGGGACACAAGATGATAAACTAGTGATATGTTTCAATGGCAATGAATTTTAGGGTGAGAAAAGATAAAAAGAAATTAATGTTGATGACATTAACACTTCAACTGAACACGGTGCTCCACAAGTCATGTAATTGCTCTGCCACATTTTAGCCTTGGCAATTTAAAAGACTAAAGTTTTGCTTTAAACAAGATTTTAAACCTAAGGAGAAACTACAGAAAAGACATTCAAAGATTTAAATTCATTGTGAGTACTGTTGGCTGCATGCTGGATTTTGAGGATTTTCTGGGTTATATAAAGCTAGCAAAAATTCTATCAAAAACTTTTCCCTTCCTGAAAACAAAATAAAAAAAAAAAAAAAAAAAAAACAAAATAAAAAAAAAAAAAGCCAGGCAGATTGTTTCCTAGCAGAGCATAAAAGAGGGATTGCTGTGTTTTCTATTAGATCCACCAAAACAGGTTGCACAGAGGACAGTAAATTTTGTTCATGCTGTGCAGACATTTTGAACCAGATGACAAGTCCAACAGCTTGGATCCTCTGGAAGGTGAGATTTCAGTGGCTCCAAACGAAAATGAAAAAGCAAGATTGAGGGACACCAAAGTGAAAGCCACTTGGATGAGTGACAAACGCAAATCAATCAAGTTTATTATTGCCCTGTTTCTCCTGTGGAGTCCTGGGGCCAGGAAGGCAGCGTGCATGACAGGTATATCCAAAAGTGTCAACAAATCTACTGCCTTCAGCTCTTCTGTGTGTTCCTACCCAACACAAGCATTGCCAGCACAGGAATAGCCTGTCTGCATCACTGGTGGCATATTCAGGGAAAGCAAAGGCATTTCCCTGGCACATCTCGCTCCATTTTGATCTCATTGTGCCATATGGTGGTGGCATTTTAATTCTGTATTTCAATGCAACATTTGTTGTCTCTGCCCCCATCATCCAGACCCCCTTCTGAAGTTTATGGCTGGTGAGGAGGAGGTTGGACCCAGGAAGGAAGGTGGGGGTGATTAGCAGTGGCCTCAGTCGTGCAGTGGATGAGGTGCCTTGGCAGTTTGATGGGATGAGTAAGAGGAATAGGGAGGCTCAGGTGAGGCAGGGAGAGCAGCAAGTGCTAGAATTTTTCCCAGAGAAACAGGTGGAGATGAGAAGAGTGGGGAAAGGTGGAAGGCTGGGCTCCTGGAGCATCAAAATTGACTGAAAAAGGGGCAGTGGGAGGACTCATTTGCACCAAGAGCCTGCAGGGCAGAGGCTGTGGGGGCTTTCAGCTGTCAGGGGGAAAACAGGATGGATGATGCAGCCAGGCATGCCCTGAAGGTCAGCCCAGCCACGGACACTGCCCTAGGGAGAGTAACAAAACTTTCCTCTAAAGAAAGGGGGGGGAAAGCATCATTAAAGGAGCTCCTCAAAGCTGGGTAAGTACTTGAAGAACCATCCATGGATTTATTTGTAAAGGGAGATGTTTTGCAAGAAGTGAGGATATTCTGCTGTCACCTGGTACAGGAGCAGCAACCAGTGCCTGTCATGTAACTGTTCTGTGCAAGACCAGCAGGAACCAGGGAAGAAAAGGAGTCAGAGCACAGGGACACATTCAGGAGGCATTTTCCTCACCTCTCTTCACAGACGTCTGCTCACTGACTAAATTACACAGCACCAACCAAATTCTTTAAATTTATTCTTCTTCAGCCTTCAACTTCTTTTTTCATTACACAGCCACAAAAAAACCTGAGAAATTAAAAGTTACTACTTAAGAAAGAGACACATAAATATTTTTTTTGTTGTTATGTTTAAAAAAAAATACAACTTCTCACCCCATTGGACAACTACACCTAGAGTCTGAATTTTATTCAAACCAGCATGAGTAAACCTTGAAATTATCAGGAACAAAAGTTCTCAGGATATCTGTATCATGTCAGGCAGTAGGAACCTCAAGAAGAACGATTTCATAATTTGTACAAAATCTTGTATATAGGTTTAAGAATATTCTACATCTCTTGACTCTGTGTTGGAAGAATCTCTAGTCTGTAATTTAGGCTTTACTTTAGATAGGCAGTGCAAGTTCAGGTGTTTTGTTCTGAATCTGAATCAGGTTGTTTCTGCTGGGTTTGTTGGGGCAGGGAATGTTCTTTAGAGGAGCACATATGGTTTCTTTACTCTGAGGTTTTTTCTGTCACCTCAAAAATGTGTTCTTTGCACATCCTCTTAGTTTTTCATTCCAGCCATTGGTACAGAGGAACCAGTAACTCCTCTGGGTTTCAGCCAGTGTGGTAAATTTAATTTTCCAATGCTGGCCTAGCATTGCAGTGTTTCAAGGCAGTATAACATTCCATAAAATGAAGCTGTTTATTATCCAGCAGAAATGAAAGGACTTTGCTTTTCTTTATTCTCTCTTTTTTTTCTCCACTTTGTACTAAGTGATAATACAAATCACATTTTGTACTTATTTCAGGAATGCATGTTTGCTCTCCTGTGATGCTAAATAAATCTCTAAATATTAACTGTCTCTAAAATATTTGAGGGGGGCAGGTGTTTTGCTTCTGCTTGGAATATAGAATTAGTCAGCCCCATGGTGGGCAAATAATCTTTTTGTTATGTGATGCATCTGCAGGTCCTTCACAACAAAAGATCTCCTAAAGCACCAGGACCAATCCTTTAAGTTGAGAAACAGTATATCAATAAAGGTTGGTGTGACAATGTGATTTATTGAAATACTGTGCTGCTGCTAGCAGTTAGTATTTTATATTATATGATACACGGCAGGTGTTTTTATTCGTATTTGGGTTCCCCACTGAAACCTTGTTCAACCTGTTTTATTATTTATTGTTGCCTTTTAGAGGTGAAAGAAATCAATTTATTCAGCTTTCATAACCATTCCTAACAGGTACAAAGAGGTTAAGGACTAACAGGAAAAATCAATTGGTTAATAAAATAGTTAATTGACTAAATGCTCCTTCCAGGAGGCCCTGGATGCAGACTGTGCAGAACCAAAGGAGGTTGCTTTAATTATAATGGCATCTCACTGCATAAAAGCCCTCACTGCAGCTAAGGGTTTCAGACCTGAGTGAGCTTGTTCTGTTTGTATGGTTTACACATGGAGCAAATGTAGGTACCATTATTAATTTTTTCACAGTTTGTGATGTACATTCTTCCCTTTTATGGTCATGGCAGATGGCAAAATGACAAACTGGAAGGTCAGTCAGCACGTTCACTATAGATCTGGAAAGATTGTTAAGATAAATGCATAAAACACTGACAAACAAATACTTCCCTATTCTGTCTCATTCTACTGGACTGTCTGACAGGATTTTTTAAATCGGTTTCATGGTGCTGTTACTTATGAAATCCAGGATTTTTAAAAGGCCCAGGGAGGTGGGGAGTGACTCACTCTCTTTAACCACTTCTAAATTCCTAGGAGACCATCCAAAATTGGCTTTGGGCACAGTAATGCCAGGCTCTGAATGCCTCTCAGAAAAAAATATCCAATGTCTTCAACTTGCTTTGATGTGCCATAGTCACCACTCAGAGGGAACCCCAAACATCTGAGCTCCCCCTATTTCCCCACCATATTTAATGTAGTTATAAGCAATTTTTAAACAGGGGTGTCTAAGGGACACCACTAAAAGCTCAAAAGATACTTTACAGTAGGGACAGTCACTTTTAACATGGACATGTCGCATTGTGCAGTAATGTAAATGTTAAAAAAACAGTAATCAAATAAATTAAATAATGAAATAATTAAATAATAATTTTTTTAAAGTTGCTTGTGCATTTCCTGCACCAAGAGGCCAAGGCAAAGCAAGGTAACAGAGGATGGGAATGAGATCCTTTCCTTGGCTTGCCCTCCCTGTCCCTCATCTCTGGAATCAGGAATCTGCCAGGGCATAAAACATTTCAGTGGTGAGTGATGAGGGTGCCTGACTGAACACTGGGAGGAAAAGGACATGATGAGGCACACAAGGTTGTAGAAGGTTTGGGGTTCATGGATAATCCCAATAACTGAGGTGATACTCAAATAATGTGTACAGAGGTAATAGAACAAGGGGTCACTGATTGATTACCAAGCTACTTGGGGGACAGCAGAGAGCAGTTTGAAATATATTTGGATCATGACAAGCACAAACTCTTTACATTTTTCATCCTTATATCTCAACCCCAGTTTTCCTCCTACAATGGTGTAGCCCCGTCATGCTTTTTTTCCTGTAGCTTTCCAAACTTCCTGACATGAGGGTTGCTCTCCTTGTCTGAAAACCAGAAAAAGTTACTGGTGGAGTATTTGAAATAACTCTGGCAGTTTGACACTGGGTTCTGGCAGCACATCTGTTGTTCTCACATACCACGGCAAGGCCAGGGCAGGAGTAGCTGAGCCATCTCTTGGTGTCTTCCTTGTGGCCAGCACTGTGGCTGGGATTCAGAGGGGAAGCTGATATTCACTCCTGGTGAGCACCATCAGTCTTAGAGACATCAGGAGAAATGCAACACTCCGTCCTGGTCATGCTGGCAACAGAATCTTCTGGGCCAATCTGACATTTAATTTAAAATATTGACATTATTTTATATCCCCTTATCAACAAAATGCCTCTTGAGGGCGAATATCCCTTATTCCAACCCCAAAAATGGGGTCCTGCTTTGCACGTGTTGCAGTTACCCAGCCCAGTATCACACAGTGGCACTTCACAGCTCCCCAAGGTGAGTTCATGGAGCCTGTCAACCCCCTCCAGATTTAACTGAAATGTATTAAAAGCAAATCTTGTGGTTTCAAGGAGGTGAGCTGTGCTGAGGGTTGCCCTTGCCTGGCACACGTTGATAAAGGACACGCGGCGGGGCTGGGCGCTGGCGTGACCTTCAGTGCTGCCTCGTGGTGACATTCAGACAGGAGAGACATCCTAACACTTGAGGTTAAAAGAAAGGGGACTTTGATTAACAGCAAAGTAATGCATTGAAATTCCAAATTATGTAGGAGTCTGTTCAGGCTACAGTTTGTCTTGTTTGTTTTTCATTTCAGATTCAATGTCAAGGCAAGATTTTAACTCTCTGGTTACAGATCTTTATGCATATAATTCTCTAATGTAATTGTGATATAATCCTTGAATTTATTAGGAGTCAAGTTAAAAGGTAGCAAGGTGCTATTCAGGATATTACTTCCCCTGGCAGTTTGAGCAAGTATCATGGCCTGGGAACTGCTTTTCTGAGGAAAAAGCATATCTACCTCTGCTGTTGGGAGCACCTTCAGGATTGAAAGGTGAAGCAAACACTAAACTAAGGCTCCTGAGTCAGGACTGCCAAAATGAGAGGTTTATGTTAAAGCATCAGGCTCTGAACTGCAGTGAAGGCTGAGCTTTTCCTTCTGCTGTGGGAGTGGGGAACTGCAGAATGGGGCAGGGAGGGCAGCTGGGGAAGCAACCCCTGAAGCCATCACAGCAGGGTGGGACAGAGCAGCGTGCCCCCCATTGGCTCTGCAGTGCCACCAGTGTCACACCCAGCACCTCCGGGGGCTGTGCTCCTGGAACAATGACAAGAAATCAATTCTAATTTTCATTGCACTGCTCTAAAAAGCCCAGTGATAAACATCTGGTAAAAGATTTCCTGAAAAGGGCTGTTCACATCCTTCCTTATGAAAATTGAAATTATGACAGGCTCTGTTGGACGTGGTGCTTTGTTGCACTTCAGCTACTCCAGCCCAAAAGCTGCAAACAATGCTGGCTGGAGATGTTAAACACCAAAATCTTTCTCTTTTTCCAGTGGTTTCCTTGTCCACAAAATCCATGCACTGACATTCTAGGACATGGCACTGAGGGACCTGCTTCCCTGACATTCAATTTTGATCCCAAACAAACAGCTTGAGATTTCACATCGTATAATTGGGCTTTACCTGCATTTTAAACAAAAATCCTTCTCCTTTTATAAACTGCTTGAGTCGGAAGACATGCAGAGCTTTTGCTGAAGAAATGCATTAATCCTTTTAAGTTTGATAAAGGATTCCTTTATACCATATTGTATAGTTTCCTGCTGTGGGACCACATTTGTGTAGAATCTCCATTTGTGGGGAAAGAAAGATATAGACTCCTAATGGTTTGAAGGAAGGACTGGCAAAGGAAAGTGCTACACACCTGGACTTAAAATTGACTGAGATCCAGGGGAGATTTATTGCATTAATTGGAGTTAATGGACATAGTCTGTCCACGTTCTTTTTATTCCCCAGGTGTGCCCCCAGGAACTGTAGGTGATCCCCCTTTCTTTGATGCTGGTGGTGTAGCAGGCCCAAAATTGGTCCCTCTGCAGGGATATGGGAGCCCCTGCCATGCCTTTTTTCCCTTGTTCTGCTGCTGCATCAGCTGCAGAGGCCAGTCCTGTGTCAGACAGTGACAGTGGAAGGCATTGCAATAATCTGCTGCCAAGAGACAAAGAAAAGTGCCTGGGCTCTGTTGTTTCAAAGCCAAACCAGCCTGGATTTATTTGGGCATTTCTGGTATTTTGTTATGCCAGACCAGTGCTGGGCAAGCTGACATTCAATATTCCTGACCCACTGTATCCCACACATCAAGAGTGACCAGTGTCAAGCCTTTTAGACTTTTGCTGTCCATTGACCAGCTATTATTATTATTATTTTATTTCTCTGACTCTTTTTGTTCAGAACCCTCCTTTTTACCAACCAGTGGGGCAAAATATTTTGGCTTTTGCTTTAGACAGTGTACAGCAGCTACAGTAAAACATGGTACAGGTCTTCCAGGCATAGTTGTGCCTGGAAACCTTCGTTTCCACCACAGCTCCTGCTGTGTTGATCTTCATCACCCAAATTCAGCCCAGCTGAGCCTCATTCCCAAAAACAATGTAAGCAAAACTTTTATTTAACTTACATTTTCCGTCATGAATTGATGTAATAGAAACAACAAACTCGTTGTTAAAGCAGAGGCAGGGAATGAGATCCCTGTGCATGTGTGCTGTAGAGCATCAGGGAGCACACAAAAATGCTAAGAAAAAGGTCAAAGAGCAAACTGTTGGGAAACAGTGCTGGCCAAAATGTCCTCTCCATCAAAAAAAGATGAACCTAAGCAGGTGTCTGCTCTGCCTTGTCCACAGCTGGTGCAGCCCCTTCTCCAGCCTCCTGCTGCTAAATGGGGCTCTTGGAAAAAACATCCCTGTCCATTTCATCTCTTTTCATGATGGGCTGTCATCAATTTTGTGCAACCTCTCAGAACAAGCTCTATCCAATTTTGTTAATTTTTCTGCTGCTTACAAATATTACAAGGCATCAAAAAATCTCTTCTCAGCTCCTGAGGCAAGAGATCATCCCTGAAAGCTTCTCAAACACATAACGTCCTCCATGTGTGTTCCTGTGGCATCAGCACTGCCAAACCTCAGCCTCACACACACAGAATGTGCAGCCATCTCAAAAAATGTTGCCCCCTGTAATTCAATTTGGCCAAAATGAGACCTGGTCTGACAAATCCTCTGGACTGAAGCTTGGAGTTGAAGAGAAAATCAGTATTTTTCTGTGTAAAGACATTAAATTTATTGTATTCTAGATAAGTATGGATTGTGTATGCATTCTCTCTCCTCATTAAATGACTCTACAGCTTTACTTGTTAAAAAAGAGGAACTGTGACTTCATCAGAAAAAAACAGACAAAAACCCAACATGACCTTGTTTATGAATTGGGGGATTGATGACACAGTAATTAAATCAAAAATCTCTGAGGATCAAATTGGATTTTTTTATGTTTATTTGGGGAACAGATAGTATCTCAGAATACCCCATGGAAAATCTCTTTTTTTTTTTTTTTTCTAATGTAGATGGTAAGTTCATGTGAGCTACATTCTGTTGGGAAAGTATTAGGTAAACAAAAAAAGGGCCTGTTAATTGCCAAAAGGAAGGAGAAAGGCAGAAGAAGCATTAATGACAGCCAGTATCAAATCCTATGGTGACAGTGTCCAATAATTTATAGTTTTAAAGAACCCTGCAGATAGATCTTGAGAAATCTGCATTTTGGGCATCTTCAGAGGCCCTCAGATGATCTGTAAGTACACAAAAGGTGCCATTCCATTCATAAGGGGAAATTGCATGGAAATGTTTCTGAGGCATCTCGTCACACACTAAAACCAAATGAAGCAGGGATATTCATACAGACTATTTTATGAACACCTCCAACTCCTCAGAACTCCCTGGGACCCACCCAACAAAGGTGTGGCCTCTTGCCTTTGGGAGAAATGTCCTTTCTCCACAGATATTAATCACGCTGACTTATGTGGTTTTCAGTATTGAATTCAGCCCTCCTGAACAGCACAAATAAATTCAGCCCTCGAAGGTGATGCTTACAGCCTGATGGCCTTATCACTGAGATTGCAGTGATCTGGCTGGAGCTGGTTTGAACCTTTTCCCTTTAAACCTTTTCAGTTGCAAATGTGACTTCAACAAGATAAAATTAAAATTACGCATGAAAAAGTCCATTTTGTCAAAATGTGATCCGTGAGGGAAAGTGAACAAATTTCAAAAGCAATAAGCTGCCTTGGTATTTAAAGGGGTTTTTAATTATTAAAACCTTGCGGGATATACATTTTTGCACCATTCATTGGACTGTGGGTGCAATTTATTTAATAGGCACACATTTTACTGGGCAACTTACGCCACCAGAAAAGGATTTCAAGCCTCAGCCAAGTGGAAAATCTATCCCAAGGTATTTGTGTTGCCTAGTAAAAGCAGGAGATTTAAACAGTTGAGATACAAGCTGACTGTGAAAGCACCTACCACTAATGTAAAGCTGTGCAGTTCTTAAATGATGCTGACAACCCTCACAAACCTTTAAATAGCCATTTCCAAGCTGGCAGATCTAAATTGCAGGAAAACAAAGTAATCACTCAAGGAATTCTTTGCAAATTAAAACAGTTCCTTCTTGTTGCTTTGTGTTTTGGAGCTTTACAAACAATAATACAGCATCAGAAGCCATTTGCCTATTTCCTTTTGTACCAAGTACAGTTTTGCAAAAGTAAGTACTGTCAGTAATGAAAAGAAATTGTTGGTGCATAATGCAAAGCACAAACAAGAACTGTACATTTTACAGCTGATTCAGGAAATAATATATTTTTGTGTATCTTATTTTTATGTAAAATAGGATGAGAAGTTACTTCTTCTATCATTCTGGCCCACTGTAACTCCCTGAATAACACCTTTTTGGGTTTGTATTTGTGTAAAAGCCTGGTTCAAGGTCAGTACACGTTGTGAGATATTAAGTGTGCTTACAGGGGAGCCAGAGTTTGTGCTGCCTCTCCACAAAGAGTGACAGACAGAGATCCTCTCCAAAACAGAAAGAAGAGGGTCCCCTGAGTGAAAATACCCCTGCAGGTGTTTATGCAACCTGAAAATTGTGGCAATTATAAAAATAAACCCAATCTCTGATACTCACCTGAAAGAAAAGCTTACAAGCACAGCAATTTGTGGTGGGAATGTGAAGTTTGAGAACAGTATGAACTGAGCTCACAGAGGGCAAAATGCAAAGTAAACAGCCCAGGAGCTCCTCAGATGCTCATCTGGCAAAAAAGCTGAGCCCTGGTGGGAAGTCCCTGCCTGTGCCTGTGAGGAGAGCCCATCTCCCCAGGAGGGACGAGTGCCCTTGGACCTCAGCAGTGACATTTCCTTGGCAAAGGCATGGCTTATACCCCTGGTCTTGGTGCTGCTACAGCCACACCACCACAGACCTGCTGGTGCCTTCCTCCAGCCCAGGATTTCACTCCTGCTATAAAGAAGTGAAAGTATTGGTCAAATGACACACAAATGTTTGTGTATTTGAAATTTGTTTAATACATTCCTGTGAAGGAGACATTGTCCAGCTTACCTCCATATTTCTCTACTGAGGAGAAAGAGCAAATTTCCCTCCAGGAACAGAAAACCCAGATCTGTGATGCTGGAGCCCTCCTGTGTAGATATAATCACTGCAAATAAAGCTCCCACGTGCTCTTGGTGTTGCATGGCAGGGCTGACTGAACCTGGAGCAGTGTTGCTTTCCTGAGGTTCAAGACCATTCTTTTAGGTGCTACAAGAGCCAACATCCACTTGAAGTGTGGAAGCAAAGAAATTAATCAAATCTGCAGTGCTCAAGTAGCCCCTGTGGCCTTTGAGCCCAGCTGCCTGAAACCAAATGGGAAAAGGCCAGGTGGGGCTGTGACAAAAGGGTTCTCTCCAGTCATGAGCCCTGCTTTGAAGACCTCCTTCCACTTCTTCCTTCCCAGATCTGCTCCCTGGTGCTAAGGTCACAGCATACCAGATTAGCAGAAAAATATTTCCACATTTATTTCATTTTCATTTTAGTAATTCTAGGTTTTGTTTCAATTTTTAAAAGCCTGCCAGAGCTCCAGAAGGGTTTGGACAACGCTCTCAGGGATGCACAGGGTGGGATTGTTGGGATGTCTATGCAGGGTCAGGAGTTGGACTGGATGGTCCTTGTGTGTCCCTTCCAACCCAGGACATTCTATGAAAATAACACTACTTTCTGTGAATAACTGGTTACATCCTTGGTTATGCATATTAATACAGTCACCATGAATGTTGCCAAGTTAAAAAGTAAGTACATCTTCTGAGATGGACCAAGTCATTTATTTATGTCTCAACATACATTATACATTAGGTGAAAAATTAGTCCAGGAGCTGTTCATGTGCTGGGAGCCCCGTCCTGGGGAGACTTTGCCTGGCAGTCAGGGGAAAGCTCCCATCACTGGGCTGTAAGGGCATCCCCAAGATCTTCATTGAACAAAAGTTGTTCTAGGCATTGTAGCACATGGAAAAGTAAATGCAGCTGGTCCATTTTTAATTTTTTTTTTAGTCAGGTCCAGTTGTGTGAAGAAAACTGACAGTATGAAGTGTAACACTGGGATCTGCTGTGCTGGAACACTCTCTGAGAGGGTTAAAATTACTGGAATAATAAGCAGGAAATGAGGAGGAGGTATTACATCAGATAATGGATACTGGGAATATCTAAGGGTCTCTGAAACCAACACCCTTCAGGAGCCAACTCTTGTCAAAGCAAACGATCTGGGCTGTAACATCCATGTGCAAATAATCAGGGGATAAAGTAAAATGTTTGCTAGCTGTCTAGAGGCTGTGCTTTGTGGAGCCTCACGAGTAATGAGCATCCTGCAAAGACAGAGATGTGTGTATGGATCCTGGCGAGCTCTGTAATCCACTGACACCTGACTT
The DNA here is from genome assembly GCA_020086605.1 of Lanius collurio. Classification (NCBI taxonomy): domain Eukaryota; kingdom Metazoa; phylum Chordata; class Aves; order Passeriformes; family Laniidae; genus Lanius; species Lanius collurio. The sequence continues at coordinate 804,822 of JACBWW010000022.1, forward strand.
CCCCTGAACTCCCAAGTACCAGAGAAAAGCCAGGCACACAGCATAATTTGGTAACTTTCTCTGAGCTAATATTTCAGAACATTGGCTCTTCCACTCTTGTACTAAGAAAAGGTCCAAGAATCCTGGGCTCTGTGATATTTTCAGCCTAGTGGGTGGCTGGGCACCTACCCAGTGTAACTGCACCAGCTGGGAACAGGAATGTCAGTGACTCTGCCTTTCTCTTTTGCATTCCTGGCTTCACTCACAGGAGATTTTGTCAGAAAGCTCACCTTGCCAGGAAGATGAAAAACAGGGAGCAGGAAGTAGGAGAGGCATTTTATGGCATGGCCTTCAGCCCTTTATTTTTGAAAGGATTCTTCCTGCGATTTATGTCAGTTTGAGTTAGAAGCACGTGTCAGTTCTGCCCTTGGGATGTGGTGCAAGTACTGATGAGAGCAAATATTCATCTCTGGCAAACTTTTCACTGAAATGAGGGACTGACAATTTATTAAAGCTAATTTCCACATTCACATCCAAATTTCTCCCCATTCATTTAGCAAAACCTGCGGTAGTTTAAGGTAAGTACCAGTACACAAACCCTTTTAGCATTATTGCTCTGCTCACTGGGGGGGACTCCATAATGAAACAAATGGATTTTTAAAGATGTGCATTACTAAGAACACAGTAGTATTGGTGGAGTAGCCTGAAATGGAGGACAGGTTACTAAATTAATAATACAAACTAATTTCATCATCTGCTGTCTCTTGAATACCTTCTTAATGTGATACCAGGTTTAGCAGTGGGGCTCAGGGCAATATTCTCTCTTCATCTCACATTTAGTGTGTACAGCAGATGTTGCTGGAGGCATTGAGCTTGTTTCTCTTAGAGCTGGGATCCCTGTAGCTGACCTAAGGAGCAACTCAGAGCTCAGGAAAGGAAAACCTCTCAAGTCTGAACCTAAATCCTCATTCAGGTCTCCCAAAGCAAACCAAATTCGCTGCTGTCACTGCTAAACTGTGATTGACCCCAGACCCAGCATCTTAAAGCCATCCTCACAGGTATGTATATATTATGATCCAGTACATTTCCCTCTCCATTATGACACAGGAATGACTGTCAAACATTAGGGAAACTACATGCTTGGAAGGTTTTTTTCAGTGGAAATCATGTGCTGGAAAGAAATTTGTTTTATTGCCGCCACAAGTTAAAAATCTGTCATCAGTTTGGAAGGGACAGAAATATGCTTCTGAGAGAATTTAGTTCTCCAGATGATGCCAGAATAACCATTTTAAACCATTTTGATAAAGACACTTGCAGAAACCCATGCAGATGATAGTACCAGTGTTGATAAGCTGGCATGAGAATTGTTTTTCTTATATGGTGACATATTACATTTTTATATAAATGGAGATACAATTTGACATGATCCATTTGGCCATCTTCATTAACAGCCTAGTATGGCAACAGAAAAATGAAACACTGCAAATGTGCAATGAAAGATAAAACAGTAGGTAACTTCTGATAAGCATATTATGGCTCATCCATCTTGGGCAAACCTGAGTTTATGAACTTTTCTTCAGCAGCAGGGGCATAAGTGCTCTGACTAATAATAACAGAAGTTGAGTCCAATTGCTCCCTTCACTGAAGAGATATAATTCAAAATTATCTGAACCAATGAACCTGCTTCACATTGCATTCATTTTCAAAACTACTTTTTGAAAAGCCACATCCTGAACCTGAACATTATCATCTTCAGCCACTAATCTCCATTTCAAAAGCCCCGAGCTGAACAGCACAGGACCATCAGTGTAATTATTGTATATATATTTCTATTGACACTTTCCAGGCTTTTTTCAGCAAGTGGATTTGAGCTAAGTGTGTATTGTCAAGGTTGTTACCTCTTTGGTTACTGAGAGGTGTGTAATGGTTCTTCTCAAAGAACAAAAGAACAATCTCCTTGGTCTCTTGTCCTTCTAAAGGCATACACATACCCACAGAGCATTTTTTTAAACTGGATTTTCTTGCTGGAGATATAATTAACATGTCACTGAACTGTCCTTGGTGTGTCCCTTGAACTCACAATGCATCACATGAGATAAACTCAGAGTGTCACCTGAATGATTGGGAGGCTGTATTGTGTGACATTTTAAATTGAGAGGGCTGGATACGTGTGGCTGCTTTTTTTTTCCTTTGGAAGAAGAAACAAAAATCAATTTACAAGCAGCAAATATTTTCCTTCATAGTGAGGACACCTCTGGCCTTAATTTGGGCAGCTGGCCAGACAGCAGCTACTAGCTGAGATTTATAGCTGCACTTTAATTTCCTTGAGTAGCATGCACACAGATTATCCTGTATGAGCACAGATTCTGTTCCTGTGGGGAGCTATGGTGCAGTTAATTGGGCATGGCATTTGGAGGCAGGAGAGCTGGTCTTAGTTCTGATTCTGGGACTGACTGTCACTTTGGGAAAGGCACTTTGTGTCTGAGTGTCTGAACTAGAGGCAGCAATATCAGTGTGCTTTACCAATAAATGAGCAATTAAAAAGTATTAACATCAAATAACTGTGGCCAGCTATTTCAGTGTAGATGTATCATTCCCTGAATACAGCTAATTATTATCCCAGTGTCAGTCTTTGCCTCTTCCCTTCTTTACTTTCATTGGCTTTGTCATTTTCTAGCTGTACTTGGAGGTTCTGACTCAGCTCCTGTTAAACTCAATTTTTAAGTAGATCAGTACAGTAAACCTCATAACACTTTAAAGACATTCTGGGCTTGAACAGCTGGGCCAGATTCATTTTCTGCCAGGGCTGATCACAGTCCAGGATTAGGGGCATCCTTGGTGCAGCACACTCAGTACATTAGAAAATGATGCTCCCTCAAACAATGAAACAGTTTGGGGACAAAAAAGGCTCTGGGGAGTTTATTGTCTGCTTAACTGCAGAGATTAATGTGATCAAATACTGCTGGTCTTTCATGGCTAGATGCAGAATAAGAAAAAAAATAGCACCATTGGAATACAAATAAATATTCAGTGGGAATTTTTCATAGAAGAAAGAATGTAATTAGTTAACAATTTTGATGCCAGAATAAAGGACAAAGTGTAAACTGGAGATAGGAGCAAAATTCCATCCCCCCTGTGGCTTATGTCTTTAAGAAGATTTTGTCTGTGTAAGTCTTATTTCATTTTCCTCTGTGTCTTATGAACAAGGTTCTATTATAGGTCAAAGCCAGTGAATATTGCTTACAGCTTGAGAAACAAGAAAATCAAAGACATAATCATTTATTAGAGCCTTTTAGTGGCATTTCTCATTTGGCTGTTGGTTCTTCATCCATTCACCACTGTTGGGAGCTTAGTCTGTTCTTTGGGGAGGATTCCTTTGCTTCCTCAGGATTTCTTTGTGCCTTTTCATTGTACTGGATTTCATTACAGCAAAAAAAAACCCTCTTGGCCACACTCTGTGCACTGTCTCTGAAAGAAACTGCAGCTTGACCAGGCACTGGGTATGTTTGCTTTACCCTTTATAGCCTGTAAACGAGGAGCATCTCTAAACACCATCTTTGCAAAGCCATTCCAGCTCTGAATTGGCTTAACTGATAAATATTTCACCACTTGTTGTGTTTCCTCCAGGACGCTGCTGGAAGGACCCGATAAAAGGCACTTTGGCAAGATGGTTCTCAGCATCTCTGCTGGCATTTGCCTGGAGACAACCAACACTGGCTGCTGTGGTTCTCCTGACCAGATGTTGCTCCAAAACCTGTTTTTTGCTAAGGAGGGTTGGTTAAACACTTTCCTCAAAACAACTTGCAACACATTTGATTTTCTTACACCAATTTATGTCTGAAAGCTGCCCACCTTCCTTTAATTTCCATGGGTAAAACAAGACTAAATAGTCATCAAGATTTGCTTCTCAAAGTAATTTTACATTCAGTGATATTCATTATCTTAAAATTTCTTTGAAAGGGATAAAACAAAATCATTTCCATTGAAATTCAATATTAATGACATTATTAAACATAATAGACCTAATTAGATGACAGTGGTTTACATAGGAGGAGGACTGGGCTATCATTTATCTTTTACCAGGGTAAATATTGTGCCTTAAGAGCTCTAATGAACATGGGACATAAGAAATAGTATTGGAACAATTATAGGGAAATTTCAGGGAAGAAAGAAAAATGATTTTATGAGAATCTCAGGGGAAAACCTCAGCAATGTTCATAACAACTCTCAGTAGAAACTCCTGTGCACATTCAGCTTGTCATTGCTATAAATCCAAAGTTTTAAATTATATGATGAAATCTGGTAAAATCCCATTACCTCAATGAGGATTTCAGACATGGCTTATGGGGGAAAATGAGGGAAGAGGGCTAGTGTAAGAGAGTTGTCACATTAGTTGGATTTTTTTTGCCCATGCTCTGAACAATGAAGCCACAAAGTGATCCAATGCCAGAAATAATGCAGCTCTGACAGAGGCCATTTTCTTGGTCACAAAATGGTCTTTGCAGAGATTCAGTCTTTGCATGATTCAAACCTCCCCTGACCTGTGCTCTGCAAAATTACATATATACACAGTACATTTTGTTGATTTAAAGTCTAACTTGCCAGGAACTGCAATCCAGTATTTTTATTGTAATTGTTTTATTTTTCTAAGCTTCCATGCGTCACTGAAAATTAAGCAAAACTGGAATAAATGGCTTTGTCAACTGCACAATCCCTAAGTAAGCTTAATGCTCACCACTGCCATTGGTATTCAATATCACTAGATATTTTACCTTGCATAATCACTGATGGACATTGATTTTGTCTTTGCTCTTCACAGCACAGCAAAATTAATGTGAAAGTCAGAGTTAAATGAGTCCCAGTGCTGTCCTCCTCTCTGCTGAGAGTACGTTTCAGATACTGAAGAACTGGCAACCAGCTCGACCCTACAGTGTCTTGTATTGCAACAATTAATGGATATGAATAGTCCTCACAGGGGGGATTCGGGTTACCTTTGAATCAACTTTAGAGGTTACACTCCTGAAGCAGACAATGAGGTTAATGCATGGTACTTTATGAACTGAGCAGTTCTCTTCTTCAAATTAAATTTAAAACTTAAGTTCTTTCCTTTTTCTCTCTGAAAATTGTGCCAAGTCGCTTATAAAGTTTTAGCAATGAGAAGTTAAATTATTATAAAGCTTAGGGTCAGAAAAACATTATGTACTTAATAGTCTATTTTTTTCTAACAAAGGGGTTGGCAAAGCAATACTTGTTCCTCTATTTTTTCTTCTCAGTCTAGAGTAGTTTTTCAGGCTTCCTTTAGGTCATAACCACATCATACAGCACAAAATCCACAGTGGCTGTGAGGCCAGGGTTAGGCATGTGGATATGGCAGCCAAATGCACCAAATGCAGGAAAAACAAGATCTAACTGAGGGCAACCTGTGGTTAACAGCTTTGGAGTCATGCTGTACAGAGGTATAGGGGACAAACTTCTGCTTTGCTTCTCTGCTCTAGAGCTGGATGGGTTGGCATTATATCAGCTGCAGGGGCTGCCTGAGCACAAATCAAAGCAGAGGGCAGCAATCCTTGAAGGAGTCCTCACAGCTGCTTGGTGGGGAGCACGTGTTGGGAGGAACAGGTCAAAAGTGAAGGGATGGGTTAGAAGTGGGGGAATGGTAACAACCCATCAGGAGCAGCAGCCAGTGATCCTCTGGACTGAGTCTAAGGTGCCTCTGTCTCCTCTGCCCAGGGGCTTCTTTGGGGCTCCCCCAGCTCATGAGGTAACAGAAATCAATTTACTCTTTTCTTTGTAGCTGTGAGTTTGTGTTACCTGCCTGTGTCAGCTCACACAATGTTATCAGATGCTAATTACTGTTCAGGAGTAGGTACAGAGGGTGCAAGTGTGCAAAGCAGCCATTCTGCCCCAAGTCTGCACAGATGCTCCAGGGAATGGTGAAAAGGGTGGGCAAGGTCCTTAGGACTGATTCTCAATATTGCCAGCTATGACAGGTCAAAAATTATAAATCAGCTCTCCAAAGACTGTGAGATTTAGAAAGGCAGAATGATTTTAGATTTTGTGGCTACTCTCTGCTTTGTCAGAACATAAAAATATGTGGTCATTTCAACCTAAACAACTGATTTTTAGGGTAAACAAAAGAGGATATGAAAATGCATCTCAGAGAGAGCCAAACTTTCTGACTTCACAGCCCACAGAGCAGAACCTGCAGTGGGAAGAAAAGTTACACCAAGTTGTGTGCTCATTTGGGCTGAGAGTCTCTTCCCAGGGGCTGGTGTGGGGCTGTGTTTTGGATCTGTGCTGAACACAGGATTGGTAACATGGAGATGCTCCTGTTCTTGCTGAGCAGGGCTCACACAGGGCCAAGGCCTTTCCTGGTTTTTGTAGGGCCATGCTGGGAAGGAAGGTGGGGATGCACAGGAGACTTGGGAAGGGACACAGCCAGGACAGGTGACCCCAGCTGACCCAGGGGATATTCCACACCATATCACATCTGCACAGGATGCATGCAGTGAGGGGAAGGAGGAAAGAGAGATGATTGCAGTGAATGTGTTTGTCACCCCAGGTAACCATTCCATGGGACGTGCCCCTGCTCTCCTGCAGGTGCTGAACACCTGCCTGCCCCTGGGAAGCAGGGAATTCATTCCATGTTTTGCTGTGCTTGCATGCATGGCTTTTGCTTTCCCTATTAAACTGTCTTTATCTCAACCCAGGGGTATTCCAGCTTTTAACCTCATGATTGCCTCCCCAGTCCCACTGGTGGGAAGTGAGTGAGCAGCTATGAGGGGCTGGGGGCTGGCTGGGGTTAAACTACAAGGACCTTGGAAGAAAACAAAAGAAATTAAAACAAATAAAAGCAGGGAAGAAAGGTTACAGGGTTTGGTACTGCAGTTCTTGAAGCAGGTTGTCTTTGATTCTGCTTTTTCTGGCTTTGTGGTGCTCAGGTATTTTCTTTGCTACTATCAAAGGACCAGTCCTTATACAAAAGCAGTGGCTCAGGATGGAGCAGGCACTCTTGCAAGGACTTTTATCCAGCATAGGAGGCAGCCTTAGTTCTGAGAGGGAAACCTCTTTGGCAGGAAAAATTCAATTATGTGAAAGATAGAAAGAAGAGACAGAAAAAGAGAGGGGGGGAAAAGAAAGAAAGAGAAAATCAAGACATAGCACTGCATACAATATCCTGCCTGCAGGAAGCACAGTGAGCACTGGAAGGAATACATGGGATAGAACTCTGCTTTCAAACTTCAGTTGTTGTTCCTGACAACTCCTACTATGGCAGAAACTCATATGAGGTGATAGAATATTTCAGTCACTGATTTCTGCCTGCTGCCTGCACAGGGGAGGGGGAACTTAGCATAGCACCATACCCAAATTCCAAAGTTCCACTGAATGTCTCTCTGGTTTTTTTATTTTTTAGTTTTCAAACTTCTCTACAAGTAAATGATTGGAAAGTTAGTGATATGTGCAAAGAACATTTTTTCAATTAGCAATGCCCATTAGCTGAATGAGCATGAAGGGCTGATATTTTCCCCCCTGAATTAGCAGGTACACATGTGGAATTTGGGCTATAAATCATTACTTAATAATTCACTAGAGAATAAATAGGACATAAAAGATAATTAGAGATTTGAACCACTTGCCTTCACCTTAATTATGAATGAAAGATATTTGGCATTGTCTGCAGGACTGTTAAATTTTGTTATATTGAGATGGGTCTGGAAAAGGAAGATACAGCAAAGTCATTTTATGAAAGAATATAGCTTCTGGCAGAGTGGGTCTTGTACATCATTGCAGGAGAGGTATCCAACAGTTATGGTCTTAAAATCTAAATGCAATGTGCTGGACCAAGACCGGTGAACAGGTTTGTTTTGCTATTTCAGTAATGACCTGTTGCCTGGCTCACAGAAACACATATGCCAGCCAATTTCACTGGAACAAAATTAATATTATGTCTCTGTGCTGTAATAATAGTTAACTTTGGCAGAGTAGAAACAGTTGGATATCCTTTCCTGTTCTATGATTTTCTGGAGATACCTGAAGATAGAGGGCATACCAATCACTTAAATTCACAATAGATTTGAATGCTCTGCTCTAACATAAGCCAGCACAGTATGAAGCACAGCTTTTTCCTTGCCTAGGCTCTGTTAGCTTTAGAACAAGGGAAAGGCTTTCAATCCTGCTCTGTCCCCTTTGCTGCACCCAGGTAAGAATTCCCCGAGCAGAGCTGAGGCAGCAGAGTTGCCTGCTGGTCACATCCTGTCCCAGCTGACACACAGCATGTACATCAACGAGCCCAGCAAGCTTCTTGTTCCTCACCATGCACTGGTGCTGGAATGTCTCATTGCCTGAAGGAACCACAGCAACCTCCACACTGCCTTCTCTTGTAAAACCCCAACCAACCCCACCCACTCCAAGGATCAGGGACTACAAAGGAATGCAGGTGGCATGAGCTGCCTGGGGTGGAGTAACATCTCCAAGTGTGCTGGTCTAGTTTACATAAATTCACATGAATGTGAACTTTCAGTCCAGAATTTATCACTATTTGTTATCCAAGATGGACAGAAAAAGAATTTGATTCATCTGCAGTCATCACTTTCTGTAAATAGTGGCTGTGAGGTGCAGAATAAACCCCACCTCTTTCTGCCCTAAGTCTCTGTTCAGTAACACAGTGCCTGCTTTCCTTTAATTTGGGAGACTCAGAGTCTGCTCCCTCTGCTCTGCACATTTGTGGCCATGCTCATCCAGTCACAGAGCTCATGACAAAAAAACTAAACTTCTAAAAAGTGCCAATCATTTCAGGTGCTGCCTACTTCAGTAAAAGGACAGAACCTTCAACAGAGCAGTGAATGGGGACACAGTGGCAGATGGGAAGATCTGGAATGTTGTACTGTCTTTCACTCTTGCCTCATCAGAAATAGCCCACTGAACTCCAATTTAGCTGCAGTTTCCTCAGAACTTTGGATTAGACCCAAACAGACTGAATTAGAGTGTATCAGCCTGGAACAAAGACAAGCCAGGCCATCATCTGAGAAGATTAAGAAGAGCCTTTCTGCTGGCTGGAGATGAAGAGTTTTCTCCTGATGATTTTGACAGCACAGAGGCAAGGTGCTGTCCAGCATGAACCAGTACCAATGGCTGCTTTACCTGCAACACCCCGAAGGGGTGAATTGGGGCACTATGCACAGGTTCTTTAAAACACACTGTGTCTGTCAGGCTCTGATTCATTTAGATTTTCCCAATGTTTTTCAGCTTACTTATTTATGGCTCTGACTGATGTCTAGAGTTTGTTGAAGTGGCACAGTCAGACCTGAATAAGAAAGAAATCCAAAAAACATGAGTGGCCTGTCAAAGACATGTCGGCAGCTGCTCTCAGAGTATCCCTTGATGATTCCCTGGAAATGTCAAGGAAGAGTAGTGGCAAGATTGAGCCATGGCAGTTCTGCTTGTCAGGGCAGGTAGTGTGCTTTGGAGTGATGGAAATGATAGACAATGTCCTGATCACACTGCTGAGATCTTAATAAAGGCAATGAGCAATCCCTAGGTTTTGCCATTAATTGAAGAATTAAATTCCTATATTGTTGACTAAATCTACCACCCAAGACACAAGTAAATATTTAATTCTTTTGGGATAATGGGATAAGCCCTATTTTCATTATGAGATCTGGAAATACTTAAAAAATTCAGAGACAATTTTCTGCTAAGGCAGACAAAAATCAGACTGACAAATAACAGTCTCTAAAGCTCCAGCTCACTTTTCATTGCAGCTACAGACATAATAGTAATGTATTTCAGAATCTGTGAACTTGCAGGTATATATTATAACAGTTGGGAAGTAGGAACTGCAGAATGCCACAAGAAGCTCATCTCCCAACGGGCTCCCAACACCTATTGAGAATAATAGGTCTCAATTTATGCAAGGTGCTGAAGCATTCCCACTAATTGTAAGCATGCTAATAGTCCCACTGCTTTCAGCTGGTGATTACCATTAAGCACGTGCTTAAGTATCTTGCAAAATTAAGGTTTCAAGAGAGTTCTGTTGAGTTAGAAAGGCTCAGTTATGATCTCAGACTTTAATGTTCTTTCCCAAATCCAACTAGATCTATAATCATTTTGAAGGGGTTTTTTTCCCCCTCATTGCAAGTGAAATGCCAAAGTGATAAAAATATATCTTTTTGAAAGATATCTAGGTATGCATAGGCTTTTTGAGATGTAGATTGGATGCATGATCTTCCTTCTCCCACTTGATACCCCCAGCTCCCACAAGATATTGCTGTTCATACCAACCCTACTCTCTGGTTTTTCCTGTGGCACTTGGTTTTCACTGAGGCAGAGAAAGATTTCAGGTCTTGTCATTTTTCCTACTGAGATTAAATGAATGCTATGCTTACAGGGGCTGTTTTGTTTTAACATCTTTGTAGTTGTCACCTTTTGGCACTGATTTTCACAAAATAAAGGCTGAGAGGCCCTTTGTGTTTGCATATCTTTGGAGAACGTGCCTTGACAGTACTCTGTGTGTGTGCATCTACACCAGGCAGTCAATAATAAGTTAATAATGAAAGTTAGTTTAAAATTATCTGTAGATTTGAGGGGTCAGGCTGAATACTCAGCCAGCTAAACAAACACCTTAGAGCTAAGGTTTTAACTCTTTTCTTTTGTGGCTCTTTGTCATAATGACTTACAGAACCAACAGAACTCCTGACCATTACTCAGATACTACTTCTCCTGCTTTAACTTGCCTCATGGAAAAAAATTCCCAGGACGTTCTGACAGAGACAGCAGCTTTCAAGGAGCAATGCCTTGATTTCTGTGAAGCATAACATCGTGAAGCAAAAAATCCCCATGTGTCTGAGCACTAGGGGAATGTGCTGGGCATGAATCTGTGCTGGAACAGCCTTTTTCAGGGCCTCAGCATCACCTCTTCCAGCTGAGTCCTCACCCTGATGATCTGCAGTGCTCCTGCTAGGCATTAGAGCAGACCATACACCATGGGGATTTGTTACTCTGCGCAGTCTTTGTTTTTCCTTCCTTCCACAGATGACCCTGCAGCTTGCAGATGAGGCTTCTGAACAAAACACCGGGTGAAAAGCATGAGAAAGGAAGGCAGCAGAGCACAGGCAAGGGCAGGAGACAAATGTATATTGGAGAAAACAAATCTTACTAGCAGTTCATGTGTCTAAAACTTATCTCATAGGATGAAAAAGATACCTGTTAAAGACTTCCTTTTTGCCACTGCTGTCACTGCAGGGTGACACTGCAGGGATTCAAGTGCATCCCTCTAGCAAGGCATGGTGCAATGTGGGTTCAATGCCAGTAAGAAATAATCAAGGTGAGAAATACATCCCACATCACAACTTTACTGTAAGGGATAAATATTTAACAAGCTCCTTCCAAAACTGGCAATTTGCCTTGCAACCCCAACAGAGGTGGCCTTCCATTTACAGGCTCTGTGGGACTGTTCCCTGCTCCTCCCCGTGTAGGAGGGGACACTCCCTGTGCTTTCAGTAGGCTGAAAGGAGAGCTCCAAGAGTCCAGCAGCTGGACAGAATGGGCCTGATTATACAGCTCCCCTTTGTCTTGGTGGAGGAGCACTGGCTTTCTCTTTTAAAGGCCTCACTCTCACCTGCTTTACATATGCTGTTTATCAGGTATATAAACAGACACCTGCATTTGGGTGTAAGTCTCAGAACCCACTTTAAATACAGCAATGGATGCTCCAGGTGCAGTTTCCCTGGTGAAGGCTATGTGCTCACCAGCAGTGGGAGAGGCACCCAGATGTGCCCCCTGTGCCTCACAGTGATGGGCCACACTGTGATTCCCTTGCTGGCACTGATGAGCAAGTATTTGTCTAAGAGTACTAATTGTACTCACAAAACATCTCTAAGTCTGTCATCCACCACCCGTGGGCTTCCTCTGTGCCTTTGCAGATCCTGGACTTTCTGCATTGTCACCCAGCCCCAGGGTCCCTCAACACCCCACTTATCTCCACTGACATCACTTTCACACACACAAGCTTGGCCTGACTTATCTTTGAGAAGTGTTTTCAGTGTTCCTGATTCTCTAGGTAAAGCGTGGTGGTAGTCTCAGCTTTAAGCACTTAGAACTCTCACTTCTCCACTTTCCCTTTCTTAAATTCATCCTCATCATTCATTGTCTCCTACTCTTGCATGACAGTCGTATTTCCTCTTTCCCTGTGTTTCCAGCTTAGTTCTTGAAGTACCAGCATATAAAAAACAGAGGTAAAGAACTCTTCCCTAAAATCAACATGGTGCTCTGGAAAGAACTAGGTGTGGTGCTGTTCAGCATTCTCTTGAAATAATTTCTTCATGATTTTCATTCCTTTTATTTTGCTTTGCTGATGGGGTTTTTTTTTGTTTGTTTTCTCTGCTGTTCCTTTCTTCCCTTTTTTGCTCCTCGTCCTCTTGTTCTTGTCTTTCTATATTATATTCACTTCAGTTGATCCTCGCAGTTTCTGACATGAAACAGTAAAATGAGACATTAGCCAGCATGACAGACAGCCAGCATGACAGACAGCCATCCAGTCCTCCTGCAGTGGGCTAATTCCCTGTGTCCCTGAGAGTGGCCTGCAGAAGCAGCTGGAGCGTGTGTTCTTAGCAGGCAGAGCATATGCTCATACATGTAATGAGCAGCCTCCCTTTCATGTTTTCCTCAGCATTGTGCTGTGCATCTGCAGCAAGTGGTAGAAGGAGGAAAGCCCATTCTATATGAAGTGCTGAGCACAAAAGAAGGAGCTTATCAGATTTGCCTTCAGTAAGAAAGGGCTGCCAAAAAGACTAGGACAGAAAATGAACCCCTGAATGATTTTCCCATTTCTGCTTTGCTCAAAAGGATGCACAGTTACTGCTTAGTCTCAGCTTATGATCTCTTGCCAGCACCAGCTGATTTTCTGAAATGGAGGATAAGAGCTGCTGACAGCTGTGGCCTGCACAGGAGCTGCCAAACTGCAGCACAGGCCTGTCAGGCTGCCATGTGGCTTTAGGCCAAACAAGACATCGATGACACATATAATGAGATACTAAAGGAAATAGCATGTATCATGGGTTCTAAGGAGAGCTGGCAGAGCACAGGGATGGCCTTCTGTTCCTGAGCACAGGGTACAGTAGTACGAGAAGGCTGAGTCTTTATCAGAGCTGTGTTTCTGAAGCTGAAAGGGGAAAAATGAGGAAATGTAGCACCCCAGGTATAACGAGGGGAATGATGAGGTATGCCAGAGTGATCATGCTGCAGTGGCACCTGGCTGTGGTTTTGGAGCAGGAAAAACTGGCAGTGGAAAAGAAAAGGCATGGAGAGAACATAAGGAAAAGCACGGAGCAGTAGTAAAGCAGCAGAAGCATAAACTCAAATTTGGGAGTTAAAGAAAGAAGGGGGAAACAGTAATTGCTGTACAATGATAGATCAAACCATCTAACTTAAAGAACTGGTGCCACTGAAAAAGTAGAACAAAATGAGTTGGGCCAATTAGGAAGAATTAAAATTTTACCGAGGCTAACTTGTCCTGTAAGATGTTATTCTATATCTAAATTAGTAAAGAATGCATTGAATTCCTGACAGATGATGAGAAGGGGAATCTGAGAAAGTGCTTGGAAAGTGAAAACACACTTTAAAGTGTGATGTTATTCTTAAGAAAAACCTCTCCATTTTCTCTTTATATTCAATCTATATTGAGTCAACTGCCTTTTGAATCCTGTCCCGTGGCCAAAAGTGAACAGGGGTCTTTTTACCTGCTGCTACCTTTGGCTTAAAAGTCAGAGAGTGTCTGTCTCATCCTGAAATGCCTTTTCATGGCCTATGTCTAAACATCACAGTTCTTAGACAACATGCCTAATTTAATATCTTTGCATTTGGGTCTTTACTACTAGCACTCTCCAGCAATTTACTTCTCTGGAGTTTTTTAATTCCTTACTGTCTCCTCAAAGCCTGAATTTTTTCCTAGTTCCAGAAATTTATCTCTGAAACTTTACCATCTCCTGAGAGATCTACAAGAATTGAACATGTACTACCAGTGTTGTAACCCCTGTGGTACAAGAGACTGAATTGGCTGTGCTACAGCTCCTTCTAGCAGAGAGAAAAGGATAAAAAGAGACGCCCTGGCTATATCCTTGTTGGCAGTGGACCAGAAGCCTTGGCAATGCTACTCAATGCAGTGGGAAATTCTCGTGAAGGGAGCACTCATCCATTATCAGTGAGGTCTTTTGAACTGGAAAGAGGCTTATAAATGCCATGGATTTCTTTCTGCTCTCAGTAATCCATCAGAATACACTTCTCTTAGCCACCTCGCACATATGCCAGAAAATCCCCAAATAATCCAGTCTAGTTTCTCTTGTGATGCTGGTTTTCATCATCTTCAAAGAATCTGTTCTGCAGCTGCTAGGAGGAAACAGGTCCAGGAGGCATGTCAGCCTTTCTGTTCCAACAGAACCCAGCTGGGAGCAGATCTAGAATATTCCTCCCTCCAAGGTTTTTATTGCCAAAACAGATATCTCCCTGTCTAGTGAGCCATGGCTCCTTTCTTTATTGTGCTGCTTTGCTGGCCAGGACTCAATTCACATTATGCCTTTGATTTATGAATAACATTCCCATCACAAGTGCCATGTTCCCAGTCCTCTGCCTTGTGCTGGGTGTCTTTGGGAAGCTTGGACCCATCTACTGGGAAGATGCTGTATCTGTAGTGCATGTGGTATGCTCACCTCTCCCTTCTTGCACCATTTAGTTTTCATCCTAAACAGGATCCACATGATTTGTCATCCTGACAAACTATAAAAACAAGGTGTCATCATCAGTAAATGGGGAAATCTGCATCAATGGGTGTGTTACCTCTGTGTTATGCTGTTCTCATGCCACAGCCTTTTTCTGTACAAACCAAAACAAGGACCCTCAGCCTTTACCTGAACATGAGCAATAAAACCTTTTAGGCAGCTCTTCCTTTTGGAATAGTGCCTTGTTTCAGTAATTTGCTCTTGAGGTGGTTGTTCAGAGCATAAACTTTAAGACTGAAAAGAGAATTTATCTTCTCAGTAAGTCTCACTAAGGCTTCCTGTTCTGCATAGAAGGAAAGATGCCTGAACAGGACCAGTTCAGTTTATTGTAACAATTATCTCCATCTCTTCTTTATAACCTCTTCTTTTGTTTAGATTCCATTCTTACCTCTCTACAGGATGGTCAAGAATTTCCCTCTTGATACACACAACACACTCCCACACTTTTTAATTGGGAAATGAGCTGAAATAATTTACATATCTTATGAATTTTACATATTACCTCTTTTATTCCTTTTGCACCTATGCATTTGGAATTCTCCACCTATAAGAGAGGTTATGGAACTACACATGTGCTGCTTCATGTGAGACAATGACTCCACAACAGCGAGTTGCAATGTGTGTCCAGCTGAAGGGAAACAGCCCCTGTGTCCACAGCATTTGTAAATCCTGCCTTTGGAATACTGGCTTTAATTTCCCGTGCTGGGAGGCTGCTCAGACTGGTGAGGTTTGGAGGATGAGTAACAGAAGCTGTAAGGGGATTAATAAGGGGAGATTATGAGTACTAAATATGCACTGCTTGGTCAGAGAATGACTAAGGGGGATATACTAATTATCTCCCAGTATTACAGAGCTGTAAACTTCAAAGAAGGAATGCCATTGTTTCGCACTGTCACAAGGTATAGAACTGGGATTAACGAGGTGAGATTTAACAAAGGAAAATGTAAGCTCAATATCTTCCGAATCAGAGATTAGTCAAAGGCATGTTTCACCAAGGAATTAAAACAGTGGTATCTTAACTCTTCCATCAGAAGAGGGCAAGGTTAGAGGCAATAAAATGAACTACTTTTCCCAAAATTGAAACTTTTCCATAAGTTCAAGAACCACATATGCAATTTGGGGCTAGAATTAAGGGAGGAATAGGAAAGTTCCATTTATTTTTAAAATTTTCAATTTCTTTTCTTGATGAGAGGTTACGAAAATGAAGTGCCTAATCCTAAGAGACTGTTTCTATCATTAAAGCACTTGAAGTATACATGAAATGCCTATGTAATAAATGCATCAATTTCATCTCTGGTCTTAGTAAAATGCCATTGAGACAACTGATTTAAAATTGTGTTTGGCCTATTGTGTGTGTAAGACAGATATAAAATCACAAAAAAAAAAAGGGAAAAAAAAATTTGCCTATACTACTCTGTTACATGTTCAATTCTTTCACAATATCCCAGTCTCCTGTAACTAATATTTCTGGAATGTATGGGGCATCAAAATAGGGTCCATCCATAAATCTCTGTAAAAATCAAGTTTGGAAGGACGTGACACAGACACTTTGTTCCTTACAAAAGAGAAACGTGAATTGCACTGCTCCAGTCTGGACATAATGACAGCACGAACAAGAATCTTGACATCTGCATGTGAGAGCACACATTTTAGTCTGGTCACATCCTTAAAGTGGTAATGAGATATCTTGATAATGTGTCAAATGTCAGGCTCAGAGCCTGCTCCTCACTGAGCAGTACAGCTCCGTGTCTCACCAGGCAGACGAGTGCCACCAACGCAGGTGGCAATGTGAGAAGCATTCCTGAGCAGGAGAACAGCAGCCTTACCAAAATTAACTCCACAAAAGTTAAAGGACATCCCTAACTGAGGGTCCACTGTCATTTTCTTTCCCAGAAAATGCTGAAGTGAAAGTTGCTGGCACGGACAGCCACATTTCTGATCTTTGTCCCAGCAGTGGCTGTTCAGAGCAAAGTGCCTGGAGCTGAGAGAAAGAAGCAGGTTCTGTGGAGCTCCTAAAGCAGAGTCTGAGGCCTCTGAGGTCCATATGGCAAGAAACAATGTGATCCTTGCATTTATCAAGGTATTTGATGTAAAACTGGCCCTACTTCCTGAGGCTGCAATTGTCCCCTGTGCAGTGATAACTGTGCCTGAAGTGGCTGCTGGAGAACAAACCTGAATTCCAAAGGAATCCCTAAGACCCTGTGGGTGAATGGGGCATAAGTATTTTAAAAAGAAATAAGTAAAAGATATTTGTGCCGGTTTGGCCAAATTTGGAAATATATCCTCTGAAAGAAGGCAGGTTACAACCACCCCACCTCTACCAGGTTCAGGAAAAAAAGAATTTTTTCCTTGGAGGAAAGTGAAAGAAATAAAAACTATTTATTTAACAAACACACAGGAAATGGATAATAATGCAAAATAATAAGACCTTTCACTGTAGAGAGAAACCTGGAGAAATTTCAGAGTCCTTCTGTGGGTCTCTCCCCTTTGGAGCTGGGTGGTGGTTGGCCCACCTCCAGAGCTCCACCTGGGTGGAAAAAGTCCCGATGTGTTCTGATGTTGAAACAGTCCAGCAGAGAAGAAAAGGGAAATCCAAAATTCCAGGAAAACAAAGTTTAACCCTCCAGAGAAAAAAAAAAAAATGAAAGCTGGCTGAAAAAGAGAGCAGGGTGCTTCTTCCGCTCTCCCACAGCAGAGCCCAGAGCAGTCTGTGTTATCTCTCTGTGTCCTTGAAACACTGCTTTGAAAGTTGGCTTGGTTTTTTCCCTCTCCCCCCTCTCAGGCTCAGTTTAAAGGCATAGAAAGGCACAAAAATTAATTTCTGGTCATAGAGCAGCAATAGGGGATACACATCAAATCACCCCAAGACAATATATTATAGCATGAAAAGGGCTGGAGTAAGATTGAAAGGACAAGTGACAGGAAAGCAGAATAACAAGTTTCAAAGGTTTAATTTCATAGCCTCAGCTTTCCTTAAATATATTTTGTTTATATGCTATATGAGTATGTATATAAAATAGTAAAATCTTTATTATAATGCACTGCTGGTATGTAAATCAGTGGTAGACTTTTACAACAGTGACAACAAGTTATCCTTATAGATATTGAGTGTTTATGCACACACACATCACTTCTGATGTACAAACTCAGAGCAGACCTGATTTTAAGAGAGGTAATGAAAAAGCCATAACTTAGCTGGTGGGGACTAGAGACACAAGGAGTATGGAGTGATTTAGCAGGATGCTGGAAAGTAATCTGCTACTTGCAAAAATATTGAACTTGTGTTAAATACACTGGAGCTGTTGGGATTTCAGATTTACCAGAAACATTCCCTTGCTAGTGGGTCAGTGCTTGTTAGTGCCCCATAGAAATGTTAAGCTGGTCAGAGAAACCAGACTTCCCCACAGGAACACTGTGAGGGCATAAAAGTCTTGGGTGTCTTTGGTGTCCCTCCTCTCAGGCACCAGTTAGAGCTGTTAGTGCACCAGGATTAAATTATTTTGAGGATCAGGATATCTGAGATTGTGCCATGGGAAACCTGGGGCAGAGCTGGTGAGAAAACGTGATGTGAATGTGGAGGGAGAAGCTGCCCAGGGCTTGGGTCCCAGCTCAGGCACCGCCAGTGGGACTGACAGAGGGACTCCCAGAAGGTCACAATGGGAAGTGGCCTTGGAAGGAGGACCATTCTGTGGCAAAAAAAGGGTGAGCACTGCTCACAGGGCAGTTCTTGTTTGTGGTAGTTTGTTTCCTCTTCCTCAGAGAAGGCACAAACTGTGCATAGGGTGAAGTAAGAGCCTAGGAGAGACTTAATGAGCGCTGGTTGGGAAGTCCATCTCTAGATGCAAACACCAGCAGGGCCTGCACTTACCTCACTGTGAGGACAAAGTCTGGGTGCTGTGATTTCCAAGGGACTTGTTGTTCTGTAAAGCCCCTCGGCGGTCAGGACCCTTGCAGAGCTGGAATCAGCCTGTGCTCTGTCAGAATCCAGACACCCAGCATGGCCAATAACGTGTGTCAGAGTGGAATTGGCTGCATGAGACGTTTTCATACAGCTGAGGTAAAACATTAAGCTGCTTATGGTCAGAGCAGCCGAGCAATTCACCTGAATAAGAGCAAAATCTCATTAGATGGAGATAGCTATGAAGAGAGCGGGCATGGACCGTGTCCCCTGAGCTTAGAGGGCTAAAATGCCAGGTTTGATAAGTCTTGCTCTGCACTAAGACACTTGACTGCTACAGCTACCTGCAAAAGCCAGCACTGGCTTCTGCACTGGCTGACGCTGCCTGCTGAAGGGGAAAAGCACTGTACCGTGCCATGTAAATACACCCTAGGAAAGCAGAGAAGTGTAATTAAATCCCTTAGATGATGTGCACGTCATCCCTTCTGAATTTGGCCCTGGATAGTACAGCTTATTATATATATTTTTGTCAGAAATTGAGGGAAAAGGAGGATTTCTGGGTCTGGTGGTGGGTTTTTTGCTTGAGAGATGTGATACCAACCTGGATATGTTTGTTTAATATTTGATAGTTAACTTGTATCCACACTGCTTTGGTGTTTTGCAATATGGCAAGGGCCAGCCAGAAACTGTGGAATTAACTGCATTTCAAAGGTTATATTCATGTAGAGCTTAGGAAATACTTTGGGAGCTTCTGAGAAAAAAAGATGTGTATAAAGCGAGAATTGATATGTGAAACATCAAAATGAATTCTATTTTTACAGTTAAGCCCTAAACCCTGACAAATAAGGGCTTATAAGTGAACCAGTGACAGATCCTTTGCTATTGCAACAGGTGATGAAATAGTGAATGGAAAGTGAAATTTATCATAGCACATTAAACGTGTAGGAATAAGATAACCTGCACAACTATGTTTTCTAAAAATTTGCACTCTGCTAAATGATTTGGGGGTTCTTTTGGTGCCCCTCCACCTCACCAGCTCTGTCTTTCTAATAGGAGTCGCAGTAGAAAAAAAGAAAAATGTAATCGCTGGTGTGCTTGAAGCACAAATGGGAGATCACTGTAAGGAAATGCCACCCTCTCTTTCGATTTAAAGTGCAGTGAATGGAATAGATAAACATCAAATAAGGGTCTCCTCTTTTTTCAGTGTGGGAGCTAAAGGAGAGCAGATTTTGGCAGAGGTAAAAGGCTCGAACTGTCAAAGATTTCTGTCTTCCCAGAATTCCTCTCCCATTTCCCAAGGTTAAACGCATTGCCTCAAGGCAGCTGCTTAGAATGATAAAAGGGGCACTACAGGACAGCGGTGCTCTTTGTAATGTTAATAAACCTTGATTTTGATATCAGATGCAACCCTGGGAAAACCTGCCAGGTTTAGGCATAAAAATCTAACACTATTTAGCACAAGTTCGTGTAAAGAAGTATTAGTTTGGGAATGATTAGTTTGGGAATGGTGATGGTCTCGTTTGAGTGACATATGAAAGCAACAAATGCACTCTCTTCTCTGCCTTGTCAAACCTTCCTGTTGTTTACAGACAACAAAAGCAATCGCCGGAGTGCTAATTAAACTGAATGTTGTATTGAAATGCACCGCGAAGTCTCTGCCACAAATTCAGCTTTCGAGCTTCACTGTCAGCTGAGCCAGAACTCCCCGAAAAATGGCTGGGCTGTGGTTTGTCTGAGTTCCCTGCCTGGGAACTCCGCCCGGAGCCCAGCACGGAGGGTTCCCTTGGGATCGCAAACCTCTGAGGAGAACCGTGGAACACAGAATATCCTGAGCTGCAAGGGACACACCAGGACCATTGATCCAGCCTCTGTCCCTGCCCAGACACCCCACCAACCCCACCCTGGGCATCCCTGGCAGTGCTGCCCAAACACTCCTGGAGCTCTGGCAGCCTCGGGGCCGTGCCCATTCCCTGGGCAGTGCCAGCACCCTCTGGGGGAAGCAGAACCTTTCCCTGATCTCCAACCCAACCCTGCCCTGGCGCAGCTCCAGCTCCTCCCCGTGTGGCCCCTCCAGACCCTTCCCCATCCTCACAGCCCGGAGCATGGAAATAATTTATCACAATAAATGCAAAGCCGTAGGACTGTTGGTTAGATACTGTGGAGTTTTACCCAGGAAGCATAGGAACTTTATTAAATGCTTTTCTTCCTAGAATTTTGCTTAAAAATGACAGATGTCTGAATTGTGTTGGCCATTAAGTCAGGCTGTCATTGTTAGCCAGATATTTCTGAATCAATAATAAATATGTAAGTTAAAACCTCAGTAGAGTGACTCAGAATAAAGTAAAATAAGACATATTTATGATCAAGGCAGCTAGGAATGAACAATACATTTTGGTCATGTGGAGTTTGGTAAAATGGAGCTCCAGCTTATCCTCACAAAGCAGGTCTGCCTCTTTGAATCCATGAGAAAACGCCCACTGGCTTGAAAGAGGTTTGGATTTCACCCACAAAATTGTGCTGAAATCTGAACAAAAGGAAAAAATATTCCAACAGTTCACGGGAAGTAAAGCTGTGTATTCTCCTCCTTCAAACTCACCAGCAAGACCCATTCCCATAATGGGAACAGTGCCTCCAAAATGTAAAAATCTATTAAAGCAATCTGAAACTGTCAGTGCACATTGTTAGCTGAAGTAATCACACTGTCCTGTAGCCACCATCCCATTGTGAGGATGACTTCCAATGTCCCTCTGGGATATCTGGGACACGGCTGCGCTCTCCAAGTGACAAGAACTGGAGTCCAGTGCCCAGCTGGGGCACACACCTGGCAGCAGGCTCGCTGCAGGAGCAGCTGGACAGCAGAGCACAGGGCTGCAGGGTGTCAGCAGGGCTTTGGCAGGACAAATGTGTATCTTGGCTTTTTAGCAAAAATGGGTTTCACTTAACTTTGCCCAATTCTTCATTGTTTCCTGGCGAAGATACTTGCAATATATGTTCAAATACACATCACATAAAAAGCTGTGTATTTTAAAATTATTTTTTGTTTAGGAAATTCTTCATCTATCAAGATTTTTCACTTCATATTTCTAAGGAAAAAGGTAGCAATAGGAAGAGAATTGAAGAAGACACATTTATATGCTTTCTGAATTGTCTTCATATACTACTGAATTATTTCTCTCCATTCTTCCTGTGAAACTTCACAATGAAAGGAAACAATGGGAAAGGTTCAGATATTCTAAAAGCATTCTTGAAACATATTGTTAAAGCAATACTTCAAATTTAATCTGATTTTTTTTATTCTTTTTGATGACAGTAGCAAAAATCTAATAAGCAAGGGAAAGCCATTACCTAGTGATTTGAGGTTAGATTTATAAACCAGGTTACTTTCCTTTTAACCACAGAAGTCACTAAGGTTTCATTTAATTAATAGCTTTATTGGGTTCATGTGGCAGTCCATTAAGAAAGTATGTATTGGCTCCAGGTAGATATTAAGATGTATCCAAAGATTACTTTATAATAATCAGCAGCAAGGCATCCTAAATAAGTATTAGGTTAGGATTTTAGATCTGGTTCCTAGCACAAACAGCAAAGGACTGTGGCTTAACATGGGATTGTGCCTTGCACCACATGTTCTGGTTGGGTTTTTTTCATTAAATCCATCAGGTAGAACTCACAGTGTTCCAGAACTTGGCCTGATGTTGACCATCCTGGAAACAGTCAGGCATTATTTTGAAATTACCCTTTTGCTCTGGAAAATTCTGACTAATTGCTAAGGGTACATATTTACTGCTGCTTCAGTGGGGGTTCTTTGCTTCTTCAGTGCGGGGTTTTGGCTTGTTTTTCTTTCAAAATCCTTTTTTTTCATGAAAACAGAGTTTCAGCTGCCTTTTGAGGAGTCCTTCCAAGTGACCCACTGCTACTCTCCCCCTGTGCCAGCAGTACAGTGACAGTGGCAGTGGCAGTGTGTGATCCTGGGCAACTTCCAAGAGAGGATGGGGTAACAGCAGGCACAAACAAACAAGAGTAGAATAAAAGCTCCTCCTTTACTCTGGAAAAGCTGGAACTTTGCTCCATCTGAAGCTGCACTCTCATCTCCAGCTATTTGCTCCTGTGGAAACAGCAGGACACTCTGGTTGCAGCTGCTGTGCTGTTTATACTTCACACGGAGCAGCACTTTAAAACATGATCAGTACAGCAGTGCTACCTCTCCTTGGCAATATCCACAGGTGAACTGCTCTTTAACAACTCCTTTAATGTCTCAACAACATCAAAGCTTTCTTCTCAGTACCTGGAACTGTTCTTTGAGCCCCTCATGTTGCTATTACAGCAGAATGCCTTTGTGAGTATATACATACACACTGTGGTGTGTATTCTTATTTATCTCAGTTATTCCTTCTCTTTTGGGGGGTGAAAAAGTTTATCACTGAAAGAGCTGGGTTTGTTTTTTTTTCCAGGCAGTCTGAGAATTGAGACCATCTAGAGTTTGAGGAGTGCCAGTGGGAGATAACAGAACTATGCCCACCCACACCTTTCTCCAGCAATGCACCGATCCAGATCCAGCAGTGCAACTTCATTCACTCCCACAAAAAGGAGTGAGATGCTCATGACAGTAAAGAGAAACCAGACATCCTTCAGATCCTACAGCTGAAGAAGAGTCTGCAGACCTCAGAATAGAAGGAATACCAAATTCTAGGTTATGAGGAACAGCTTCATTTTGTTACAGAAACATGCGAGAAATCCCCACCTGTGAAAATACAGGGCTCCCTTTGCACGTGTGGTGTGACTTCCTGTGATTTCACTCTCCCCTGTTTTGCTTCCCTGTTGTTTTGTCTGTGTGCTGCTCTGTCCAGCAAAGGGCTCATTCTCACCCTGTCCTCCAAGGGCTGGCAGTTACTGCAGGAGAATTCAGGTCAGTGTGTAAGACATGGGAATGATCAACTCTGAGCTTGAGCCTCAGGGTAATGTCCTATTTCTCCAAGCAAAATCTCTTTTCTTATGAATTAATGGTTTGTCTGGTCACCATCGATCTTTCTTCAGCTGATCTTTTCTTCATTGATCTTTTCTCAGCAAGAGAAATGCCAGTCAGCTAATGCACTGATCTCAGAGCTGAGTATAAATAGAGTCAGCACCTCGGACTCCCCCTCAGAGGCTCTTTGGGAGTTTGCTCCCTCAGCACTGTGCATGTCTTTTTCATGCAGAGAGGTCCTTGAGCAGACACTGCTTTCAGGGAAATGATCTGAGATTGCTTTAAAACTCACATGGTTCTGGGTGTTTGGAAAGGAGAGGGAAGGAGTGACTGCCCTGTGCTGTCTCTGGTGCCTGCAGGATGCTGCTGTTCCAGCAGGCGTTGGAGTTCCCTCCCTGGACCAGATTGTTTCACAGGATATTGTGCAGAGAAACCTCAAGGTGCTCCAAGTGAAAGGGAATAAATCCTCTGAGCTAAGATGACTCATTGACATATCATAAAGCCCTTTTGAGTATTTAAATAGGAATAAAGCACAGCATTAAATATTTATTCACATATGCATTTCTTCTTGAAATAACTAAGCTACTTTGCATATGCTCTACCTCTTTTACTTTCTAGAGAGACAATAATAAATTAGATGCTTTTTAAAACCATCTCCACATGTTGTATTGTTTGGTTTATTGGAATAAAATTCTCTAGTAGGTTTATGGTGAGCTACCATAGGTATCACTGCTAAAAGTAACTAATTTGGTGCAACTGAACTCTATTTGACCATCAGAGGAAGAAAACAGGTATAAAGCACTATTATAGCAGGTCTCAATTTTTTTCTTCTATTCCAACCTTAGTACTTTAGTGCAGAGATAACTCCATCAATCATTGAAAACCACTGACCATACCTTGCACCAGCTATCAGCCATAGTTCATACTGAGCTTTCTGTGTGCTCCAAATGGCTTTGCATTTTATGTGCAAAGCTGGGTTGAAAATTTATAGTTGCTTTCCTTCTGACACCTGGATTTCCCACCTGGAAAATAAACTCCTTTAACTACTTTAAATCTTCATGAATTTCTTGCTGCCTGGATCTCCAAGGGCTCGGTTGTGACTGCTCCTGCCTGCCCATGCCGTGAAACAATAATCCTATTCCACTGTGTGTGAGTCTGGCTGATTCATGGGCTCCAGACACAAAGCAATAAGCAGACACTGCATCCTCATTTAAACCCAGGTTCTCAAAAACAGTTAGGAATCTAACAACTCAATTTCAAAGGGAATTTGATGCCCAAATGTGTCTGAGAGTCTGAGCTCTGGTCCCAGCCCCAACACAGAGGACTAGGGACAAGAGAAAAGTGCAGGAGAGTTTGTTAACATCTGTTCCAGCCAGCAAGGTTGTGATTTGTCTATAGTATAGGTTTGGAAGAAACTATTTGCTTCCTAGTACTCCACAACTTGTTTTCTAGTATTCTTCATAAAATCTTTCATTGGATTGTTTAGCTTTAGGCTCAGAACAGAGCATTTTTACCTTTCTGCACCTGTCTGGCTATAATGTTGTTAATGCTGTTCCACGCATCCCAAACCTCACACAGCTAGGAGTAGGTATGTGGCTGTCTTGAAAATGATTCTGTTTAGAGGCACCAGTGTTTTTAGAGAGGACTATCATTGTCACCAAACCTGTGTCAAAGCTACAGCCAACAGCACAAGAATATCCTGACAGACATCCCCATGGAGAGGGAATATGAGCAAACACAAAGTAAGGAGTCAATCAGAACTGGTGAGTTACAAAAAAGGTTTCATTCTTAATAATAAACTGCACAGATCTCTGAAGGGAGATTCTCTCTTGCCATTTCTGCTTGGGATTCACTGTCTGCATCAGGCCATTCTCAGCACACACAGAGGATGAAAATAGGAAGACATTTTTTATTGTGAGGCTGGTGAGCCCCTGGCACAGGCTGCCCAGAGAACTTGTGGCTTCTCCATCCCTGGAAACATTCAAGGCCAGGTTGGATGGGGCTCTGAGCAGTCTGACCTGGCTGCAGATGTCCCTGCTCATTACAGGGGGGTTGGTCTAAGTGGCCTTTAAGAGTCCCTTCTGACCCCAAGGCTTTCTGTGAAGGGAGCAATTTGGCTCCCAAATGGCACCACACTTTCCACCTCTCCAGGCCAGCAGTTTCCCCTCTGTGTACCTGGGAAGTCCTCTCAGATTTGCAGAGGAACTGTGCAAAGGTGAGAGATGTGATCAGGATTTCTATGATTTATTCCAACAAAAAGTGTTGGAGCTCATTTTTGCTGCAGAACTTCTCTTAGGAGGTGGACTGAGCACCTCCCTGGAAGCACCATAAATCCACTGCAGGCATTTCAGAAAACAAAGCCAAGTAATTACAGACATGTTGAGTGATCTTGTACCGTGTGCTGTGGGGATTGAAAATAGTGCTTCCAGAAGTACCTCCTCCACATTCCAAGCACCATTCTGTGTTGGATTTAGTCAGAAGGCCACCTTATTATGTTCAGCTGGAAGTCAACCCAGGTGTAATGACTGGGCCACTGCCTCTAATGCAGTTTACCTACCATAAAAGTTAAAAATAAACTACAGCTTATTCCACTTACTGAAAAGTCAGTTCAACATGTCATGGGGCTTATTAGCACACTGAGAATGTTCCTCATGCCTTAATACTAGGGCATGACTCTGATGTAAAAATGAAATGAAACTATTTAAATTAACTTGGATACTTATTAGGGAGAGGGTTTCATTTAATTCCCTTTTCTGTTTTTCTCTCCTTTACAGAGGCAGCCATCTGGGCTTGATAGGAGGTAGGGCAATGACAAGTCTATTCGGTGAAAAACACTATAATTTTTAAAGCACTATTACCAAATGAGATTCAACAGACAAAGTGTGTAAGTGATAAGTGATTTGCCTTGTGGAAAAAAAAGTACATTCTAGCTGTGTGCTATAGGGATCTTGTGCTGCTAATTGGAAAACTCAAATTTGTAGACATTTGCAAGTTGAACAGGTGACAATAACTGGTGGTAACCAAGGACTAATTATCTCAACTGGGAATTAACCATCAGGTGTTCTGAGCCAAATAAAAGGGGAGGGGAAGCTTGGAATAGCAATGTGTCCTATTTATGTTGAAAGAATTAGCAGGATTTTATGTGGGATTAAAAAAAAATGTTAAATGAAACAAATACTCTCTAGGCTGGTACTGGTGTGACTGCTGTGGTTCCATTTCTTAAAGGACTTGGAGTCCCCCCTTTAAGGGGGGAGTGGAAGGAAATAATTATGCAAAGTGGTATGATTTGCTTGCTGAATAAAAACCCCAACCTTCTTTGTTCATTTTTTAATTCTGCCAAAGGGAAAAAAGAGGTAGGTTAGCAGAATTAAAATGATTTGATTTAAATTGTTATCTATTATTCTAGTTAGAAATGCACACTGTGGTGTAGGTCTGTGGGTAGGAAAGGTTCAGCTGTTGCAGATTTCCAGGAAAACCCCCTGGCAGAGAGCTCAGAACCGGGCAGGGCATGGGGCAGCTCGAGTTGGGCATTGGCAGATCCACCTCAGGCTGCAGAATTTCTGGCTGGGTGCAGCACACCCACAGCTCAGGCTGCAGAATTTCTGGCTGGGTGCAGCACACCCACAGCTCAGGCTGCAGAATTTCTGGCTGGGTGCAGCACACCCACAGCACACGCTGCCAACTCCGCCCAGCTCCGAATTCCTTTACCTTAATGCTCATCCCAAAAGTTAAATGCTAATGAGCAGGGCTGAAACAAGACGGGCCCTGGAGGGTACCAGGAAAATGATAGAAGAGTGAATGAGCTACAGCAAACACCGCCCTTCTCCTTTCTCACCACTCACACAGGCTTTTTTATCCTTACATTTTGTTTGTCTGACACACTAAGTGAACAAAAGTGACAGCACTTTAAAAATTATATCAAATTCCAAAAGCAGTCAGAACCTTAAATTGGAATTTCAGTCTTTGACATTGGAAACAAACATACAAGACAATTGTTAGCATTCTGCATTGTGCAGATAAAGACACAGACTAGTAGCAAATTCTTCTGAGAGACATGCCTGATAAGATTATAAATTAGGTTTTACAGAGAAAGTGCACTTAAAGAGAGATTTAATTGTTTGCCAATAAAAATCTCATGTTGCATGGAGATTTCAGAGCTCATTTTAACAGTTGTTACTATTCAAATGCCTTGTTTTAACACTTTGGGGGTTTGTTTGGTGGGTTGGGTTTATTGAATTGATTGTTCTCCCTCAAAGCTTCACTATTTTCCTGAATTTTGTGTCTGCTTTAGGATTTTGCTTCCTTTTGCAAAGTCTGCATTGCTGTGCCATAGGTGGAAAATGTGGTGCATAGTACAAATCTTTTTTTTAATTGTTAGATTTGAAAAAAGCTGAAGTGTGAAGGTTCCAACTTTGTGCTCAAGATTGGGTGCCTTGCACTGCTGGGCAGCTCACCCACGACATGTGACTGTTTTTTGGGGCCCATTCAAACCACTTGCAAAGTCCAAAGAGAAACGTTTGTGAGGGTAAATAAGGATGAGTTTGTAGAAATGCCTGGGGAAGATGATCTGTAACCTCAGCTGAGTCTAAACTGCAGCCACAAATGTCAATGAAGCTGCATTGGATATCTGGGAAAAGTTCTGAAACACTTTCAAGTTCATCAGTGGATAAATTGCATTAAGCAGCCAAGGATTTTTATCTTAACTCTGTCGTTCAGATTTAGGAAAAGGGTTCTGGGTACTCAGAACAAAATATTTGGTAAATTCTCCTAGTCTGCATTAACAGGTGGCAACGTGTAGTTGCTCTGGAAGAGTGAACCTGTAAATGGAGGTAACACAGCTGCTGCTTTATGGGAGATTAACTCCTGGGGGGCTTATCTGAATCCCATTAAAGTCACAAAAAACAACTGACAGGTCTTTGGATCGTGGCCACTAGCAATACCAATTCTTTAGGGTTCATACCACTGAGCTTGTAAATATAATTTCCATTTACATTCACTAATCAGCATTGGTAATCTATTGAAATCTCCACGTCTGCACACACATAGTGAAAGACAAGGTGGATTTCTGCTAAGACATCAGCCAGACTTTCTTCCCATCAACTCTTCAGCCTCATAGTTTCTACATATTTAACCTTCTGTTCCTCACAAACATCATCCTCTGCATCAAAGGGCTGTGGGACACACATTTTTTGCTGACACACTCATGCTGTGCTTTATTTATGCATCATCAAAGTATGGTACTGCCCAAAAGGTGAAACACCTCTCTCCCCTCTAACTCATTTCCTGAGCAGACCAATATCATCCAACTTCAGACACTGACAAATGTAAATTGAGGTCCGTGAAATTAGAAAAGTGCTGAACTAGAGTACACAGAAAAGTGTGACATTCTCCTGTGGTGAATAACAATCTAATATAATATCTCCCATAATGAGAAACTTGGATGTGGGATATGCTTTACCTATTTGTGATGTACATAGTAAAGCCTCCCTAATGCTCTTGATGCACAGAGAAATTGCACACCCCGAACTCTATTAATGCTGCTTTTGTATATCCAGCAGCAGGGAGAAGAGACTTTTTGCAAGGTTAAACTGAGGGTCAGAGCACTCTTTTGAACTTTCTTGCAGTAGTTTCTCACTGTGCAGCTGCTTAGGTGGTGGCCATGTACTTGCTGAGATCCTGAATTCCTGACTAGATATTTAGAATTGGAAAACAGAGGCAAAAGCTTCTTAAACATCTCTCATAGCTTCCAACATTAATTATTAAAGTAAGAGGCTTCCAGAATCTTAAAAGACAGCTTTTTTTTTTTTCTTTCCTGAGTTTGTAGATTCATTGGAAGTAATGAGAGGGCAGCTGTGTCTTATATCCATTTCAGTGGATTCCTGATATATTTTCAAAGAGTTTTTTCCTGTCGATTGTTTACACAGAATGTCCTGGTCTATGAGAAAGTGTTTTGGTTTTTTTTTTTTTTAATTTTGTTTTTTGAATATATCATTATACAGTTTTCAAGTATTCTCTGCAATATTTTCCATTGGCCCAAGTTGAGTGAAAAGAAAAATGATGTTAAAGAAGCCATTCTAACTTTTTTCTAGTCACAATCTTTCTGCTCTACTTTTGACTGAAAATGGACTTTCACGTGGAATTTGGTAGAGATTAATAAGCTGTGGTGAAATTTCAGGACAGAAAAAGAAAACATAAAGGTAAGATTTTGGTCTTACTTTGTGTGCCTTTAGACACCTTTGTACAGAGCTAATGATCAGTGTGTTCAAGCTGAAATTTCAATAAAACTGCATCTTGGTAACCCTGAGAAAGGCAATCGTCCATAATCAATATGTGCCGTAATTAAACACCCAATACATGCTTCTGATTCTGGGAATGCTTAACCATATCTAAGAGTTGGTGTTTCTGAGGAGTCCTCCAGGCTCTGAAAGCACCACTCCCCCAAGGCAGGCTGTTCTTTGGGACAGCCTTGGAGTGCAGCCCTTCAGAAGATGGGTTTGCTGAGCCATTGCTTTGCTGCAGTTTGTCCCCAGGGCCTGAGCATGCCACAGTCACCCCCTGCTCCACACAGCTCCCCTGCCCTGGCCTCGTGTCCCCTTTGGCACCCCACAGCATCCCCCCAGAGCGTTGTGCTGGTCAGGATGGCAGAGGACTCCACACAATAGCATGGTAGCATGTGCTGTATCATCTTTTGATGCCCTGGAGTTTGGTGTTCAATGGAAAACAACAATAAATTCATGGAGCTTTGCTGCCTCTGCCAAATGTGACATCTTTCAGAGTATAACATGCTGAAAAGCTTGCACAATCTGTGCCAACTGCATGATTTAGCTGCTATAAAATCCCTCTGAATCAAAACCATTTTGAAATAGAGAAGAACCAGCCTGAGACTTTCATTGCACTGTTGGATATCCACTCAAAGATCAATCACCTGTCCTCATTCTGTATTCCTGCTGTATTTTCAGCTTAATCTTTTCTGAAGCTTACCTATTTCATTAAGGCTGGAATTTTAATAGACTGGCAATTGCATGCAGAGGCAGAGAGTCAAGAGTGAGAAGTGTCAAACCTGGACAGCAAAGTTCTGTACAAACTGTATTGTGCCATTAGAAAAGGCATTTTTTTTCTTCCTTTTTTGTTTCTGTGCAGCTCTGTAATGCCCAGATATGCTCAGTATGTTTTCCAGGGTTTGGCATCCTAATATTCCTGAATTATGACCTACCCTAAGACTAGACTGGTGCAGGAAACAGAGCTGGCTGCAAGAGAACAGGTTAACCCAACTGATTCTCTTCAGTTTTCCCATCCAAGCAAAGTTTTTAACAGTACCCATCACATTTCAAACTGTCTGTGGATGTCCAAGCCTGGAATCTCACCAAGAGACTTGCTCAGAAATGAAATGAAAATAAAATCTTGAGGGATCATACATGAACTAATTGAATGTGTATCAGTAAAGGACTTTCTGTCCTTTAGAAATGCTTCTCCCTTGGACTGTTGCACTGAAAGGATGTTTAAACAACACAGAGTGATGCAAAATGCTGGAATCATGTGAAAGGATTATAAGGGGTGTATTAACTTGTTGGTTCACTCTGAAACATTTCCTAAAAAATCCACTCTGGAACTGATTAGTAAAATGATAAAGTATCATTGCAACATCTGATCAAAAATTCAATAAGTTAATTAATGCTCCTTTTGTCCTAATAGCTTATATAATGACAGGGAAGTTTGCTAAATTAGGCATGGTAAAAAAATTTTGTCACCAGTTGAACATAGAGCGGGTTCATGTACCCCAAGGTTGTTAGAAGATTTAATAGCATTGCAGAGTACCTGTGTGGGCTGTTTCTGTGCATTTCCACCTGTGTGTGAGTGCTCCTGCCCAACTCCTGAGGCCCTGTGGCTGTGGGAATGACTGGGAGCAGTAGTTACCAAAGGTATTTGTCATCAACTGTTTAGAACATTTGATTACAAATTTACATAGGAAAGGCAACAGCCTATAATGAGAGTATAAATCACCTTGGAATGGTGCCTTGACTGGAATGGGAGTGGGTACCCTTTGTACTCACCCTGAGAGCATGCTAATAGGGGTGTAAATTTATTTCTAGGCTGTGTAATTAAAAAAAATTTGAAGAACTAATGGTCCAGCAAGTAGAATAATGACCAGACAGCAAAGTGTGAATAAAAATCTTTTCTTCCTTTTCATGATGAAGGGTTTGATCTTGACTTTCCATTTTTTCAAGCATTTATTTTATGGGGATCTGGTTCTGAGTCTGCCATGAGTACCTCTGAAAAGCTGTGCATTGTCCCCTTCCTCTTTACTAAATGTGTTCTGGGGAAAGGACAAATTCTCTTCTTGTAGCCACAGCAGAGACAAAACATAGGTGAGCTCAGCTGATGGCAACAGGTGGTGACTGAGAAGGACCTGCTTTAAAGGCAGCAAAGCAGAGATCATTGCAGGAATTCAGTGGTGGGAAGTGACCCAGAAGGGAACAGGATCCTCCCCTGATTCAGCTGGAGCAATAAACACCATGAGGAAGACACTGCTGTGCCTGAGGCAGACTGGTTTCTTCGTGTCTTCATGCACCTCCAGCACCTTAGCAGGAATTTGCTTCAGACTGGAGGGGAGAAGAAGTTCTCCTAAACACGGTGTGACTGAGGCTGAGCCTTTGCTGCTGGGACTCGAAGCTTTGGTGAGACCCTGCAGAGTCTGCACAACATTCTGACTCAGACCCCAGTTGTGGGGTTGCTGAGACAGAAAGAGAGAAAAATTAATTACTGACTTATTTGAGTTGATGTTTCAGCAATGCCTTTCAGCTGCTTGCAGAGTCTCCGGAGGTTCTTTGCAGTGCAGCTCATCACGAGATGTCTGGCAGGTTTCTGTGTTTGTTAATTTGACTCAGGTCATCCCTGCAGTTCAGCCTGGGGGCTAAAGCAGACCATGTAACAGGTTTAGGTATTAAACTTTTGTCATCTAAGTACCACAGCAGGCAAAATTTAGGCTGCGTGCATAATTCACTCTCATTTGTAAGTTATTCTGCTTGTACTGGTGGTGTGTTGATTACAAGGAAAGATATGTAGAGAGAAAATGCTGAAGTTCTTCATTTAATAAATCAGGAAATTCTGTAAGATATGTAGCAAGAAGATTCCCAGTGAGGAGTCCTGGCTATTTCTGCCTGTGAATTTTCTCACAGGAAATATCCTGTAGCCCCTGAGGCTCAGGTAATGGGTGAATCAGGACAGTTTCCCTGAGGTCTGGGCTCATCC
Source organism: Lanius collurio (assembly GCA_020086605.1). Lineage (NCBI taxonomy): Eukaryota > Metazoa > Chordata > Aves > Passeriformes > Laniidae > Lanius > Lanius collurio. The sequence continues at coordinate 837,682 of JACBWW010000022.1, forward strand.
CTCCCTGTCACACATGCTGGTTTCCTTCTCTGGTAGGGACAATAGGGAAGGGAAGCATCCACATATGTTATGATCTTGTGGAATCAGTGCTGCCTGTTCTAGTCTGGTTATTAGCTGTGGCAATTCCATGTGGCTGTGTCTGTTATTGTATTTTTCCTGTCAGGTTTGAATGGGGCTCAGTCCAGATGTAGCAGTGATTGTTATTTCTATTGTGGCTCAGGATTACATCTGAGACAGTCGATCTCTATTTCTTGATTTGTTTGTGTGTGTTCAAATGTATGCTATTAAATCTCCCTTTAGAGATTTTTCCCTCCCTTATTTTCCCCCTCTAATAAGAAGAAATAGGTACATTTTGTTCTGTCTCTTAATGGCAGTTTTTGTTCTAAGTATTTATGGCCTTTACAAGAGTAGAGTTAATACTATATGATGTCAATATTCTTCCAACATAGTTATGCAGCCATCTTACATATATGACCTTTTCCCCCTATAATTAGTTCCAGCTGAAATTAGATTCAGTGAGAGCCTCACTCCAATTACAGCCAAATCTGAATAAAACTGATTCCACTGTGGTTGTCTGGAGGAAAAGGGAAAAAAAAAAAAAGAAAGTAAAAAAAGAAAAAACCCTTTCCAGTTTCACTGCAGATAACTAAGTCTCGCATCTCTGCAGTACATCTGCACTTAATAAAAGTGAAAAGGGTTTAAGGGCCAGCCCTGGAGAGAGCAGAAAATTCTCAGCTCTGCCAACAATTTTGAGCAAAAGTCCCTTCAGTTTTCCATGCCCTGTTGCCTGTTTCTCCTGCCTTCCCTCAGGCAGGAGAGGCCCCAGATCCGTTGTCTCCCCATGAGCTGGGCTGAGGAGGCAGCAGCAGGTGCTGAGCAGGGCCTGTGTGCTGGGAGATGTCCTTGCCCTGGTACCTGAGCCAGCTCAGGACCAGACCCCTCGTGGTGCCCACCTGGAGATCCTTGCTCCTGAGGCAGGGTTGGGATGCACACAGCCAAGCAAAGTGGGCATGTCAGCCAGCTGGGTGTCCTCCCTTTCTCTGGGAAGAGACTGATGTCTGGGGCTGAGGACAAAGCCATTGTGGCTCTCACAGTGAAGGCATTTGGCTCCTGAGAGCCCAGGTGAGTGTGGATCTCAGCCCTTGGATGCAGATGTGCCCACGTGTCCAGCACAGCTGGAACACAAACAGCAGTGCTGGCTCTGCAGAGCCCCACATAAACTTCCCAGGTGTTGGCTGCCACAAAGAAATATGTGAGAAATGCAAGGAGTTGCTTTGAATTCAAAGCTGTACTTTGTATTAGCCAAATGCATCACAAATAACGTGAAGCCTTTTTGCCATTATTGGAGATATTTAGCTGAGATTAAATTTTTGTTTACCTCGGATGGGTTTGCAGCTGGATTTGTACTTTATCACCTCCAGATTGGATTACTGTAATCCTTTATTTGCACGTTATCCTCAGGTCTATTTTTTTTTCTTTCCCTTTCATTTTTGGCTGTTGGGTCAGTACAGAAAAACAAAAATTGATTTCTGGCACTCAGAGTAAATTATCTCTTATCCTCTCTGAAATCATTGTCATATTGGGTTCTGATTCCAATCCAAATTGATCTTCAAATTAGATTCTGGATCAATAATAGCCTTATAATGGAATGACACTGTTAAGGCTCCTACCAGCTGCTGTGACCCACAGAAGCTGATGAAAGTGTCTCATCACTGTGTATAATCTCAGAAAAATTAATGCACATCCAGTTCCATTAGTTCACTGCTATCTGTTCCACCAGGGCAATGATGAGCACAGGGTCAGCAGTGCCTTTAGCCATCCTCACACTGCCAATTCCCAGTTCACATGGGGCTCCTGGCCCTTCCCAGAAAGCTGTGTAAAGTCTTGGCAAGCGAAAAATGTTGTGTTTCTAACCCTGAGCCTTTAATTCCAATTAAGTGCCTTCTGAGACATAGTGAAATGGCCCTGCAACATTAAGTAAAATGAATCCAGAGATTAATTAAAGTTTTATATTAAAAATTGACAATTTAAGGAATAGGAATAAACATTTAGTGAACAGATAGAAGACCCAGTATTCTCCAAAGCCCCTCCAAGAAGCAGGAATTGCAGCGAGGTGCAATTTCCCTCCAAGCTTTTCTAGGCACTTAGTATTTCAGAAATGATTTATCTGGAAATATGTGTGAGTTATTTTGAGGCTGCTATGATTATATCATTTGATGAGATTTTTTTCTTCCCTTTTCTGCACTGAGGACTTTAAAGTGAGAGAGACAGTCCATAGATAGCTTGTGGTTTGTTTAATTAACTGGCTTTCTTTTTATGGATGGCTGCTTGCAAGGCTGCTCTTTCATTTAGTGATTGTTTTTGTTATTAATGGTTTCAGACAGAGCTCTTCACGTATCAAGTGCAAGTTTTTGCAAAGCCAATGAAGGAATCACACAAGAGTTTTTTTCCTCCTCTTTCCTGCCGCTTATTTTCTGTGGTGTTGCTCTCCATGGTGTGCTGTGGTTGTTAACACTTTCCATCAAAACAAAAATGTTCAGGAATTCAAAGTTTTCTCTCTCAAATTTGCAAAGAGCTGTTTGTTTGGCCAAGGTGTCAAGAAACATCGACATCCTTAGTCCTAAATAAGAGGGAGGGGCAGCCCAGAAGAATAAATTTGATTATGTTTATTGTTCGTGTAACTGAGGAGGTGTTAAATATGTGGTATTGTGGTAGGAGGGTCTCTGTGTTGCCTGTAAGAGACAAGGGTAGAAGGTAAAGAGGAAAAAGAGATTATTTTATTTATATGTAGCTGAGGGAGGTCAATAATGTAGGTGCTGATTAACAATTGGGAGGTGAAATACCTGTTATTTGCATCCCCCCCAGATATTACATTGTTTTCTTTCACCAAAGGGAGCTGAAAGCAGTTATTCAGGTGAGCCCCTCTTGCTATAGACATGCTGTAAAGGTCCAAATAATTCCCCAAGGAGTCACTACTCATTCCAATGGCTTTTTTTCACCCACACTTAAGTCCATAGTTGTCCAGTCCAGCCAAAATCCATGTCACTACTGAGAGAGGCAGCCCCAGCATCTGTCCTTTCACTGCTTGCTCATTCCCAGGGCTCTACTGCTGCTCGATGCAGCAGCCACGTCATTACTCAAATCAAAGATCTCCTGTTTTCAGACAGATCAGCTCCTTTTAATGGACCAGTCCAAGTCTGCATGGGCACTTCCATGATGGGAGGGGAAGGAGCAGCAAAGTGAAGGAGGCAGGGCTGTGTTTTTGATGCACAAGACTCTGTAAAGTCAGTGAGGATGAGTTAGGGCTCCTGACGGTCCCTGCCCTACCAAGACAAAGCTGAGGCATCAATGTCACCCCAGTGTGGACAAAGACAGAGAGTCCTTGCTCCAGCAGGAGCTACAGCAAGAGGACAGGCTAGGTTAGGACCAGTACAGCCTGTGTGAATCATGGGAGGAAGGTTTTGCACACGGCTTTGAAATCTCCTATTCTCTATATCTACATCTACTTTCCACAGCTCAAACAGTGTTTGTCTCAGTAAGGCTGTAGGAACCTTGTGTGCAGTGCCTGCTGAGTCATTTTTTCTTCTAGCATCATATCTTGGAGTATTTTACTCACTGCATTTATCTCTTCTACTGCTAAAAATCTTTCCCTTTATCTTGTTAGCTCGGTATGTATGTGTTGCTCTTCTCAGGCTGAGGGAGTGAAAGTAAATACAAAAATGAGAGCATGGGGACTATTTCAGGAAAATAGGAATGGTCAACTATTTCTATCTTTCCCTTCTGAAGGGAATGAGGTGAGCAGTTTCTGACAAGAAACTCTTTAATAGCTAAAGTTTGTTTTAAGCCCATGTCAAATCTCAGGCTTTCCTGAGAAGTGAAACCTCTTCTCTCTTCTCATGGGGCTGAAGCTTTCAATTGTGTCTCCAGGTTCTGGCCTTAAACATTTCTTTATTGCATGAGTGCAGAAGAGCTGAACCTGTTTATAGTTTCTCATTGGAATGCATTATAAAATCTTTTGTAAATGTGTGAATGTTCCTGGCAGTTACAGGGATCCAGGGTCCCATTAAAATAAACAGAATACCCCAGTAACCATTGCACAGACACTCACAGCATCTGTTTCCCGATGCATTGTAGAGCTTGCACTGGGGACTGACTTAATAAAGGTGACTTGGATATAGAAACAAGCACAGAGGATGAAGGTAATATAATTTTAGGGGCACACAGAAGCCTTCCATTCACTGCTGCTGTTGGTAAGAGGGATTAAATTGCTGAAATAATAATCAAGAGAACAAGAATAAACTCTGCTAGAGAAAGCAGAAGCTGAAGGTTTCTGTTCAGGCAGTAATTTGAGGCAAAACTTTTGGGATTCAAAGTTTCACAGGAGCACAATGGTTTGGAAAAGAGCAAAGGAACTTTTTGTTTCTTCATGCACATAAGACGTATTTTAACGTAACAAATGACAATGCAAAGTACAGCTCCTTTGACTGCAACTGTAATATTTCCTAACCCAGAAGAGCTTCCTTTCTTAGACTATGGAGAAACCACTGAGCTGTTATTTGTTATTCTCATATATCAGCAAGTGTGTGTGCAAGTGATACATTTTCACTGGCTGTAGTGAAAATAAAAGCACCTCAAGAAAGACCACTGCTGTGCCAACTGGTGGTGGGAAAGCATCAGCACGAAAGCCTTGTCCAGCCTATATTATTTCCTATATGATCTTAAAGCCTTTTAACCAGTAAATAAATAGAAAAGTAAATATCAAAGATGATCTCTTGCTTTAATTCCTCATTTACAAAGGAAACAGCTGCCACAAGCTGTTTGATCAGTAGCCAAAGTTTAGCAAGCTTTGAAACATTGAGAACATCAAGTTTCTAAACATGTTTCATTTTCTTTATTTATCCACTCCTTTTTTGAAAAGCCCTACCTAAACCACTCTGTCAAAGTCTCAATAAAACATATCTTCAACTTAGCAGAGTTTCTTGTACTTTGGACTGTATAAACTCTTTCCAAAAGTTGGTTGCTCTTATCTGCTGAATAATTCGGGTCTTCCTTGGAACCAAGAGGTCAAGGAGAATCCCCCACAAGTCCTTTTAAGCTCAAAATTTGTTATAAAGTTGTTTGTTGCTGAATTCTAGGCCTGTGATAAAATAATGATGTTGATCATGATTGCCTGAATGGGAATTATTTCAGGGAAAGTCTTCTCTGGTTGGAGGAAAGTGTGGTTTGCTAAATATAAAAATTTTGAGAGACGTATTTTAATGATGTTTTGTTTACTTCAAACAGCAGTTTCCAACTGAGTGATCTGAATGTTTTATTTTGTTGCTTGTAGAATGGAAGAGTAAAACCTTCCATTTTGAAATTACTTTTGATTTCATGTTTCCATTTTACAAAAACTAAATTGAAGATCAACCCAACCTTCTTCACAAATTAATGTTTAATTTTTATAGTAGTTGTAGTAGGAGTAGTATCAAAATGAGAATCAAAATTGTAATTAGAAAGAAACAGGAGTTGCACACAGAAATATCCTGCCCAGCTCACAGCAGCAAACAGCTCTGAAAGTAGTAGGTGACTCATTTTTAAAGAAGGTCATGAACACAACCTTGTTCCAGCCATCTTAGCTCCTTTTTCTCCTGTGGCCCTGTGTATGAACACACTTAGGCAACTTCTGAACTACCCTTAAAGCCCCTCTGGTTCTTGTCCAGCATTTACATTATCTCCTTCTGAGGATGTGTAAAGAGAACAATAAATGTGGGCCTCTACTTTTGCTTGCACAGACAAGTGGATTTTTTTCTTTACCTTGTATTTCTTAATTTGAAAATATTTCCCCTCATATTATTAGTTCATATTGCACAGACTGGGGAGAAGCAAAATATACATGGATGGTCTTGGGCTTTGGATGCAAATTCAGGCTAAGATCAAGAACAGGTGGATACCTGTAAACAATCCATGGCCACGTGCCTCAGTTTGAGACTGAGCCTCTGCCATCCCCATTGCATCTCACACTGCCTGACTCCAAAGGTGTTACCTAAATATCCTTCTGAACACTGCTCTAAAGAAAACATGAACCGATGCCAGAAGTACACTGAGTTCTTTCATTTGTAATTGGCCTCACAAAACATATCAACTGCCTTTGTTTTCATGAAAGGTGACACACAGTCCTGTGCTCCTGAGTGAGAAGGGAGCGGGAAAAGCCTAATCATTGTAATTATATGACTGAAAAAAGGGTCTTGACACATTAAGGCACTTAAGGGAAGAAAATACCATACAAGGAAGGAATTTGTTCATCAGATTCACAAGTATGTTTAAAAGGGGGCTGCAAAAAGCACCAGAAAGTAACCCAGTGGTTTACAATCACTCACTTGTTGATCCACTTCATATTTCTTTGTGGTTCAATGAATCAAGCATTGAAAGGAAAATGTGTGGATGGAATAAATATCCCCCATTACACAATGCAAGGACAATATTCCATGCTGAAGCATGAAGACATTATAAAACTTCTGAAGAATTATTAGCTCTGTCTCACCACTTAATTGATTACTCCCTTGGTGGATGTTAATAAAATAAATCTTTAAAATCAAGATGCCAGACTGTAAATTACCTTTTTCAATTACCCATTTGAGTCAATTCTCATGTCAATAACATAAAATACTAACACATGTGTTTGATACATACATATCTGAATTTTGGTGAGGTTTCACATTAAAGAACTGTGGGCTAATCATTGTTTTGGATGGGTCTTTAGTTAATTCTGGGAGAAAAAATATTTCTAAGATTGGTAATGGTGATGACTTTGGCACAAAGGAATTTCCAGGGTTAGATCAACCAGGAAACGAACCAGCTGTTACTTTATGGTTTAATATTGGGCAAGATAAATCACACCTGCAGTAGTAGTGAAGGGAGAGGTACATCATGAAGCACTCTGTCTTTATGTTTATGTCTTTCTATCAACTTTCTGAGAATGATTCTAATCACTAATTTCTGCTTGCCATAATAACAACAGGAAACAGGACTTACAGACATAAATTCAGATAAATATTTAACCTTGGACTTTCTTTTCATAGACCCTGAGAAGATCATTTGGTGTACAATAGAACCCCATTTTATAATAGCAGTGCCAGGACCTACAGCTTGAACCCAGAACTAAATTTCTCAGAAGAGAAGTGGATGCAAATCTATCTTGTATCTGTACAAATACAGTTTTGACATGATTGGTAGCAAATAAGAATTGGAAATTACTTGTTTGAATACTGCCATTTTCAGTCCCACCACAGAGTGAATGATGAAAGGTCAATCACTTTAAAAACAACCTAAGTTCTCCCTCATGAACAAGCTGTAGGCAGGCAAACATTGTAATAAACCTTTCACTTAAAGGGGTTTGAAAAATGAAGATGTCTGTAAAATTGAAACCTATCCACTGCTCATTCACTGCCAAAAAGGGCTGAATTTGTCAAATATTCCTCAAAAAGTGAGCTCAGTCAACCTAGAACAAAGAAGGTTTGGGTTTTTAGGTTTTGGGGTGGGGCGTTGGTGCCATTTGCACATTGAAGAGAACTTTAAAAAAATCTTAAATGAAATCTCAATCTTCACCCAGAAAAGATAATATTTTAAAGTTGGAGTTTTCCTTCCCTGGAACTAGAATTAATATTCTAATTGTTTTCAGTAAAGATGGCCCTCAGACCTACATTTAATGTACTTGCCTGCCAAAACTTTCAACAGTAACATCAGCTCTGCAAAGTGCAGAGTGGCGTTGTTTAAGGAAATTTTACACAGCACTTTAACACTTCCCCATAATGACAGCTTACATCCCTAAGTGTGACTGGAAGATGTCACATGCAAGCAAGGCTCTATCAAACTGTAATTCCTTAGTTTATTATACATTTTACTGCTATTGGTGTCATTAGTGTTCCTTGTTAGTCCATCATTTTCTACCTGACTTCCTGCAGCTTTCTTACAAATATATACCATTAAGAGTTATATTTGATTTTAACTAGAACCAAGGGAAAAGAAAAATATTCTATGAATATATTCAGTTTAACTGGTTTTAATATTTTTTTTCTTAGTGATTTGGCTTGTTCATGTAAGGAGGTTAAAAGGTGATTCAGTAGACTTTGGTAAATTATTGCCAGTGGTGCCAAATTGCAACAGGATTGAATGGGATGTGGAAAGAGAGAAAGATCTTTAGTGTCTGCCTCAGCATGGGCAATACTGCTGTTCTTTGGGTGAGGATCTGAAAATGGGGGGGGCTTTCCACAAGCAGCTTATGGAAAAGGAGAGTCAAACCCTGCCAGTGACCTCCCAGTGTGACACACACAGCAAACACATCTCAGCCTTGTTGTCTGCACTTTCAAACTCTTCCCTGTTTCCTTTCAGATGTTTTCCTCACGTCCCACTGGTAGGATGGCAAAAACAGCTTAGTAGTTTTGAGACATTCCTCCTAGCAAATCCCAAAATCCCAATACTTACCATACTGTTTGTGCAATCGAAGGCCAAGCCAGAAGACCTGTTTTGGAGTAAATGCTCTTCTGCTTCATCAGCAAAAGTGCTTTGGCAAAGTTTCCCATATTTTGACCCAAGTTGATTTAGACATTTGGAAAGAAATCTACTTTTGGTGATGTTTTCAGCCTAGGCAAAGGCAAACTGATGTACACAGCTTTCAGAACATCTCTCCACCACTGACAACGAGTGGCACTGATGAGCAGCTGAGTTAATGTCTCTCACATGGGATGTATAAAGGACTGACTTCATGGCATTTGGCAGCTCTCCTTCCACCTGGGATGTTTTCTGTGGAAGTCAGATGGCAAACAGTGGGGAAGAAGGCACTGTCTTGTCCCCCTCTGCTTTTCATGCAGGACCACATTCAACATTTGGAGTTGCTGGGTGAGTGGTTGATGGATTTTTACATATGGCTCCACAAGGACTGTGCATACAAATTGGGGGAAGGATTCAACATCTTTCAGAGAATTAGATTTCTCTCCCAAGAGTCATTTTTTTGCTTTTGGACTGGAAGCCAGGTCTCTTGAAACCCTAATTCTGGCACTGACAATGACATGGGTCACATCTTTTGGCAAATCATTCTGAGCCAGATCTCCAGAGAGCCTTAGGTGTTTTGTTGGCTGCTGGCAGACAATGTACAACCCTGACAAATGTACAGTGAGTGAGCCCAGAATGGGCTTTGGCAGAGGCAGCACACTGAATGGGAACGTTGCTTAATGTAGCAAAAAAGGCTACAACAAGAGAAGTAAAATCTGTCAGATCTGTGTTATGCTTAGACACATCCTGTGGTTGTTATCTGGGAAGTCAATCTGCCTCTCAGAGTGTCTGCTTCAGAAATGAACATTTTAGAAAGCTAAAGGTGGGTAACATGACTCCCATTGTTAACACACCTAACTGAGATTTACTTCCACAGACAAATCTTGAATCTACACCTCATTTTATCTGTCAGAAAATAGAAGCAAAACTTCCTTGCACTGATTGGGAAGACACTTGCAAATATTTTTCAGAGCATCTGACTCTTCGAGGTGAAGGGAAATATGGGTATGAGATAATAGTGAGATTTTTCAACTCAATTTCAAGATTTATTTACAATTTAAGTGGAAAAACATAGAACTTGTTCACCCTCCACGGCTCACATACCAACATTAAATGGACCTTTTAAATGTTGTCACTGAGACTAAAACCAGTGCTCCCTCTTTTCTCCTACCCAACTTTGCCCCTTGAAGTGTGAAGGATGAGTATTAGTCTCCATGGAGTCCAAGCTGGAGACATTATTCCAGTTTTGTTAGGCACTTTGCTCACATTAATTGGGAAAAATGTTTGAACCATTTCTAATAAATCAAGTCTGTAACTTTAGGAGAAGCATTCCCATTATTTTGAGCACTGCTTCATTTCAGAGCTCTTTGGAGCCTACATGCTCCGTGCTCAGCATACACCTGCAGGAGGAGTGGAGAGAGTATGAAGTGGTATCAGCTCTAAATCAAAAGGAGATTAATACTTTAAAAATGTAATATAGCAATGATGCAGTGCTTAGTCTTTTCACTTGGGCTAGCTCAAATCCTCCAGTAGGTATTAGGAGATAATGCCCATTTTTGGTGTTCCACCTGAAAGGTCTCTTATGGACAAAAGAGGTGATGGGATTTTATTGCCTTAATATTTGCTTTCTGTACTGGCGTCTTGCTTTCCTCCAAGGAGTGCAAATATTATTTGCAAAAGTAAAAAATAGTCCTTGAAGAACAGCAGCAATATATTTGAAGATAATCTTTTTTTTCACTGAAGCATTTTGGGAAAGAGATCTGCATTTAATTAAATTATTAATTAAAGATGTGTATTTGAAGGTTTTGAAATTTATATGTCAGCATCGTGTGCATTTCTCTCCTCTGTGATGAAGATAACTTGCAGTGCAAGGCAACAAGTTACATTTTTAAGGATCTGATTCCAAGTTCTGCCAGACATTTGCCATTTATATACTACTAATTGATTATTTATACAAATTCTAATCATCATTAGCAACTGACTCCCCATGTATAATGCAACCAAGAATTCTTGTGTCTCTAAAGTGGTGTTTGCTCTTGTAGACAACATTATGGAAAAAATGCTCTTGATGGATGTCCTGCAAATGGAATAGCTTAGGGAAACAGGAATGCTTGAACGAAGCCTCATTTCGATTTTATGCAGAGTGCACAGAAGAATGTTTTCCTGCTGTCTTCTCACCTCCACTGATTGACAATCTAATTCTCCTCCCTTCATTGTGCTTGGTGGAGAAAAGTTCCCATACCTCAAGCTTTCTCTTTGGCTTTCCCAGTGATCCAATGAATTTTTATGTTATTGGAAAATCTGAAATGGCAGCCAAACAAGGCATCACATTGGAAAGTGTATTGCAAATGACTTCCAACACCCATATTTACTGCAGAGCTACAAACTGCTCTGCTGGACCACACAAAGGCATGGATTTGGGAGGAGCAGGCTTCAGGGAGCATGCACCCTCTCAGAATGCAATCCCCTCACATGCTGCTAACAGTTTTTTTCCAAAGTACAGTACAAAACCTGTCACAGCAAAATGCAGCATTTCTCTGAGATTATATGTGGGTTTTGTGGGGGCTTGTGTTACATATCAGGACTTATGCCTGAAAGGAGAATGTAAGGTCCAACCAATGGTTAAAAACATGACAAGTCTAACCTTGCCTGACAGCCTTTTATCAAAATCAAGAATTTCTTTGAATCATCCAGTGAAGGCTTGATTAAGGATGTTGGGAAATACCATATGCAAGAGCAAATCTGCTAATCAATAAGAGATGCTTCATCATGCACACTTGTTCCAACCAGTATTTATATGGATCAGTCATTCTCTCCCACGGAATCTGATGATGTTATCTAAACTAATGGAAATGAGCCATTTCCAAAACACTGCTTGTGATGTCTGAACGCACATGTAGCAGGAGATTTTGCATGGCACAGACATTAAAGATGGATATTAGTCAAAATAAACAACTTGTACAAGAAAAGCTCTGAAATCAGGGAATGACAAGACTCATAAGCACCATGAGCATTTGGTGCATTCTCATCTCCCCTTGTCTCCAGCTGAGTATTTGTTGTTATTTTAGTATTAAGAGGGTGCCATAAACAATTGCATGCTATCAGTGAAAGGATGAGGGCCATGACTGAAACTCAGTGTTTACACTTGCAGCTATCAGAGCCTTTAGAGAGCTGAGACATTCCTGTAAGGCTTTAAGCACTGCAGTAAATGAACTCGAGTTTGGGCAGTGGACCTTGCAATGAGAGCATATTTGAGCACATTCTTCGGGGGCTGCCTGCTGTATTACATTGTGTGGTGCTATTATTTCTGAGTTCCCTGTCTGCAGAAGGGTTTGCAGCCCACAGCCTGGCAGCGTGGTGGGGGTCAGCAGGCTGCTCTGGGGGAATACAGCAAAGGTCAGCAGGAAACCAATAATGCCAATAATCTTCAATTAACTTTGCCACACTCAAAATGTCTGCCAGTTAACAAATCGTGCCATCTACCTGGGTCTGTGCAAAGCATTTGCACATTTCTCCCTGGTCTCTAAACTGGAGAGACGTGGCTTTGATAGATGGACCCCTCAAACTGTACCAGGCAATGCCCCCACTTTGGGGAAGGGCCCAGGCAGGCCAAAGGGTGTTTTACAGGAGACACAAAGCAAGCACTTGGGCTGCATGGGCAGCAGGGGAGGGAGGATTCTGCCCCTCTGCCCCACTCAGGTGAGACCCCACCTGCAGAGCTGCCCCAGCCCTGGGGTCCTCAACATGAGAAGGATCAGTTGGAGAGAGTCCAGAGGATGCCATGGAGATGCTCCAAGGGCTGGAGTCCAAGGACAGGAGCCCCTCTGCTCTGGAGCCAGGCTGGGAGAGCTGGAGGTGCTCACCCAGAGAAGAGAAGGCTCCAGGGTGAACTTAGAGGCCCTTTTAATACTTAAAACGGCTCCAAGAGAGCTGAAGAGGGACTTTAGACAGAGGATGGAGTGACAGGATGAGAAATAGACTTAAACTGCCAGAGGGCAGGGCTGGCTGGGATCTTGGGCAGGAATTGTTCCCTGGCAGGGTGGGCAGGCCCTGGCACAGGGTGCCCAGAGCAGCTGTGGCTGCCCCTGGATCCCTGGCAGTGCCCAAGGCCAGGCTGGACATTGGGGCTGGGAGCAGCCTGGGACAGTGGGAGGTGTCCCTGCCATGGCAGGGGGTGGAAACTAAGTGATATTTAAGGTTCTTTCCAATCCAACCAACTGTGGGGTTCTATTCTTCAAAGCCATTTCCTCAGATCACTTGTCCCTCTGGCAGATTCTCTTTATGGCTGCAAGTTTTATACTTCAATAAATAATTTCCTAAAAGCAGACATTTTTGGGGAAAATTTTTAACGTTTCATGGGACCTGGAAGAATTCAGGCCTCATTTTCTGTTCTCAGTGAATGAAACAGAAACCAGCCTGAAGCAACTGAGGCTGTTTCAGTGTTTTCCAGAGTGTAACCACTGGTGATCTGTGGGAGTACAAGTAGTAACTTGAATCAGGTCATTCTGTTGAGCATTTTCAGGTTAAGATTTTCTGCAGGACAGGGAAGTCCAATGGGAAATTTGAGAGGTTGACAGTGACCCAGAATGTGTGGAAATTACTCATTCACTTAGTGAAAACCAGCATTGATTGACTAACTAATGATATTCTATTTAGTTTGCCCTGCTAATTAGCTCATTCACTTTTCTCAAGTTAATTAGTAAGCTGTAGCCAATATTGACAATGTTGGTGGATTGGGTTATACAAACTTTTCCTCCTGCAGGACATCTGTATTTGTCACGTATCCCAAAAGATGGATAGAATGTGAGGTAGCTTTGTGGACAACTCAAACAGCTGAAGGTTTTTAGCTGGTATAAGTGGACTTAGCACCATGAAATAGCACAGATATATTTAATTATACTGATGGATGATCTCAGGAAGCAGGTTATGGAGAAATCAGAGGCTGAGGCTAAGGAGTACCTGGGAAAATGTCTTTTATTAACCTTACAGAGTATATCACAGTCCTATTCTGCTGCAGCATTTCTTGAAGTATAATCCAGAGGCTGCACATGTTAAAATGCAGTGCTTTTAAGGATTCACCTGCCTTTATGATAGATATTATTTAAATGCCAAAAATAAGTTAATAGGTAAATTTCTATATGGCAGTTTATCAATGAAGAGTTGAGGCTGCAGGCAGCTCTGAAGAGAAGGTAAAGACTGTCTGCCTTCATGTGAGAGCTCGTCTTTTGTTTGGTGTCTTTGCTGGAATCACTCTGCAGTAGATACATGTGAAATAAGATACTTTTCAGCATATAATCTGAATAAACAGATTACACAGTTTAATCATTTTAGTTCCTGACAGTGTGTATTTCAGAACTGAAAGTCAAGAAAGATCAGGAAATTTGCCAAACAGAGCAGCATAGGCATAATAATAATGTTTTCTTTGTTAACAGGCATCTACTCCCCCAAATGGGAGCATGTTAATCTAAGCAACATCCAGGGGGTTTATTTGCCTTCTTGTGAGTTTTTGTTGCAATTGTAGCAATTTCTAGTACTTCTTAGCCCTCATTATTTCAACAAATGTAACAACTTCCCAAAGATTCCAGGCTCTGAACACAAATAGATTCACTGGACATCCTCATTACTGCAACCCCCTGCCCATGCTGGAATGCACAGAGCCCAGCCTATTGGTCTGTGTCATCATTCACACCCTAGAGCAGAACTGCCAAAGAGTGGAAAATGCTAAAAGAAAATATGGGATCCCTTTTGGTCCTTACTCCAGTCTTTACTTAATTTTTTCCCTCTTCTCATGCTGCAGATCATGCTTCAGTTGTGTCATTTTTTTACTTAATTTTTTCCCCCGTCTCATACTGCAGATCATGCTTCAGTTGTGCCATTTTTTTACTTAATTTTTTCCCCCTTCTCATACTGCAGATCATGCTTCAGTTGTGTCGTTTTTTTACTTAATTTTTTCCCCCTTCTCGTACTGCAGATCATGCTTCAGTTGTGTCATTTTCCTTCAGAACTGCACCTCAAGCTGTTGCATCTCCCTTTTAATGAAGACCACAGCATACTTCTGAAATGTGTGTGTATCAGGGGGGTTGTGCACCTCTCTGCAGTGCCAGGTCCCACCCAGGCTCCAGTTTGTGGCAGTGAGGTCACACCCCCTGGGAACACACCGGGGGTCCCATCTCAGACACCTCCTGCACTGCCAAGGTGGGATCAGCAGCAGGAATCTCTGGCAGAGAGGGGCTTGCTTAGAGCTTTGGTTTGACTGTGGTGGCAGAGGGAACAGCTCAGTAGGATTCATGTTCTCCTCAGCACTTGGCCACCTGAGGACCAGGAAACCCGGACAGCCCAGCTGGTCAGTTCTCTTGGCCTCCCAGAGGATGTCTTGTCTCTGTCTTCCATTGGAATCCTCAGTATTTCCAGGACTGCTGCAATACCTGATCAGTTATATATCAGAAGAAATATTTCCTGTACATATATTTCAGAAGCCAGGTAATTTTCAGTTTGCCTTCATCTTTTGATGGAATCCACAGGTGACACAACAAAGAGAATGAACTTGTCAGTATCTTTTTGGACATATCTCTCCACTCATGTTTTCTTTAGCTCTGGAGCCTTATATAAGCTGAAGATCCTTGATTGTTGTTCATACAAACTACTGCAATAAAAAAAAAAGACTGTATTAAGGCCAAATATTAGCTTTTATAACTTCTCCATTGCCACTGTGTGATTATGAGAACTGTGTTTTCCAGAAAATCCTAATAAAGGATTATAAATATATAATTTGTTGGTACAATTGGGATATACTTCTACTTTCAATTTTCCACTGAAAGGACATAGACTATCACTGAATGTGATGATTTTCAGTGCTTCACATGGGTTTATAGTTCATATTTCTAGAACATTAATGTTCCAAAAACTTCTCACTCTACACTTTAATCCAAAATGCATGGCTCCAGCTATCTTTTAATCATCTGTCTTGTTTAAATGTTGCTGGATGCCTGGATATGATCTAATATATGAATGTTACAGAGAAGCTGATGCCAGGCTGCCCTCTAGACACAGAAACTCTCTCAGTGAATGTGTGTGAAGTGAGTGCTTGTAGACACACTGCTGCAAGAGGGAGTGGGTGCAGTCCTGTTCACCCCATCCCTTCTTGCCAGGGATTGAGCCTGGAAATTTATCTCAGGCTTCCAAATCAGTGCTCTGAGAGTTTCTAAATCTGTCCATTGATGCTGTAGCACCAACACCAGATTTTTCCATCATGATGCTGCTTTTAAGTTTACAGAGGATTGAACAGCAATCTATTTATTTCCAGGGAGCCATAAAAATAAGAATTCATCTATAAGCCTGAAGCAATCAAATCAGGCCTGCTCTTTATATAAAATTCTTTAAGGTTTGAGAGAAGAGGCTAACTTCTGAGAATCACATTACAGAAAGTGACACGATTTATGGACTTGCTTTAACATTGTATAGAATAGCATAAAATACAATATCTAGGAAAGACATGATCCTTCATTAACACTGGGAAAGGCTGCTCAGAGGAGATTCTGTGCAACTGTGATTTAATTTAGTTGTACTGGTTTCATTCCTGACAGTTGCTAGATGGCAAACATCTTGCTGTACATAGAAATTATCTGTTCTTCACAGGGAAGAAGGGGTGATGTACTCAGGACCATGTCAGCCTTGTTCCTGGGAACACAAACTCGAGCCCTGACTCTCTCAAACACCCTCTGTGACTTTCCTGAGCCAGCTAATCTTTGGTACCTTCCTTCTCTTCCAAATAATGAAAATATTACCTCTTTGTGCTGCAGGAGCTTTTCTGAGTCCTGAGATACTTTATCAGGAATACAGAGGAGCTCTAACAATAAATTTATTTTTCAGCTTGCATTTCCAGCCCGTGACTGACTGCATCAGCATTTCAGAGCAATACTGCAACTTCCCAGGGCACCCACTATCTCCACGGGGATTTCTGCAGATATTGTATGATTTATGAAGGGGTAGCTGCCATCCTGCATCCTGTGACTCCTTCTGCTGCTTTTGAATGGCAAGCACAAGGTCTGGGTGCCAAGTCACTAAGAAGATTGTCTAGCAGGAGCAGCTGCTGCTTGGCAGCTGCAGCATCAGAGCAGCTTTGAAGCTGCCCATGGCTCTGTCACATGTTTTAGCTACCAGGAGACTGCCTTGGCTTCTTTGTCCTTTAGAGATGCCATTTGCTAGTAAACATTCTTTGATTCTTTATTCTTTGCATAAGTTGTTACCTTTTCAAGGTGGGATTTAAAACTATCATCTTCATGGGGAAAGAAGGGCTTCGAGCTTTAAAAAGTGGCAAAAGCTGCAGAAATGTTGGTGCAAGATGACTTGCATAAAGCAAAATTTTAGAGAATGAAAGCTCAATTTGAAAATAATTGCTAATCTGTCATCCAAAGTTATGTTTTATAAATAGGAAACAAATAGAAAAGCTCCATCATGTCTAGTGCTGAAAATCAAGGCCCTGAATGGATCTCAGACCTGCTTCTAGAAAATTTAAGAGCACTTTGAAAATGAGGGTACTTGTATTTTACAGATTGAGTGTGTTTCTACAACTGGTTTTATGGACTATAAATAATTAAATGAACAAATATGTTATTTGATTTTCCATTCAAACAAAAAGAAAGCAAAAAAAGCAATCTCTGCGTGTTTAAGCCCAACAAAGGCTTTTTACTTCCACAGTGATTTTTTTAAGCAGTTCATAGGTGATTTGTCAAAAATTACTTAGAAATGTATTTACACTGTTTACATTGGAGTTTTTAGCCCTCAAATAGTTCTGGACAAATAAAAATATTTCCTTTTTGTATGAGCCTTTTATCAAATACGTTGTCCTTTAAAGGTTTCAGGGCTAAATTTATTTTGCTAATAGATGTGAAAGTGTTGCTTATGCAGTTTAATTTCTATTTCAGCTTTTCCTCTGTCAGTTCTTAGTTCTAAATACAAATTCACCATAAAAAATGCCAAACATTTCTTTTCTTTTTCTTTTTTATTCCCAAGGTGAAGAAAAATAAAGTTTTTTTTACATGAGGTAGAAATTTAATGGCTACGAAAGAGCATTGGTTGAGAGCACAGGGTGCCTGGCTTTTAATTTGCCTGAAGAGTTAATACCAAGTTTTCCATCCAGGTTCAATTGGCTTAATTTCAATGTATATGCTCACATACTAGTGGGCACTGTTGATGAAACAAAGAAGGATTGCTCCATCAGAGTTTGACCCCTTGTGTTTGGCTGTGATTAATCCTGCCCGTCCACATATTAGCTCAAAAACCCATTTTCAAACTGCTTTGGCCCCCTCCAGAAGATTCTCAGCATTACCCTCTGGATGTTCCACAAATTCACATTTTGTTCTGTGTGATGGGGTTAAACTGCAAAAATGGATAAAGGTTTCAAGGTGGGGTTTTGCTGCATGCTGTTTCTGGAACCGAGGTAGGAACTGGGAAATCATGTGGTAAAATGACATTTCTTTGCAAGGAGCAGCACCAGGAGCAGTGAGAGAGCTGGGGGGAGTTCATGACTAGTGTTAGAGCTGAGAGCAAATTAATTTACATTTTGCCCCTGAGTCAGGCCAAAGTAGAATTCACCTGCCTTTGCTGCTGTGCCTCTGGACCTTCCTCTGCCAGCTGACCCATCCAAATATGTTATAAAATAATATGTAAGGAAAGTGCTGGGGGAAACTGAGGGGCAGGAGGGGCAGCTTCCTTTGGAAAGGGGACAGTTGGAAAAAAACCTGCTTTTTTCCTCTGTGTATCATTCTCTGTGGCCATCAAGTGCTGCATTAAGGATCAGCTTCTTTCTCTGTAACATAAATGCAACTTCTGTCTGTATTTTCCTGGGTTTGGGTAGCAGCAGGCCTCATATCACCCAAGGTCAAGACTAGAAGGGAAAATTTAGGAGTCTGCTCTTCTAATTCTTTTCTCACAGACAAGAATGGATGATGAGACAAAGCACTGCCTGTGTCAGTCCCAGATAACAGAACTCCATCCCTCAATCCCCACAAGAAGGAAAATCGTGGCATGTACATTTTTAACCCAAATTCCCACCATATTTGTCCTGGAGCTTGGGACAGCCTGGTTGTTATGTTTGTTTTCCTTCTGGCTTGTAAGATGGCTCTTACCACCAGAAGTTGGAAGATGGGATTTCCCAATTTTTCTCTCATTTCTATTCATCTCTGTTTCCTTGGAGATGTTCAAAAAAAGAAATATTAAACTATCCTAGTGCACTGAATTCAGATGGAGCTCCTTCCTCAGACTCAAGTCCCATTGGAGGGACTCACAGAGAGGTTTCTCTGGCACTGACAGTTGGAAATTACCATGTTTCAGAAGTACTTACAATTCCCATGCTTAACACAGGGGAGAAGATCCTGCATTGAGGGAAGAACAGACAGAAAATCTTTTGCAGATAGATGAGTGACACACAATGTGTTTTCTCTTCAGCTCATTTTTGCTGCTCTTACTTTTTAATCTGCTGATCTTGATCTCTGGTAATCCTAAAAAAATTACCAAAGTGATTATTTGAAATGATACACAGCAAAGTCTGTTATCTTTTATTTAATCAATCTCTTTATGCAGCTACCTTACCCCTTCAGAATTCCTGCTAAATCATATATTTTAAGCCATATCAAAAGGAATTAGTTATCCCCACACCGAAGTTGTAACCAGCAAGCAATGATTCTTGTTATATTTTAGTTTACACCTTCCTTTTTTGGTGCATGACAGAAGGGCGTTGGCTTAATTACCTCTGTTGTTCCTGACTGGAGGGGAAAGGTTCTCAGTTGGAACTTGCTAATAAAAAGCAAACATACTTATAGTAAACCACTTCATTGTCTTTTCCCTTCTGGCTGACATTTATGAATTGCCTTCACAGGAGCCTGGGTTGGGTTTATCGAGTACTGATAACAGAATAACCTTAAATATGAACTACAAGTATAAACACTGGCATCAGTGTGCTCCTTAAAATTTCGTGCCAAAATATGCAAAACTACATGCACTGCTAACAGAAAGATGATGGCCTACTGGATATCTTGCTTTACATTCCTTCTGGGATCTAAAAGTGATTTTGAAATACCATGGCTTGCAGAAGTCACAAGTGGTGTTGTTTGGCATTTCTGCTGCAGATTTGCCTTTGCTTTCACACCTACTTGAGGGTACTGAGGCTGCACCAGTGTCCAGAAGGGAAGGCAGGATCTGAGTTTGTGTCTTTATGCCATGTTTAATTTTTCAGTAGGTGCAGATCACATTCCTAGGGCACAGTCAGTCACTGTAGTGCAGTACTCAGCACCACCTCACTGACAAAGCTTCTGGGGGTGTTCACACAAGCCCCAGTAGAAGAAAGTAGACCAGGTACACAAAATGATGAAAATATTCTCCAGTTTACATATCATTACAGCTTTTCAGAAATCAGGATGTCTGCTGGAATTGTATATTCTCTCACAACAGGTTTGACCACAGAATTCAGATTTTATGTTCAGCATCATAAATTTCTTGATAAGCCTTAGGCAGAAATTTTTCTTACAGAAATATGATTTCTGTTGTAGATGAACACTGAAACACTATAAAAGACTGATTTTGTAATGTACCTGTTTGCCTTGAAAACAAGCACAATTTTAAGAGCTTTTCCCTAAAAGTTTAAGACAGACTCACCCCTGCTTGTGATTCTCTTCTTCAGCAGAAAGAAAATATGAAACAACTTCTCTCCATTAAAGCACCTTTCCCTTCTTGTTGTTTGTTTCTTTTTCTTCCCTATATTTCCTGTTAATGTTTCCAATGTAGCAGGGTACTCATTCCATGCCTTACTTTACCACTGATGGACAGACAGAGGTTTTTCTTTAGTGGTAAAAACAGACATTCTTGTAACTACTGCTACCATCTGTGCTTAGGAGACCTCCTTAGCTTACCTGTACATTTCTTTCATGGCAGATGAAAATTGCTAATGAGGAAATCCACCAAAAGTGAAGGTTTGGTTCTTTTTCTCAATTTAAAAAAAAAAAAGGCATGCCTCTTTTGTTGAAATTGTTACTGATTTCTTTTTATTCTGTCTGACCAACAATATGAACCCTAGCATCAATTTAAACTTGATTTAGACTTTCGATTATGAGATTTTATTTAGATGAGGTGGTTGTAAACTGCTGATTTTTTCCTCCAATGGAAAGTGGTGCTTAAACAAAACCATTAAAGCAGGTTACTTCTAACTCCATTGTACCAGGGAAAGCTTTCCAGGCATAGCACATTGTGTTTAGTATCACTTTAGAATTCTATAAATCTTTGATCAGCTTTTATTTAATCTTTGTCTAAATTGGAAGATAGCAATGGTCCCTTAAGGTTTTGTATGGAGTTGAATGAAATTTAATAAGGTGCCTGACAGTTATTTGATTGTGATTCGTAGCATTTTCATTTTACAGACTTAAGCAATACTGACCTCAAAAGGACTGTCATTCAGACTAGGTGGAGGGTGGGGAAATCAAATATTTTATTCTTCTTTATTCCAGTCCTTTTTACTCGATAAGCCCTTAATAAAAGTAGGAATGAAGTCCTTGCCAATTCCTCAACCAATTCTCTATTCAGAGATAGCAGATTCATTTCTGGAACATTTTAGAGTAGGAAATGCAAAACAAGACAACATCTAAATGGCTTCACATTGACAACCCTGACAGACTGTATAAATTTGGAGCAGAGAGGAGCTAGGACATGGGATGACATAGGTTGCTTCTCAGGGGACACCCTGGTGAATTTTGTGGGTCACCAGAGCAGCCCATGGGTTGCCCTGAGCTGCAGGAGGTCCTGCTGCCCACCCAGGCAGAAGCTGTGTGTTCTGAAACGATGCATCCGATTATCTCAGCCTGATGCACAACTCAGAGGGCTGAGGGAATAAACCAGATCTCTGCAGAGCTTCCATTTCTGGCTCTCAGAGCTGCCTCTATCCCAGGCTCATGGATATGCCATCTCCATTATCAAAGCACAATCGCATTAGTGATGAGCTGCTTCCCTCAATTAGTTTTGACAAGAGGTAATTTTATGGCTCCAAGTATACTTATCTTTGACTCCTGATGGATTTTCCCATGTCCTTGTTTACCACCTAAACCACTTTTTCTTTTCTTTTCTTTTCTTTTTACATTTGCTCAGTGTTTCAACTTGAATCACAGTTGTGTATTATTGCTTATTATTTGCATTACACTAATGGCTAAATGTCAAGGCCCCATTGCATTACACACAATAAAATATATTAACTATCTTTTTAAATCACTGACAGAGGCTGCTGCTATGTCACTGTGCTTACACAAGTTTGGTTCAATAACAATGAACAGTTTATTTTCTATTTGCAAGTGAAACAATCAAGGACCAAGAAGAATGAAAAGTCAGTGGAAAGAGATGGTTTTAGGCAGAGATTTAATTGGAGTCAGTGACTGAGTACTTGATATTGCGCTGGATTGAAACAGATGAACTTCACTGAATATTGTGAGCAAATATAAGGCTCTTTATGAGGCAAAACTACTGTAGGAGCATAAAAACTGGCATCTGGCCCAAATTTTAGCTGCTCCAGTACCCAGTCTCTGACAGTAGCTGCTCTGAAAGTGTGACAGACAGATGACCTGCCCTGCAGAATTCCCATTCCATTCTGTAACAGTAGTTAAACTAATCAGGGATAACATCCTTCACAAAACACATGCTTGGGAGATGATTCTGGCCTGCTGAAGCATCAAAGCACCTAAAGACCAAAGAAGGTGCTCTACAAAAAATATTTGGACAGGTTCTTTACATCTGTTTGCCTATATTTATGTGTATCTTATGCTGCTTGTTTGAAAGCATGGGAGGCAGAAAAACAGAGTATCATTATTCAAGGCTGGATTTCTTTTCATTCTGGATGCAATTCTGGCAATGTGCTCCCCATTTAGGGAAGTGTTTCTCTTGCTGTTGACCTCAATAACATGAAGAGTTCTATTCAGCTCAGTTTGACCTCTCCAATAGTTAGGACAGTGCCCAAGGACCATCATCAGATGCTTTTGTGTACACTTGGAATAGCCACTTTGAATAAGATTTTCAGTGCTACTTACCTGACAGGGAGCCTGGCTTTAAAAAAGGGATCTGGGCACTTCTAGATGGTTCTGAGTGTTTTTAAGTGGTAGTAAATAAAGATAAGTAAAAAGGAGAAATTTCTAAAGTGCCAACTGACCTTTCCATTATTGTGCTCTGCATATGCATCTGGATCTTTGGGAGTCCAGAGCTTTGGAACTAAGAGTGGGAAATAGCAACAAAAAATAGAACCATAGAGTCACAGAATCATTTAGGCTGGAAAAGACCTTTGAGATCATCAAGTGCAATGGTTAATCCAGCACCACCACCATGATCACCATCCAACCATGTCCTCAAGGGCCATATCCACAAGGTTTTCAATCACTTCTAAGGGTGGTGACTCCACCACTTCCCTGGGCAGATGGGTGGTATCAAACCCATCTGCAGGCTTCCAGCTGGTCTGTATTTGGGGCATTGGTTCACACAGATTGTAAATGACCAAAAGTTCCTTAAATGTCTGACACAAAATCAAGAATTTACTTTCTATTCCAGTGCAGAGGCAACCTAATACTAAAATTCAGCAACATGTGGAGGCTTACTGCACTTTGTAAGAACGTTCACTTAGTAGTAAGTCAAAGGAAGATAAATGCTTATTGGTGCCCTGTGTTGCAACGTTGTTCTTCCTCCTCAGGAGTCCATTCCTGAAAAAAACCTTGATTCTATTTACCTAATATTGGGGTATATTTGCAATGAATGTCACTACAGGCCATCACCTTTTGAATTTAATTTAGAAGTCTCAGCGTCCTGGAGACTGAACTGAGCTCTCCTTTTCAGAACTGTGAGTGTTCAGGTGCATTCCTCACTCAGAGAGACTCTGCATTAAATCTGTAAATATGCACAGCTGATTGCCAATAACATTAATGGGAACTGCACCTGTATTCATAGGAGAGAACAGAAATTGTGCCTTCAGGTTTGCTATTTCTTAACAACAGTAATGATGCTTTGAAGGCAGTATTACTTTAAGAACAGAGCCCATTTAATTTGCTTGGACTTTGAAATCTTCTGGTAGAGTGTAATTGCCTGACACACAGCTCCTAGGAGGTGAATTTAAATGAAATACATTTTCCAAGCTGCAAAGCAAAATTACTAAATGCCTGATTAGAAGATCTGTGTCACTAGTACTGCTTCATTATGAGGAGTCTCTTAAAAATTTCATATAAACACTTGCCTTTTACAGTCCACAGCCTGGTGCCTATTAAGGCACAGAACCAACTGTATCTGCTCGTCTGACATGGAGTGGGGTAGGGATCAGGACTGACCTATGTTTGTAGTGTAACAGGGGCCCCATGGAAGAGGACAAACCCATGGCACAGCCCTGGGAAGGCACTGCATGGACCTCCAGAGGTGTGTACGGCTGAGCTGCTGTTTTCAGGGCTAACAGAGAATATTCTGGTTGTTGGAGTGGGGTTTTTTTCCTTCTGCTTAAAAAGCAAGATATAAAAGACTATGGATTTTCAATTTTCAAATAAAAAAGAAAAGAAAGTGACCAAACATAAACTGTAAACAAGGAAGGGATTTCTGCATAGGAAAATGGCTCTGGCCATCAGGCACATCTCTTAGGAGCATGGAGGACCTCTCTTATTTATTCTTCCTTACTCCATTTTCCTTGCAGTCTACCAAGCAACTGGTTGTGTCCTTGAATGGTTATTCTTGAGGTGAGCCTCCAAACTTTGGATAGATAAGGCCAGGAAAAAGTCTAAGGTTTGATTCCTCCTCACACTTATGTCTGTTTAAGTTAGGGATAATCAATGATGCCCCAAACTCAGGATTATGAATAAAAAATTAAGCTCAACATCCATTTCAGAGGTTAACCACTTAGAATTTAGATTTAATTCCTCTTCTGATAAAGGCTAAGGAGTTGCAGTCAACTAGTGAAATTGCAAATGAAGTGTTAATTAATTTAATTTTATAAAAATAACATTTTAGCAGACAAATGACTATGATTTTGTTCTCCCTGGTTGTGTTAATTTATAGTGAAGAAAGAGCTGTTTAGAACAGCATGTGCAATTCATATACTTAATTTCTGATAATCTCTAAAGAATCTCAGTTGTGTTCAGTGCATACATTTTGACTGAAAACTGGCTAATTAACATGAACTGCACAAGATTTCTATGTCTGATTCCATTTCCTTGTTTTCTTCTGAACCTTTTTCAGTAGGGGGAAAGGAAGCTGTGTTATCAGAATGCAGTAGGATTTTTTTTTTTATAGTGTTGCACAGTTCTTTTGTAATGTGACATTATACAGCAGCCTCATTATATTCAACTCAACAATGTGTTGCTCAGCCATGAGCTTGATGGCTTCATGGAGCATGGGGAGAGTTCAATTCCTCTTTCTAAAGGAGATGCATCTTGCTTCACTGCTTATTTTCTGAACTTTAAAAGATGCAACTTTACAAAATATTCTACAGCTCCTACTCAGGGGGAATAGAAAGTGGCTCAGCGACAGACTGCAGTGGAGGCCATCATGAAGAAAGCCATGCTGTTCTGGGTTAGAGAACACCTCTCCCTTCTTTAACCTTCCACTGCCTTCATTTTTGGAATGAATAGCCCCTAAAACCTCTGGTATTTAAATCTCAAAACACTGGTGCTCACACCACGCTGTCTTGACTTTCTCCTCTATTTTGTGTCCCATCACGACTATGTGTCC
The DNA here is from genome assembly GCA_020086605.1 of Lanius collurio. NCBI lineage: Eukaryota > Metazoa > Chordata > Aves > Passeriformes > Laniidae > Lanius > Lanius collurio. The sequence continues at coordinate 862,936 of JACBWW010000022.1, forward strand.
TTTTGCTGTAAGCTTTCCCAAACTGCTTTGTCCCCATTAAAGGGTATTATTAGTTATACTTCAAACCCCACACTGAGCTTTTTACTCCTGCTGGCTTGTAATTGCAGCTCCTTATCCAGAACCTCAGAGGTGCCCCATGACTGTGGGATCCCCATGCTGGGAGGGGACAGCTGGAAAAAAATGAGGCAAGTTCATATTGCCTGGATCTGGCAGCTTGAAAATGAGCTGCAGTGACACTGATGGAGGTGATGTGAGAAGAATTTTGGGCCAAATTTGCTATTATACCCAAAACACAGAAGTTCCCAAAGAGCGTATTTGCTTTCACTTTCTGAAATCTTACTGAGGACAGAAATTTCTCTCTGTGTGTGGAGAATGTCGGAGTTGTTTGCATTTCATTTTCATGGCTTGGAAGAAGCAGCAGGCCAGGGGACTGCAGTGTCTCTGGCTTTCACTTCCTCATTCCACCCACAAGGACGTGATCAAACCACTTAAATCTGCACAAGACCTGCATCTGTCTTCCCAAAGGCAGTTCCCATTGTCGAAGGAATGAAAACTCGAAGAGGACAAAAAGCAGCTTCATCTAATAGCATTCTAATTCCTAAATTTCCTTAGAGAATGACATCATTTATCTAAACTACTCCAGTATTGTTTCTCTTCTGTGTTTCTCAAGGCAGGGTAATGCCTTACTTGCAGAGTGCACAACAACGGATCCATTATTTGTATTTAAAACAACAAAATCATTTATTTCAAGCTTGGCAATGCTACAAGTTTTTTAATGCTGTTCTGCCTTTGATGAAGAAATTATCAACTGAGGAAGGATTTGGAGAGCAGTCTTTGTATATTAAAAAATGGGGGCTTGTTTATGGGTCTCCAGACACCTCTAAGAAACTCTTCAATGAGTAAGCCTATCAAGTCAGTGAGACAAATCATGAAGTGAGGTTTTCACTAAGCATGGATACAGGGGTCAGAATTAACCCTGCAGGAAATCTAGATCCTCTGAGAGAAATACTTGAGGTAAACTCTTTATTATATCCTAAGGTTTATCAGAAATTTTTCTGGTGTTACAAACATGGCAGAATTCTTCACAGTGATGTAATGCTAAGTATTCCTATACTTCCTATAACCATTTACTGCAAGATTTGTCAGATAGAAAGCTCTTCCTGGCCTGTGGGTGCAAGGAGCTCTATTTTGTGTCATTTTTTGTATGTGCTGATTTTTGTCAGCAATCCACAGCCCATATTTCCTTGGGATTCCCTTCCCTTGTGCCCCAACTCAGGAGCAGCAGAGACAGCAAATATGGGTGCATGGTGTGTGAACAGTTTAGGACAGGCCCCAAAAGCCCAGTGGGCTTTGTGAGAGCTTCAGAAAAGCTGGAAGCAAACACACACCTCCAGGCTGGAGCAGTTTCAATTAGTATTTCCCATAACCAGTGCCTTTGCATTTCTGAGGCAGCTCTGTCTAATGCAGGAAAAATGTCCTCTGAAAGCACCTGCTTATTTCTTCTTTCAGATGTCAGCATGAACAGGACTAGTTTTCTTCCTGTTCAGTAGAAAACATTGGCCTGAGCTGTTCCCATGAATTTGGCACAAGTATTCATAAGAAGAGAGGTCTTTTTAGGGTTATCTCTTGAATATATCCTGTCTTACACAGATCTGTTACTTACAGAGCTGAATCTCTTTAGAACTGTTTCTAAATAATCTTGTTTACACTCCTGCTATTCCCATGTAATCAGCAGGACATACCCAGGTACAGGGACTGCGAATTCATCCTTTACTCATGGAATTTTCATGGTCAGAATTTGAGAGTTTTGAAAATGTCAGTGTGTTGAAATGCATTAATACTCCTGAGGGTTTCACAGTAATGAGAGAAGTGCTTGCATTTAATTTGTTTAAAGTAATCCAAATAACCAAAGTCCAGGTGTTACAAGAAGCCATTTGGAAGTGAGTGTCAGTATTTTTATGGAGAGTTACTGAACTGATTGGAAATATTTAAGGCTCCTTCATGACAGGGAGCCTTCCAGTATCTAATAAGATAGGGTCTAGCTCAGAAAACTGAAATAGTTTTTAAACTTCCTTTACAATTTTTAAAAAGAGCAATTATCCCAGAAAATGTGATTTCAAAGGCAAATCTAATTTTAAATCTGCTATATGTTCAGATTGAAGTCTCTCAATAAGTTTCATTAGTGACTGTACTCTCAGAAAACATGTCTTGAGACAAGATCCTAAACTTGAAGCACCATTGTTCTGTGAAATACAGCAATACAGTGCTCACTGATATGTATCTAGAGAATAATAGAAGATTCATGTCATTTGCTTTCTCTCTGTTCTGAACTTGAGGGGAAAAATTAGGTCCATGCTACCACAGATCAGTTACCCAACCCTTAGAAGAGACTTCATAATTAAATTAGTATCTTAGATGCTATTTTGTTCAATATATCTCTGCTTTTATTCCCCAATCTTTCAATCTGCCTTTAAGTATTTAAGGTTATTTTAAGACTCTGCTTTGAAAATCTTAGAGGATTTCTTTGACAAATTATGTGAAGCACCCAGAGAGAGCACAGGAGCTCTGGAGAGAATGGGACATGTTATTTCTGAGAATGTCAAAGGGACAGAAACCCACTCCTGGATACTAATTCTTCTTTCACAGCACATCTTCATTTTATACTTCATCTGTACAATGGCTTTAAGTAACACCTCTCTATTGGAGGGGTGTAGTGGAAAAGTTAATAAACACTGCAAAGACGACCTGATTATTCACAGAATGTTATGAAATGCTGAGCATCTCCCAAATTTAGGAATAAAGATCTCAGCATTACTGCAGTCCACTATTCACAGCCAATGCCTACTCAGTATTGCCCTCACTGGCACTGCCCTGGGAGTGCAAACTCTCCAGGATGTGGGATTTTAACAAAAAGAATGTGCTCGGTACCTTTGCAGCCCATCCCAGCAAGCCCTGTGTTTACTGAGAGGTTGGCTGCTCTTCTGAAAATTTACTTTTCTGCTTTTAATCTGCTCACCAAGGAGCAAACTCTGACCAAGTGAATCAGGTGACATCATCTGAAAGCAAAAGGCCCTGGCTGTGCTGGAGGGAGGATTCATGCTCCCAGCAGAGCTTCTGGAGAGCCAAGGGCTCAGCTACAGTCACTGCTGGCTGGGCAAGGGATGAGAGGGCTGGACAGGATGGGCTAGGAACAAAACCAGAACTCCTGAGCCATGGGCATCACAGAGGATGAAATCTCCACTGTTGCACACACACAGGGAAAATCAGATGTCTCTCTTTACACACAGATATTTTCTTCTGTCTACATTTTATCTGAGCCATGGTGAAGGGCATGAGCAAGCCTTTTACTTTGAACATTATCAGGGATTTAAAGACTGTTTCTTTTCTGCCCACATCTATTTCCCTGCCTTCATTTTCTCCCACCTCTCTGGACAAAGATGCTGAATGCACATAGACTATTTTCATTACTTTTTTTTGTTGTTGCTCTGCATTATTTTGAGGAGTGGCCCTGCATCCCATGGACATTAGAACTACAAACAATACAGCTTTTTACAACGAATTAAAATGTTGCACTTTCTCTTTCAGTACCCCACCATTATTATCCTAACGTAGCACAGCATGAAGCAGATTTAGTTAGAAAAAAATAAAATTTTTCTGGTACTGCTATCTCTTGTCCCTCTAACACATGATTAATTACCCATCTTGTTGCAGGTTTTATAGGTATAAGTCCTGTTAATATACATGTCCTTTTCTCCCCCCCATGAGTGTCCCACAGAAATCAGCTGGGCAGGATAGTGCAAGGGATCTCTGTACAGTCCTGTGGACCTGTAAACTCAAGATTAGTGACTTTGAAAGGGTTATTAGGGACAGGAGACTTCCTGATCTGATCCAATTCCAGGGTGAGCCCATCAGTACTTCCCACTACTTTTTTCAATTTTATTTTGTTTTTTAATCTGGAAGTTCAGTGGAAATTCAAGTTTCTATGCTTTGCAAAGAGCTTTGAACCTTGACAGATTCTGTTTTTGACAACTGTGAAAACCCTATTTCCCTGTCTTGGAGATTCTAGGTAACAAATCCATCATCATTTCTCTCTGCCTCTCTGGTACTGGCTGAAGAGAGTCAGGATTTCTTGTTTGCAGCATGTTTGTTACCTGTAAAGTAAATCATAGCTACATGGGTTTTAAATAAGTAACCAGAGCACTTGAATACTTAATTCTAAATGTATACTCTGGCAAATGAAGGAAACTATTACCCTGGAACAGCACACTTCAAACATTAATCATAATTATTAATCACACAAAGTTTTTTAAGAAACTTGAATATAAGTCCAGGCCTACAGTAATTGTCATATTAGCACATATTCAGTGCATACAGCAAAGTAGTTGCAAGAAATCATTCTGCAACAAATAAGGGTTTTGCAGTCTGATTTAATTTACTTTCATGGCATCAAGTCATTCTGATTTTTTAAAAAACATTATAATAAAAATGAGTAGTTTCGAGGTTATATAAATCTCACTCTCTTTCTGAATTGCCTGAGAAGGTCTTTGCTGGCAGTTAACTGACAATTACAAATTCTTAGGATTTCTATAGTTCTTGAATGTGTTTGTTATATACCATTAGTCACCAGGTGAAGCCCGTCAGTAATGGCAATACCCTTCAGCAATAGCTGGGGAAAATTTAACACTGATTGATGGCAGGTCACCTGGAATTGGTTGGCAGAATTTCCAATTTTCTGTTGGGAAATTGCTTATTTCTTGAAGTCTATTCCCATTTTTACAAGTGGACAGCCAGCTGAGATTATACATTATTATGTGTCTAACTATAAAATTGTGATGGATGGTGTCACACATTTGAAGAGAGAGTTAAACATTTCATTTAGGGCTGGTTTTAAGAAAAAGGCTAAGTAACATTAAAATATAAACTGTAACCTACCTTTGGCTTTTATTTGTTCATCTAGATTCAGAACAGAAGCGTTGCACTTTAACTAGTTTTAAACAAAGAGTTACTTGCTTTGTTATCATTAAGTATTAAGTATCCAAAAGGTTATGATATCTTTGTTGTAAAGAGATTTTCAGTTTCTAAGGTTTGTCCAGGGACTGACTGATGGAGCAGATTAATGTTTTATTTCTACTTCTGGGACCTCAGTTAAAATTCTGGCAAAACTGCATTGACAGAAAATCAAAGGCCATTCAGCAAAGCCTTCCTATGGTTACTCTTCTAAATCATGAAGGAGGGCAGCCAAAAACAGCCGGGCATTTCCTGTTTCCAAGGGGATACATGATAAAAGCCAGTACAGACTTAGCATACAATGTGTATTATCTCTTTGAAACCTGGCTGAGTTGTTTGGGAACAAAGAACCCACGCCCTGCTGCAATCAAAAGGAGAAGAGTGACCTGAGGAATAAAAGCTGGAGCTGTAACTCACACAAGATATATATTTGTGACAGTCTCAAAATAGAAACAAAAGTAAAGGGCTGTGTGTTGAAGATTTAAAGCCAAATCTTCGTAAGATTGGCATCACTAAAATGAGGCTGCCTGTGGAGAGCTTGGAGCTTTTTCTTACATGGCCAGGTCCCCAGACTGTGACAGCAAAAGCTAAGGGCCCTCACTTGAGATTTAAGGTAAGAAAGGTCTTGGCTTGGCAGCTCTTCAGAGTGAGCCTTTGAGGGTAACAGCATAGTTAGACATCTCACCACCTTGTTTACCTTCACTTGTTAAGAATAACAGAATATTCACAGAATACTCTTGAGTTGGAAGGGACCCACAGGGATCATTGCATCAGATTTCTTTTACCTCCTTTATAACTTTTTTAAACTTGATTTCTTGCCTGTTGTGTGGCATAGCTTAAGCAAGGTGGGGTCGGAGGGCCCTCCCCTGGTTTCAAGTGGTCTTAGCTTTGTCACTAGGGGTTTTGGGGAGGGACCAGAGGCAGGATTGCAGCCACTCTAACAGGGACTCTCTCACTTCTTGCAGCTTGTTAATTACTGGGCTGAGTTTGAACCACTTCTCTCCTTTGACTGTGTTTGACAAATGAGTGATCACTGCAAGTTAATTCTGTAGCATTCCATCCCCTGCTGGTTTATGGGCTGCATATTCTGAATCTGCCAGCAGGTTCCAGAGCCTCAGAGGATTTGGGAAGGCAGTGAGGGGTGGGCACTGCTGAGGAGCCTCAGCTGTGTAAACACTGGGTTGACAGTCCTGTCCCTGGGAGGAACAGTCTCCTGGTGGGTGTAGGTCACTACAGGCAGCACTGCTTCTTGCTCCCATATCTTGCTCTTAAAGCAAAAAAAAAAACCAAACCTGCTTTAAATTTCCCTTTGGGTCTTTAACATCTCCCCTGAGTCTTGCCCTGGTGTGTGCCAGCTCATCCTCACACCAAGTTCCAGACTCACAGTCCCAGTCCAGTGCTTTAATGACATGGAGCAGTGGCCACTCACGGCACACGAGGCCTCCCCTTTGTGAACTTCAGTGCTGTTAAAATTTGGCCCTACAAGAAATCAAAGATAAAGGAAGTTTTTTAGAAGCTAGTTCAAGCGTGCATGAAAATCCCTGTAGAAGATAGGAATTGGCAGCACTACTTCAGAGGATTTCATATTCCAAAATTTAATTAGATCTGCTCACCTAGAACTGTTGGAAATATGTTTACTGCTTTTAGATCTTTCTGTCTTATGAATTCCTATTATGAAGAAGCTATTAAATATCACACAGTGTCAGATTCAGAAGTCTATCCTACTAGGAGCAGCCAAATGTATTATTTACTGTTTGTCTCAAATTATACTTATTTTATTTATTGCACAAACAAATAGCGTACTTTTATTTTTCTTGAACTAAAAATGCTTTTAGGATCTGTCTTTATTTTCAGTGTACTCATTTTCACTATGTATTATCTAATTTTACTATATTGAAAATTAACTGATCCAGAATTGTTTCTATGCTTAATCCAGAAACTAAACAACATCCTAATTATTATTTTTAACCCTCAGAAAGTATAAAAACTAAAGACATTTCTGCAACATTTGGAATCATACAAGCACTGCTTTATTTCCTCAGACCTAAAAGCCAGTACTTGCATAACTATGTGATGCTTTTTATCAGAAGCATTGATGCATATCAGTGAGAACTTTCCACCACCTTGAAAATGACTTTTAGAATATTTCATTAGCAGACTGTCTTTCAGAACTCAAGTTGACATTCATGTTTCTTCACACCAGTCTTTCATCCACAAAACTCTTTGTTCTGCTGAACAGTTTCGAGACAATATGGGCAATCAAAAAAGCAAAGGCTTATGACCTATCTGCATCTTCCATTCCAACATTTGATCAGTCTTATTCAAATCTCATCTTTTAATACTCCTTTGAGAACTTTCTGAGGATTTTATTTCCTTTCTTTCATTATGATTATATTATTTCAAAAACTTCAAACTTAATGAAATGGCAGCTCTCTATAAAGTGAGAGGCAGACGCCATTGGTGGCTACACATTTATCCATTTTCATCTCTTTCAATAGCCTACGTGGAAAGAATCTGAAATCCAAAATAGTGGGGAATGTCTTTTGTATGTACATTTTGCATTCTGACAGATATGGGGTTATCTTGCAGTTGTGCATTTTTCTGAAAAATAAAGCACTGCAGCAAGTCTCTTAGGAGTTGTAGGGAAGCAGAAAGTTGCCTGAGACCCATGAAACCAATTTGTGTATTTAGAAAGACACCAATCAATTTATTACCAATAAATACCTCTACCTTAAATAACAAGACATTTCTTCAGACTTTACCACTTTCTGCTCTGTCAGCTGCCTGCAGGTCACTGCATGGCCAAGGGTGCATTTGTGCTTTCCAAGGGGTTCCTGGATGCACAGAGACTTTGTGCTCACACAAATAGAGTTTCATTCACCTCACTGAAAAAGCTGGAGAAGCAAGTTGTGTGGATGGCTCAGGAACCCAAAGCTGAAAAACAGACACACACAGATACATTTGAGTTAAAGCTGCTGGAGGCTCTCGGTTTCTCTCCTCTTGTGCAGGTCATCCTGGTTCTGCAGCAACAACAACTGAGCATCTTTCTTTCCTCCACTGCTCTAAAAAATTAACTCCTTATGGTGTTGATATCAAATTTTGCATAAGAAGGTTACTTCTCTGGAGTTTAGGAGTGTTTTGTGTCCTGCTCCAAGAGGCAGTGCTTCATTTATGTCTGTCAAAGGTAACTGGGCCAGGTTTTCACCTGGTGAAAATTCATGCTACAGCTGGTGAACTGTTTCCCATGACATATTCACACAAGCTTTATCAGCAACTTCCTTTTATTTTTCCCCTTAGATTTTATCCTAAAATGGAGACAAAAATTTATGTGCAGTGTCTGACAGAAAAAGTTTTATGTGCCAAAAAACTTTTAGTTCAGCTGCTGCTGAGTGCAATCTTCTTTGTCAATAGTTGCATTTCACTACCAGGTAAAATCTTTTCTGTTAGCAAGCAGATAAAATCTGCTTTGGCAGTATCTGTGCTCCTCTGCAGGTAAAATCTTCTCCATCAGCAACTATACTTTCCATTCAGATTTAATTTTCTCCATCAGAAGTTTCCCCTCTTTGGCAAAACTTCAGATGCTACTTCACAAAGCTCTTGCTCCTATTGATACAAGCTATTGTAAACATTAAAACTTTTATTATAAGCTATAAAACTAATTCTCAAAAATATTGTTAAATGAAACATTTGAGCTTCTGCCTATATTTTTCTTGATGTCAAACTTCCAAAGCCAGGAAATAAAAAGGCAGACTTTATTCCTTACCTCCACTTCCTCTTGCCCCAAACATGCATTTTACCTCTGCTGCAACTGCATTTATCACAGATGCTACTGGATATACTTATTTTTTTTCTTTATATGCATTGCCTGAAGAAGATTTCTGTCCAACGTTTTGGGGTACAGGCTTAAATGTAGAGCCCCTACAACTGTAGCAGCTAATGGACTTGCACTGTGTTTTCAGTATATTAAGCAGGTTAAACAAATTAAATTAATCACCACATCACTGACTCCTATGCTACTTGTGTGATAATAAATGCCATTTAAAGCAGTGTGTACACATCAATATGCAATCTGAACAGGCATTGTTCTCCGTGATCCACAGGGCATTGCTGGGACAGCCAGCTTTGTTGTGCTGGGGAACAGTAGGAATACTTTTCCAGATGTTCTAATTCCAACTGTTCTGAACAATGCCAGCTCATGATCCTGTCACTCTCCACTAGTCCTCATTTAATCTGCAAGATGTCCAGCTGCTGGTGGTGGAATTTGTCAGGCTGGAGTCTGTTGTTCATTTGGAGCCATGTCAGGTGTTGTGAAGGGCCTGGCTCCCAGAAAGCCGATTTCTTTTTGAGGAGGAGGAAATGCTGTCTTGTTGCCCCTACAGAGGAAAGGACCCTATGGGCAGCCATCACCACATAATTAACTGTTGTGGTGGACCCCCCCTCTGGGCCCCCCGGGCAGGTCCCTGCCATGTGGCTCTGAGACAGTCGGTCTGTCTGATGTTCCAGCAGCCCGGGCTCTGCTCTGGTTGGGTGTTTATCCCAGATCCGCCCTGGTACCCCATTTCTCCTTCTCTGTGACAAAACCAAGGGAACACAAAGCCTCAGTCTCTTACCTTGGTCAATTCTTGCCCAGGTCGGTGCTCTGTCTCTCGGGACAGAAGGAATAAATGACTTAAGATCATAAAAGGGGTTTGAGCTCTATTTCTCTTCTCTACTTCTGCTTCTGGTGAGTAGCTGACAGCTTGGCACTGGCTTAAGTGGAGCTGCACAGCCGAGGAATATTTAGGCTGTTTGTAAATGGTTTAAGATATTCCAAGGCATAAAGAGGCAAGCTTACCGCAGAAATTAAGCAGTGTACAAAGCTATTCAATTACCAGAAATGGCGCCCAATGTAGGGCACAAACCCATGACCCTGCAATTAAGAATACATGGCCACATCTCCAAACTACACTTCCCACAGTCCCTTTTGCCCCCACCCCATAAACCCCATTTCTGTCTCCATCCCCTCCCACACCTGTGTCAGAACCCAACCCTGCCCCCTACCCCACCCCTGTCGTGTGGAGTTTCACCGCCCCCTCTGCCATTCAATTACCAGAATTAACAACAGCAACTGCAGCCTGAGCTGTTCAGAATTAACCCTGCTGTGTAATGTATGGACCACACCGTGCCATGTGGAATGCTCAGGGTTCTAACTCCTCTAATTAATTTAACCTCCCATGACCAGGGGCCATGGGGCAGTACCCGCTCTCCAGGCTGCCAACTCTTTAATAAACAAACAAACAAAAAGAATCCACAAACCAAAAAGAAGCAGAAAATTACTTTTCCGCTGAATTACTTGGGTTAAAGTAATTTCTCACTGTGTGGATCCTCAAGGACGTTCTGAAGAAAATATATTTGAAAGCCAGTCCTCACTGTAAAAGATTATATAGGTCAATTGTTTTCCTCCAAATCTCTTTTATGTGGATATGATTCCTTTCATTCATGGACAGAAGAGGAACTGCAGAAATCCCTTCTTTTCTGAGTAAATGAAAAAAACACCTGTATTCTCTTCTTAGTCCTTCTAAGAAACTTGTGATGGAATTGTTATTTCTATACTTTAAACAAATGGTTCTTTTTGGGTTTAACTTAATAAAAATACTATCTTTTATGTTACCAAACCCTTTCCTATTTGTAAACAGCATTTAGGGGTTCTTAGTGGTCATTTTAGCCTGGGAACTGTGGGATTTACAGTGGCCTGTTTTTTCCCTGGTTGAGAAATCTGGTCTTGCAATCACATGTCATCATATCACATCATATCATATAAAACATATTATATCATATATCATATCATATATCATATATCATATCATATATCACATCATATCATCATCAATATATTTTTCTTTATTTCGTTATAAGCTCAGCCTTTATTACCTCATCTACAGTGGTAGAAAATTGTTAGACCTTGTTGCTATCCTGCAGAAAACTCCAGCAGGAGGAAGTGTTCTAGGTAATGCCATCCCAGGAGCAAGAGTAAACAGGTTTAGCCCAGGAGAATAAAGCCTTCCTGAGGTACTCAGTGTCAGTGTAGCCTCTCTAAACCGCTTAGAGATTTCCTCATGCAAAAAAAAAAAAGTTTCACCAAGAAACCACCTTGTTTATAGGGGCAATGAGGGGGAAATGAAAGGCACAGGGAGGGAAGGGATTTCCAGCAGAGTTACCTCCTGTCTGTAACTTGCCCATGGAAGATGAGCAGCTCATGTCTGAGAACAAAATCGAGCTGCAGAGGCTTTGCCCCCTGGCCAAAAGCTAAAACTGAACCTGTTGTGATGAGAACCAGCAAAAGTGAACAAGAGCTGGCAGTACTGATGGGAGCTAAACAGCTGCTGCTGGGGGTGGCAGCTCCTTACAAACTTCACAATGAAACAATGGAAAATCACTGGTTACACAGAACAAAACAGCAAGGTGAAATATTGATAAAGACATTAGGGAATAACAATGGAATACTTGAAAAACCAAATGAGCCTGTTGTCCCAAGTGCATTATCATTTAACAAGCTTATTAAATATCACTATTTTAACAATTAATAGAAACCTGTCTTGCTGTAGGCCATTTTGATAACTGTTAATTAAGTATCTACAAATTCCTTACAAAGTCCATGTGCTACTAAGAATGAGATTAGGCATTTCTTGCTTATGTAATTTTGAGCTAATTATAAGACTATTAGATTTATCTTCTAAATACTCAGCAAGTTCTCTTTTAACAATCATCTTATATTTAATTAAAAAGCAGTATCTGGCTTGCTAAATTTGAATTAAATGCTTGCTAGAGACACTAAATTAAAGTGTTAGTAACATTTTACCAGTGAATAAAGGACTATACAGATATTTTCACAATACAGAATTGTTATCCAGATAGCAAATAAACAGATGAAGATTTTCAAAGGCATTGACAGCTCTTTGCAACATTCTTGAAATAGAAAAGGATCCTGACTGCTGCTGTGCTATTTCTTAAACAAAACTGAATTGTTAAAAAAACATGCATGGAAGGCATGTGAAAAATTAATGAAAATGGCTATTTCATTTTATAAAGGTGAGTAATAGAAGAGCTCCCACAACTAAAGTTAATACTTTTTTATGAACAGTCAGAAAATTTGTATTCTTTAGCCAATAAAAATGGAAAAGACTCATTAAATTCTGTATACCTCAGAAACTACTGACAGTATTAGTATTATATGTGATCAGATTTTAAAAAAGTATTTAGGGATCTAAAGATGAGTGGTTCCAAAGAATCTTATTTTCAGTTAAATTATTTATTCTAAAGGCAGAAAAATATATTGCCTAATTATTGAAATCTTGCATTTGTGTGTGATTTTATTTCTTTCATCATCCAATAAAGCACTGTCCATATTAAGACATTTCTCCTGCCTCTTTTCCTTCACCAATCTGAATTTAAAAATCCATGTTAACAGTTTGTTATTGGTTTTCGGTTTTGTTTTTTTTTTTTTTTTCTAAAGAAAATAATGGCCTTGTACTCTCTGCTGTAAAAATAACACTTTAAAAGTATTGTGAAGAGAAATTACATTTTGCCTTTTGATTTCTTAAGAACCGCTAGTGGAAGGGACACTGTTACATTTTCTAAGAATGACTTATAATGTTTCAGTGCTACTCATAAGAAAATTCCTTGTCCATATATATTCATGGCAAGTTCTTTGAGCACAGTCAGTGTCATGGAAAGTCACAGCATTTTTGAATATGAAGAGAAAGGCTTAAGTGGGAGAACAGAACACTAGAGGGCTATGATTTTTGAGTCACAGAGGCTTAGTTGCTGAGAGGTGTAAAGAAATGGAAAACAAGGGCTGGAAATAACTCAGGAAGTCTGTCTCTTTCTTTGTTATCCTGGATAAACGCTTGCCCATCCTGTTTTCTACCCCTCCGAAGGTGGAAGTGCTGCACTCTCGTCTGGCCATTTATTTCATCATTGTTTCGCTGTCCTCACAGCACAAACGCTTCCCTCGGGTCTCTCCTGAGCGCTGAGGTGCAGTTTGAGCCTCTCGCTCCATCCCTCACAGATGCGCCTCCCCGGTCCTTCTCTGGTCCCTCCTCGCAGCTGCTTTCACATGGGAAGGTTCCCACGCCGTTCTGCCTCATCCTTCTCGTCCTAAAGAGCCGCATTTCACCCCATTTTCCCGGAAAGGCGGGTGCTCTGTGTCCCTGGTCATCCATCCCCTGCCCGCTGCGCTCCCTGCCCTGCTGCCCGGAGCGGTGCTCCAGCCCAACCCAGCGCTGCCCGTGCCTCGCTGCCCCTCTCCGCCCTCCCATGGCATGCTCTCCACCACAGCACGCTCTTACTGACTCCTGTGCAGGTTCTGAGCCAGTAAACGCCCCTGGGTTTTGTGGAGCTTTTTCTCTGCTGGCAGGTTCCTGACTTACTTCTCCTCCAGCTGGTGAGCAGAGCTTTGTTCTCATCCCCAAACAATTTCACCTTGTCTGGAACATTTCTCCAGTCTGGTATTGCCGTTTCCATTGCTCCAGCAAATTGGCAGTCCCTTCCACTCTGTTTTCAGTGCAAATTTAATGTCTGCTCCATTAACCAAGCCATTAATTTGAAATTATTTAATGATACCGGATACTAAGCAGATTGCTATGGAGACTCACCTGAAATATCCTTTCAGTACGGTCATGAAATATTCATAACTAATCTTGGGCTAAAGTTTTCATTCTGTTTTCACTCCCCTTGTAATTCTTTCATCTGTAAGATGCTTCTACAGGTTTAGAAAATGTTGTGTGAAGCAATGTCACAAGCTGCAAGGGAACCAGTATGAACATGTTGTGTTCTTTATAGTTCTGCTATATTGGCTCTTTCAATTTCTTTTCTCTTTTGATTATTCCTCTGAGGTAGAAGAGAAACTGCCACTTTTTGCTTTCCAAGTGCTTCTGCAAGATCTCCTGTAGCAGCCAGGACCAACACAAGGATTCTGACACTCGGTCACAGGACACCCCTGCCTCAGTCCTACATGCTTTTGTTTCACCTGTGCAGGTGCACCTTAGGCCATGATAATAAGAATTGCTTTAAGCATCAGGCTTTGACAGCATCAAGAAATAAATCATTAAGGTAATAAATTTGAAACCCCTGGCTGATGTTTAGATTTACAGCTGAATGTTCCAAAGTGCAGGCACACAGTGAGGAGCTAAGTGTGACTCAGCAAGCAACAGGCTCAGCAGTGCCTAGCACAGACCTGTGCTCACCAGGAATATCCATAAACCTCCGTGTTATTGTGTCTTTGTTCCAGCCTTGCAGCTAAGTGAAGGAGCTGCTCTAAGGGTGTATCATTAAAGACAAGCATTATCTCAATTACAAGGTGAAGATAACAAAAGACTCTTTACATTTTCTTTATTTCTGCCTAGCTCTGTGTGTGGTTTCCATCTTTCAGCTGTGCTCTTTTCATCTGATTTATATCCTCACATTAAATGTTATCACAAATCATTAATTGTTCTCACTTAATGTTTATTACTGCAGATAACTATTATCTCTCACAGTCCTGTTGGTTTTATCTTTATCTTTGTGCATTTCAGTGCCTCCGTTAATTATTTCATTTTAAGGTGCTTTACTCCTGCCTCTCCAAGTTAAAAATGTATGCAGGCTGCAAATGCCGCTAACAAATCTAGTGGAGGACTTGGTGAGAAACTTCTGACTTTGAAGCATTTGACTCCCACTGGGAAATCCTGAATTCCTTAGAGTAGCTCCCTGGTGCCTCCCTGCAGTCACAGGGAGAGGCAGGTACCTCTCAATGGAAGGTGATCTCTGACCAAAGCAAGGCAAACTGTGCACAGGTGCTGAAAGTCACACCAAAGACAAGACCTGAGGGTGAACAAAGGACCACCAGTCCTGTCTCGGGACTGGGGATGTGCTTCACAACCAGGAAACAGCTTTGGAACTCAGGTATGTCTCTCTTTTCCCTTGGAGGACTCAGCCCCTGCCTGTGTCACCACTGAGTGAATCTGTCTGGTTTGGGGGAAGCTGGTGTTAATCCACCACAGCACTGTGTAAATATCAAGCACTTTGATCCAAGCCTGATATCAAGTCTGTGTTTTGATCTGTCTTTAGTTTCTCGTAGTAGAATTTGCTGTTAACTTGTCTCTTCCTCTTTTTAGTGTGTAATCCTTCAGCTCTCAGGAGCTCTAGTGGCACCACCTGTGTTACCATGCATGTGCTCCTCAGCACCAGAATGTTCACTGGCCCTTCCTGGGACTGTCCTGCCCCTTCTGTGTGGAGGTGCCTTCCCCCGAAATCCCGGGGGGGAGGGACCCTGCAGGGTACGGGTCTGTCCCTGTCCCTGTCCCCATGTCACCTGTGCCCCATACGTGTTCCTGGTTGGTTGGTTTGGGTGCCCAGGCCTGGGAAGAGAGCAGGGTCCCATGACTGGGACTGCCTGGGAACTCCAGCCATGCTGGAGGAATAAATCATCTCTGAACATCTACAGAAATATCACTTCATCTTTCCTTCCAACGTTCATCGCTGTCTTATACTTGTTGTAAGGATTCCCCAAACTACACTTCTGGTTTGTTCTGGCCTGGGGTAAGGTTTTAGCACACCTCCTTATTAGAAGATCTGAAATTGTAATACTGCTCCAGCTTTGCTTTTGACTGGGTGATTACAGAAGTGGTGATACTACAATGAATCTCAATTTTCATTTATGAAAAGATTGCAGGAACTCACTGCAAGTAAACCCAGTTCTTCCATCAAACTATTGGCATGCTGCATTGCTTTGACAGTGACTATCATTACAATAATACCTGCCTCTTAATCTACTTTTAAAAATTCTGACTTGCTTATAATAATGAGATACTTTATACGTGGTTAGTTCTGAGGGGAAAAAAAAGTTCCTGTTTAAGTCTGGGTCCTTGTGCTAAAAATGTATTGTTTTCTTTCAATCACTCGGCTTGCATTTTTTCATAAGTATCACATCCATCCACCAGACCTCACACACTGTTATTTTTCTTAGTCCAACATGTCTGGCCTTCTGGATGCAACATTTTATTCTAGATCCCTGTGTTCCTGAGAGCAATGTTGTACTTGGCTACATGAAGGCAGGATTGTGATTTTTCTGCCTGTTTATTTGAAGCAATTTGTATGTCCAAATAATCCCATTGATTTGGATGCTGTCTGGTGGCAGGTGGAGCTCCTCTCACAGTGCTTGGCAGTCTGAGCAGGATGATGGATCACAGCACGTGTAAATCTTTGTCTGTAGTGGATTCCTGGCCTCTTTCCAAGCCCTGTCTGGAACCTGGAGTACAATTGCCTTGGACAATGCTTCTGGAGATTTGTCTGTTCGTTGATCTCACAGTGCTTGTTCTGCTCAGGATAAGCAGGCAGCCAAATAGAAATTGAATCCTCCCTGGACATGCATGTTTCTAAACCTAATTCGTGAGACTTCAGTAGATTAAACTGGAGATTTTGGGGCTCTTACGTGTTGTCACAAACACATTCTCCCTGTGCTGGTACAGCGAGCAGCAAGCGCTGGGAGCAGAGTGTGCCAGCAGGGCAGGCAGGGACAGGGGTGGCACTGCCACAGAGAGTCCCACAGTGCCTGAGCAGGGCACAGAACAGCCCAGACAGCTCAGCCAAGGGCCCAGACCATCACACAAGCCTACAGAGGTCAGGGTGAGAAGGGCAGGGCCACGCCTGCAGAGTAGCCCATGCAGTGACCAGCAATGAGAGGCTGAGTTTCCAAGCAGCTCCAAAGTGAACTGGGACTTTCTGATTTGCTTTTCCAGGCCACACAGCTGCATTATTTCAGCTGGCCTTGAGCCCAGGCAGCAAAGCCCCCCAGGGAGGGAAAGTGGAGGAATGTGCACAAGGCACTGACAATTACGTCATTTTCTGCCCCAAACATTCTCCATTCTTAGCATGTAGAATGAAGTTTTCACTGTGGGAAATACTGATCTTAAATGCAAACTAATATTGCAGCCTCTCTTTTTCAGGTATTCTATTTATTGGTTCCCTGTCTTCATTCTGTATCCCAGTAAGTTGTTACTGTACTAAGTGAACACTAATAATACTTGAAATTTTGACCAGAAAATGGCCCAACAGCTGGGACAATGGAAATAATGTTTTGCATGTGATTGATGTATCTCTGTAGTCCTCAAACACCTGAATTCTTTAGTGTGGCCCCTTAATTCTCGGAGGTTTTTTTTTTGTTTAGGGATGGATCAGCAACTCTTTAAAAGCTACAAATTATATTATGTTTTCTTGCAATTTTCTTTTAATTTTACTTAACTCCTTGACTCATTCTTGACTCATTCTTACAAAGGAGGTTGCATTAAGAACCTGTTGCCTGTGTGGGGTTGTCTGCTCCATCCTTAAGTCTTTCTTCCATATTTTGGAGAGCCGAGTCCTTTGTTACACACCACACGAAAACTGTCCCTGCTGGTGTGTGGAGAGGTCACTGTGCTCCTAATCCAGATAGTATCTACCTTCAAAGCATAAAACACTTTGTTAAATCAAACAAGATTTTGCAGAGATATTTGGTAATTATCTCCTCTTAACACTTTGTTTAAACTCCTTGGATCTTTTGGCATTCTCAGCTTGCCCGAGTCCTCAATGACTGCCTTGTTATTTGTTTAGCAATGATGGATGGGATGGTTAGGTTTTTTTCCCCTCATTTTCTTTATTGCTCTCACTATTTTGTTTGTTTATTTTAATGCAATGGGTGTTCTGCAAGGCAGATGTTGTACACACTGAATTGTTTTCTTTATTTTCAGGTGCAACATCCTTGGAAAGTGTCCCAGTCTTTCAAATACAGCTTGGCAATTTTTAGCAGCTTTGCTATAGGAAGACCACAGAGAATTCCCTGCTCTGAGTTGTGTTTTGCGCTTTCTTGTACTTTATTAATAATTTCTTTAGGTTCCTAAGTTCACTTCTTTCAGCAGGTAGCTGTGTCTCATATTTTTACAGTCCACACCTTGGTCTGTGTACTATGCTTTTGTGTTCTAATTTACATTATCCTGTGCATTATGTCTGTGCATCAGACAAATTTTAATTTGCTTCAGGTCAGTGCAGCTTTGCCTTGACTATTTGGTTGATTGTTTTTTTCTTATTTAAGGGTAAGTGAGACTTTACAGGCCAGCAGAGTCTCTGATGCTCTCCTTCCTCATTGGCATTCAGTTTTCTGGCTGTTTCTGTGCCTGCCCTTGAATCTTAGGCCAGCCTGAGCTTTATAAACCATTTATTTATTTTTGTGCTGCCTTTATGTTGGACATGCAAAATCTCACCCCTGAGTCACTGCCTGCTTCCTTGATATGATGCCTTTGTACTTTGTTTTTTTCATCTACAACCTTTGACTTGATGTTTTCTCTTGCTACAATTATTGCTTATGACCTCGTATGCAGGGCATTTTCCATTATCATATTTTCCCTCTACAGTATCAATAGGTCTTCTTTTGCATTCTGTTGGTGAATTTGCTCTTTCACTTAGAGTTTTGGCATATTTTCTCTTGTATTTCCATGTTTTCCCTGTGCCCTGTTGGTGAACTTTCCCTGTGCTGCTTCAGCTCAGTGTTTGGGATGGGATGCTGGATCAGTTTAAATCTACAAAGACAGCTACCACAGGTTCTATGGCTGTTCTCATGTGAGCACCTGAACTTTTCTTCCCTAATAATAATAAACCTCAATCCCTGGGATGTTTTCTCTCTGCTGTGTGGGTGACCCAGCCCTGCTCTGCAGTCAGGCACAGCTGATGCACGTTGAGAACCTCCCTGAGCAGCCAACGCTCCAACATCACCTTTGAGAGCTCCTGCCAGAACTGGACACAACCCCTCAGCCTGCTGCTGCTGTGGCTTCTTTCAGTGATATCATTAAAAGATGTGATAGCATTTGTCTGTCAGGGGCACACGAGCTCTTAGTTGGCCTCCTTTTTTTTGTCTAGACCCACTCCAATTTGGAAATTTTTTCTGAAGTGATCCCAAAGAATGTGCAATGTCACCACACCCATCCCTGTACCTGCCCTTGCACCTCAGTTGCCACGATGGTGATAGGTTTGGGGGTTGGCTTTTTTTTAGGAAGGTGTTTCAAATATTCATGATTTTATATTTCATGGGTCTGCAGGAAATAAGTCATTCTTAATACCAGACTGAGCTTTTGCAAAGGAAGAAAGAAAGCCAAGACAATGCAACATTTAGTCTTTATTCTCTCTTTCAGATATCCCATGGAGTTCTTAAATTTTCTAGGTATGATTTTATACATAAAACATGTACCAACCTGTTCACCTCTGGATGCTCAGTTGGGAAACTGTCTATCATAACATGAAGAAATATCACAGTATTTATGTGTAGCAGCTAGTATTTAGACTTTATCAAGAATACAAATGTTAGTAGGGAAAGGTCACAGAGATTATGAAACAAGATTTTTTTTCTCAAGTAGTAACACTGTAAGTTAATATTAATGGCTGTCACATTCAGAGAAAGTTTGGTTTATTTTCCTTATAAAATGGTGGGTGTTTCAGTAGATCTATCTGGGAGCATCCTGGATCTAGATCACTGGAAAATAATGACTCCAATTTGCAGTGAATTTATTTTGGCTTCTTTTCATATACTTTGTATTAAATGTCTTTTCCAATATCATAATTGGTAACATCCACCTTTTATTCAGTTGCACTGTTTATGATAGACTTCACAAACAATTAACATCACAAATTTTTATTCTTTTGCTTGTGTTTATCAATAATCTACAATATTCAAAGAGCAAGTCTGTGTCATGCTGGACAAATATAGAAACCTTTTCAGAATCATCCTCTTCATTTCCTTCCTTTATGCAACATGAACAGATGAAAAACCTTTTCAGTCAGTGTTTGACGAGAAGGAAAGAAAATGATCGGTGTGACAGCTCAGTGTGGAGCACCTTGGCCCCAGAAAGGAAGATATTTGTGTTTTTTCATTTGGGATACTCACAAGCTGTCTAAATAATCTAAAATAAATTGCACAGGATACTCTTGACAGAAGTGTTGCTAGAGGGGGGATTTTACTTTACCCAGGCAAGCAATACATTTAGATCAAAGCACAGACAAAAATGCAGATTTTAGGCCTTGACCTACAGATGTAGAAGATTGTCAGCGAAACTTTTTGAAGTCATTGGAAATATCATCATCAGCAACAATGCAGAAGGAAATCTGGTTTGTATCTGTCACACAAAGATATTGACCTTATTGATTGAATTTATCACTGATTACAACAGAATCATTGGAATTAATGAGGCAGCAGATACAGCTGCAAGGAGGGCAAGGAAAGAGAAGACAGACATGTGCCAACTTTTTCTAAGACTTTATTCAAAAGTTGCAGCCTTTTCAATTGTCTTTAGTAAGAAATCCCTCCTGTTCTGCTGGGGAGGATTGGGTGATGTGTTTGTGATCAGCAGCACTCAGTTTCTGAGCTGTTCATACATTTGTGTTTTAAGACAAGATTGGGAGGTTTGGGAATTTTGAATGAGTATCTGTAGTGTTTGCTCCAATGGAGTGGATCTTGGGGGGTTTTTTCACTTAAGCCAGTTTTACATTTGTGCTAATGCCAATGATTTGTCACTATAATGTACAGGAAAGGAATTTGATATCTTTTTTCAAAAAGCTATTAAAATAGTGTAGAGTTAGGGGGAAAAGGCCAGACCTGTAGCAAAATAATACAGTGATGTTGATCCTGTCAGCACTGGTGGCATTTCTTCTAGTCCTAAATATGACAGAATTCTCACCTGTGAAGGATCTGTTGGAGTACAGCAGCAAAAGTCATTTAATATGTCTCATTCTGTCTCCAGTCTAATTAAAGTCTTGTAACTCCAGATCTTTGCTAAAGAATACTCTTTAGGTTTTTTTTAAAAATATTTCCATGAAGAGGATTTTCTGGACTCTCAGGTAGTGCTTACTTGCTCTTAACAGTTACCATAGTTCTCCTAAAGCTTAACTCAGATTTGCTGTGATGATAATTAAAACAATTTCTTCTTGTCTAAGATTCACTTTAGACTGAGAGCAACTGATCACCATCTCCTTTATAATAATCTGACTTTTGAAGACATTTATCGTGTGCCACTCCTTCTTTTCTGGTTCAGACAAATCCAATTATTTTAACCTTTTAAGAAAAGCAATATTTTCTAAGATCCTTGTAATTTTTGTTGCTGTCCTCAGGAATATTTTTAATTTGGCTCCAAGTGTCCTGATGTGAAGACCAGCTCTTCTAGATGAGAATTCCTACAGCCTATAAAGTGCAATAATTATCTCACTGGTGTTCTGAAGGAGTGTCTCTTAATTACTTCTCTGATTTAGATTTTCCTTCCTTTTTTTACCCAAAGTGTTACTTTGATCAGCCAGAGAGAGTTTGTGGCAGGTTCCAGCCTCAGCCACTTAGTCTCCAGTTTTGTAATTACAAGTTTATTTTGCCTTCCTCCATAGAATACTTTGTACTTGTCTTTACCAAATTTCATTTTACTGACTCCAGGCTGTCTCTCCAACTTAGTAAGGTCAAAATCATTCCAAATTCTGAGCCTGTTGTCCAGAGCCCACAATATGCAGTGTTCTTTATCTTCCCTTGTACCACTGTGTCAATAAATACACTGAATTGTGTTAGACCTGGAGCAAATCCCTGGGAGATCACCAGTGCTGTGTCCTCAGAACAGGACATTTTCTTACTGATTCCTACACACTCAGTGTGGGTTTTCCATCTTTTGTGCACTCATTTTTAAGTTTTCTTTTGTTATATCTTGTTTTTCTAAAGAAAGGGGCATATGGGACAGCCTGATTAAAAACAAGCCATGCTTTGCTTCCCAAAAATATCAGTTTCTTAGTCACAAACAATGTTTTTCTTTGTCCTGGCTCAAGTTGCCATCATAATTCCTATTTTGTAACTAGAATCCCCAGATATGAACACTGGTGATAAAAGTAATGATTCATTAAATGCATTGCAGTCCATTGTCCATCTGTGGTCTAATATTTTTTCTACATCAGTGGATTATTGCTAATATTGCACTAATAATACCCTGTTCACAGAGCTCAACTGGAATCTGATATGGGAACTTCACTGAGGGATCTATGTCTCTCCAATAAATTCTGTATAAGTCAGGAAAGATGAAAAGTTCCAGCATTAGTTTCAGGAAAAAAAAATGCAATTTTCAGACCTTTTAAGCTGCTATCAGTTTCTGATGGTGGGTGCTGCTGAAAAAGCCTTTAAAACACAGACTTTAATAAGGTTTGGAACTGTTCTGTTTTCTGAAATCCAACTTGATTGGAATTTTTTTCACTTTGCAACACTAAGTGTAAATCTGTGCTCTGGACTGCTAAAGTGAGCTCTGTTTCTTTTGTGTCCTATTTAATAACACTGCAGCTGGAGCTTTTATTAGTTTCTTTCCCCTGCTTCAGGCTATGTATATTTCCAGACAATCTGAAAAATAATCACCAATTAGTAAAGAATTAAGGGGTTTGGGTAAATTAATCAAATAAATTTAAGAAGTAAATCAAAATAAACTTAATTAATTTCATCCCTTAAAAACATATATGTCCAATAAATTCTTTCTAAAGTTTTCTGGGAAAGTCTATTAACTATTTAAGTAGTTGGCATAATGTGCTTTGAGTGACATCTCTTCCTTTAACACACCACTGTTTCTTCATTTGGCTTCTGTCCTGCAGAGTTCTGCCTTGTTTGCAGTTTGATTGTGGCCAACTCTGCTATTTCTAAATTAATCAAAATAACTAACTGGCTACAGTTTTTTATTTTAGTTCCACAAACACCCATTTTTTTATTTGTATTTTTTTTTAATCTGCAAAAATAAGGATGGTTTTGTTTGTTTCTTTGTTTTCAAATAGCTGAAAGCTGGATGACAAGAGACATGACAGTGACTGGGGTGATGGAATTTAATGCAGAGATCCAGGCAACTGAAACTCGGTGAAATGATGGCACAAATTTCTCATTAATTGCAACTTGCAGTGGTATATAAGAGAGAATTGAGGAGTAAGG
Source organism: Lanius collurio (assembly GCA_020086605.1). Classification (NCBI taxonomy): domain Eukaryota; kingdom Metazoa; phylum Chordata; class Aves; order Passeriformes; family Laniidae; genus Lanius; species Lanius collurio. The sequence goes on from JACBWW010000022.1 coordinate 885,908, forward strand.
AAGAAAATATAAAATATTTGCATGAAATGAAAGTATCTTTTGTATCTGTTTGCATTTTTACACCTCCCTGAGGGGGAAACAAAAAGCTTGATTTCTAGGAGGAATTCCTGCCATAGGTTCTTGCTGACCTTGAGAAGGCTGATTAAGATCTGTCAGTGTAGTCAGGAAAAGACAGTTCAGAGCCTCAGGTCCCCCTGGTCCTGTACATGAGCCTGTCTTGATTTGGAAGTCCCAGAATAACACAGCTGAGTGGCTTTGAGACCAGAACTGTCTCTCTTTATCCCAGTTCAGGACTCAGGAATATTCACCCCCATCATGCAGACAAACTCCCAGGCTCCTCAGCCTGTAAATTCTGAAGGAACACAAGTCTGCCTCAGCCTCACCTTGTCTTGAGAATAGAAGCTCTGGCTTGTTGGAATATTCATCAAACCTATGAGGGTACCATAAAAAAGGCTTTTTCAACCCGTCTCTGAAGGGTTTAAGGAAGCAGACAGCTCTCTATATTCAGAAGTAAAGGAGTTTGCTGTGGAGCTTTGGCTGTCTGGACAATGTAATGAGAAGATGGCAGTCCCAGCATGTGGGACATCCAGCTGGGAGATTGGATTCTTATCACTGGGACTATAAAGGGTTGAGATCAGCTGCAGCAATTGAGCACAAAAATATGACAGAAAACAATATCATTGTATCCTGAGCAAAGGAAAATGTTGCTTTTCAGATATCTAGAACTGAGCAGGGTATTTATAAGTGCAGCTGTTCAACATTCCCAACTGCTTTGTAAGATTTAGAGCCTCCTTTCCCTTTCTTTTCTGAATTTTTTCCTATTTTGAGTTTGTTTATCACAACATTTTGTTTTCTATGCCCTTTTCTATGCATTTTCAAGCCTATCATTTTCCGAGTTCTCCGAGTTTTCTTTCCTTCTGGGCTCAGGTTTCCTCACAGCTCGGACACCCTCAGGCTCCTGTTGGTCCCATGGGAGTGAATTCCTGTGCTGGGCTGTGTGGGAGGGGAATGCTGGTGCCAAGGGACTTTTTCTGCCCTGCCATCACTGCCATCAGCCAGTCCATCCCACATCCCTGGATCTCATCCTGCAGCCTGGCTGGAAGACTTCTCTGCCCTCCCTCCCTCCCTTATCCCAACCATCCCCAGCTACACACAGGTACAAAAATAGAGGCATGTGTTAGCAGGGTCAGTTTTTGCCAGTTGTTTGCATTTTTGCATGGATTTTCTGCAAGGTTTTCCACAGTAAACTTTGATTTCAGTGCAAAACTGAACTGAATTTCTTCCGAAGCTTTGAAAAAGAAGTGATTTTTTCTGCCCTTCTACCACTCCACCTTTACACACTCTCATCCCTCTCTACCCTTCAGCTTTCTGGTGGCATCAGGAACCAAAGCCCTTTCTTGCATGAGAACACAGACTGGAGCTGCTTCTCCTACCCCACTCACTCTCTTCTCACCAGACCTGCAGTTTTGTACTGCAGCCCCAGCATGCTGGAATGTTCTGACTGTAGCCCTGAGAATGCAGGTGATTATTCACTGGAGAAGGCTGGAGGACATAGCTGTAGTTACTAAGAGAACACCTGCTTTAAGCTGATTTAAAGTGATTTAAGCTGCAAATTAAATACACTGGACAGGAAAGAAAATGCTGCTATTCCTGTTTTACTACTGAGGTGAAGAGGGATTAAGGACTGAATTTTTTTATAGCCCATTGGAGACTTATAGAATCAAATGGCTGCTGTGGTGCCAAGTGGGATTTTCAAGTGCATGAAAATGCCCATCTTCTACCTGAGGCGACTCACACCTCAATTTGTTCCTTTAGGTGTGTAAGCAGCTTTGAAATCTGCTTCAAAGGGACTTGCTTGAAGCCACACATTCTGGGAGAGAGCCTAGACCTGATTTCAGATCTCAAATATTCTCGCCCTGAATCTTAACACAGGGCCTGTTCTGTTGAAATCAGTAGAATTCACAGAAATATCTCAATTTACTTAAGCTTTTCTGTATGTAACACTTCACCTTATTTGTCTCTGTAGTTATAACCTGTTAGATCAGGAAATGCCTTAAACATTTGTGTGATAAATGTCAAGGATTTTTGTTTCCTTTCTCAGCTCTTCTTTTCTTGTTGATTTACTTACAAAAAACAGCTTGGACAAATTATAGGGTTTTACATTTTTCCTGAAAGTTGTGAGATTTGTGGTCACTTAATCCCTCCTGGGAAGAAGCTTCCTAGTATGTCTCTCCATTCAGATAAATATTTTTCAGGTAGAAAGCAATATATTTGGATGAATAAAGAATCACAGGGAGGAAAAGGAAAGCCATTAGCAGCTCTGGATAAATCTCCTTCTCCTACAGGTTTTCCATTATACACTGGGCATTTCCTCAAGACACCATGGGAGAAAGAAAGATTTTAAGTGCCATTAAATGCTGCACAGTAAATATCCCCAGTGCATTACAAGTATTCAGTGCAGCCCCTGGAGAAGGCACTGAGTTTAATACTCAGATCTTGACTTGCTCTCTGTTCTCTTCCATGTTTCCCTCAATGTCCTGCTCCAAAGCATCTCAGCAGCTCCCATTAAGGGAGCTGTGGAGAACAAGCCCCAAGTTTGTCGTGAGCTTGCTTTTTACCCTCTTCTCATCAAGTATCACATTTCATTTTGTGTCTATTTTTCATTTATTTCCTTTATTTGTTCACTTGCTCTTAGGAGCTTGGGGGTTTTTTAGGCTGCTCTTTGTAGATCCAGGACTTGCACAGGAAAATGCTCTGGAGCATTCAAATTCTTGTTGCAGGTCTTCTTAAGGATTTCATGCTCTCTACTGCAGCTGGACTTTTATATTTAGCTGGAACATGACCATTCTCTTTCATTCATCTTTTATTTTGCAAACAAAACCCATGGAATTGAAGTTAATTGGGCTATCTGGATAATACTGAGCAGTGAAAGCTATGGAGGGAAGAAATGTGACTGGAGTTCTTAAGAAGAACACTAGAGGAGCAAAAATGAGCAAGAACAGAGATTGTGAGAATAAAATAAATAGGCAACTCCTAAAGGTCAGGCCCGGGTTTCTTGGTTCCTTTGGGGTTTAGGGACAGGCTGGGCTCTCCCTGGGCTCTCTGTCCCTGTAAGGAGGTTCTCAAACCTATGGCAAACCTATTGTCCCTATGGCAAATCTAACAGAAGGGGAGTTGGGGTAAAGGCTCAGCTGCCACGGGGGGAAAAAAAATCCATAAATAAATTTCTGTAACAAAGAAATAGAAAATCTTAAATGACCACAGAACTCTAATGTAGACAACATTTTTGCTTGACTATCTGTCAATAAAGAGGGAGAAGTATGCAGCTCAGGTGTTATTCTTAAAGGTCTGAGAAAGCTGAAGGGGACTTCACAGTATGGATTTAACTCCAAACTAGAAATAGTCCATTTTTAAGACTCCTTTGAGAAACTGAGTAATGCAGAAACTGCAGTGAAAAATCCACCATTCTTTTGCAATTTCAAAAAGTTGAAAATATTACACATTTTTCAACATCTCTCTATAAATAAAATGTAAATCAGGTTTCAAAATGCGACTTGCAAATGCAAAAACCTGCAAAATACCTGAAATCTAATTTATATAGTCTCTGCATTTGAAAGCTGCTACTCCACGTATGAAAAGTGGAGTTATATTGTTATATCAAGACAGACCCATTGGCTGCTGATAGCTCTCATATTACTGTGTGCTGCAAAGAGAACTTCTGGTTTTGTTTTTAATTATATGCTCTTCATTGCAAATATGTGCTGCTTTCCTGCTTCCACCACAGGGCAACGAGGATGACAGAGTTACACCAGCATGAGGAGGAGAAAATCAGGCCTAGGACCACAGTAAAAAAGAAGTTATTAGTGATCTAACAGTGAATCAGCCGCTCTCGTTTTGATTCTTTTCTTTTGAATGGGTTATGGTTATGTCCTGCATTAATATTTTTGCTTATTTTCTAGTAAATGTAAATGAAAATTTAAAAAAACCAATTTAAATTACTTTGAGGTTTTCTTTATCCACCAGCCAAATGTATATACCTCAGAAACTAATATAGCTCTTTGATGGGAATTGCTTATTTTCTGTTGACAGCTTTTTAGTGAAAAAGATAGAAATCAGATTGAATTTCGACAGTGAGAAATTGAGAGCTTGTTCTACCAGCAGGAATCTCAAGGCCTCTAATTTTACCTCTGTGAGCAAAGATGAACCAAGAATATCAGCAACCTACTTTCTTGCCACAGAAAGAAACACAGAATCCTAAAAGTCACAGAGACAATCTGAAGCAGAGAGTTGTCTAAACTTCAGGGATTTTACCTCAGCTTAAACATGGCAATATAAAAACCCAGCAGAGATACTGGGGTTTGTTGTTAGGGCCCCAGCAGTGTGGTGGCTGACAGTGAAATAAAGAACATCTTGTCTTTGCTCACGCAGGTGGGGGTCAAGTGTGGCCCTTCCTGATGATCCCAAATCCCAGCCAGGCATCAGTCCTGCACCACTCAGCACTGGGAGCAGGGCTTGAGCACTTGCAGGGAATTTCTCCTGCTTCCCTCTGCCCCTGAGGAGACAAAGGTTAAGGTTAAGGTTAAGGTTAAATTAATGTTTCAATGAACAAGTGTCCATACGAATGCTGCTGTTGATGTGAGCTCCATGGAATTAGAATGAGATCATTAAAATATAAATATCAAAACACTTATGTCTTCTTTCCAGTGTATGGCAGCATTTTTCTGCTTTGTCCATTTATGTGTCCTATTCTGAGTAAACCAACATTGCTTTTTGTCTCTGCAATATATCATTGTAACAGTTCTTCCTATGCAGCAGCATCAGGAACCATATCAGGCTAATTCTTTTCCATCACATTGTGTTTTCTTGTGTTTTAATGCTATTATTTCATGCTCACTTCTTTCCTCATGGTATTTTTGCTGCATCATCTTTCATCTTTATCATATTGTTTTACTTCCTTTCATCTTGTAATTTTTCTGTCAAATGATTGTGTCACCTCAACAATCAGATATGTGCCCTGGCACATTGCTTCACAACATGTTTTCACCTAAAAAATCCCACCAAAATGTAATCTTCACACTGATTTATGATAAAATAATACATTTTCCCCTTGTGAGTAAGTGCTTTTTTTTTTTAACATCAAAAGGTATTTTTTAATCATAAAAATCCTGAGGAAAATAAATTAACAGTCCCAAGTGCGTACAACAAAGAAAAACATTATCTTTCTTTCACAATTTCTATTTAATAGAAATCCTCACTAGAGATTGGCTACTTTTAAAAAACCTTCCTGTAACTCAGGAGAAAAATTTTCCTCTCCAGCAGTGGGTGGCACAAAGCTGAATCCAGTACAGAACTGTGGCTTCTACCAGTTGGGCTTCCCTGGGCATATGGAATAGATCTAATTCTGGATCACAACTGTGCTCAAACTCAGCTTTGAACAGGCCAACCCTGTCAAAGCCAGGGCTGCTGGCACTAAATGGGGTTACTGGGGATTTTTATGTAAGGTACCACCAAAGCTGGCAATAAACCAGCAAATACTGTGGTGGCAGATTAAGAGAATGCTTCTTTTTGCCCTTTGCTGTCTTTCCAAACCTTTTGAGCAGTGCTTTGCCCGCAGAGGAGGGGAGGCCTACGTGTCAGTGAGGTGTTCCTCAGCCAGGGGTCCCACAGAAACTCGAGTTGTGCTCATTAGAGAGGCTCCAGTCTGCTCCTGCCCTTGATTTCACTCTGGAAATGCAGCCCTGTGACTGACTTCACACAAATGTGCTCCATACCAACCACTAGACTAATTTGCACCAAAATGAGGAATTGTGAACTAGAGCAGTTGAGAAATTAGATGCATTACCTATTGTGTCATCTACAAGGTCAGGATTCCCTTGAAGACAAAACCTGTGGATATAAATCTCCTCAATCCAGCCATAAAGCTGGTGAGACAGAGCCTTTGAGCACTGGAGCTCTGGCTCCAGTGGAGATGCTGAGGAGCTGAGTGGACACCAAATGGCCTCCCAGTGTTGTAGTAGGGACAGAAACTTTTAGTCAGAGCAGGAAGAGCAGCTCAAAGCACCTTTGGAATGTTCCATCAAGGGTTACTTGCTCTGTACACCCCCTCTGCCCTCCTGGAGAGATACAGGGGCCTCAGGAAGCAAAGGGAATTGCTTGACATCCAGCTCCATGGTCTGACTGTAGACAGATGACAGCAGCAGAAAATTGGGTACCACATTTACAAACTTAGTACACTAACTTAAATCAAAGTCAGCCTTGTTCTGCAGACAGGTTTTCCCATGTTCTCACACCTCTAGTTTTAATTAAAATGCTGACAATCAGGGATAAGGGGAACAAAATACAAAGGTAATCATGTACAGAAAAACATATTTCACCAGAGCATAAGCTATTAGCACTTCCTCGGCTATCTGATCATCTGACAGGCTTAAGGGGAACAGTGATGTGAATTTCAAATCTCCAGCTGCTCCCCCAGGAGCCTCTGTCTCATACAGTTTGTACTGAAGTGAGACAGTGGAATGCAAAAATAAAGGAAAGGAAAAGACATAATGCAGCAGGATGGATAAACAGAGGAACAGGGCTAAATTCAGCCCCCTTTTAGTGCCGTTGACTTTGATGCATGTGATGGCTTAGGAACATCTGTCTCAGAGTGGCATAATCCCACACCTGAACCAGTGTTTGTCACTCCTGGATGTTTAGCTCTGTAGGACTCAATCCATTCAGGAAATTAGGCAGATGTCTAATGCTGAACAGATGAACACTTTCACTGAAGTCAAAACAATTACAATTAAATGTTCACCCTTGCTCAACTGCAACCTGAGCAACAGAGCTCGTTTCGGGTGGTTATCAAAGGCCTGGCCACACTGCAGACTGTTGTTTTCCACCAAGGCACTCTGAGCTGGCTCTGGACTTCTCTTGGACCATTTTTTCACACTCCTCTCTGTGTATGAATTGATTTCCCCAGTCACTCGGGTATTCCCTGTGACTGATCTGGCCAGTCCAGTTGCTGTGTGTGGGCAGCCCTGAAGAGGTCAGGTGCCTAGTTGCTTTCCAGCACTTGTCTCCTTCTACAGGAACAAAAGAATTTTTTTTCATGCCTAGGAAAGCTGCAGCCTAAAAATGACATGAGAGCTGACAGAGGGATCCTGACTGCTGAAAGAGAACAGTATTGGAAATGATACTTCCCAGCATAGCAGGCAGCTGGCTCAGGGCATTGCAACTTGCCTCCAGTCACATTCCATAGGCTTTAGGAAGGGGAAAGGTCCAGAGGAGGAAGGATTATACAGTGTGTATTTACAATGATCTACCTTCCAGGTGTGAGGGTAGCGAGAACTCCGTCAGTAATGGGATTTAGCACAATTTTAGGTTTTTATTTCACTGGAAGCTTCTCATACCTAGTCCAGGGATGTGGTGCTTGCAGCATCCAGGGAGTACAACAGACTAGCCAGAGCACAAGTCAAACATAATTGCAGTTCTCATGTTTGCTCTCATGCCCTCATGTCACTGGTTAAGTAGCATTTTCTCCATGTGGAAGTAATTTCCACATCTTAGCTCCTGAAAGAAACAGAAACGATGGATGAATCCCACATTTATTTTTTTCCCTTAGCATTGCTGCAAGCTGTTTGCCTTTTCTGTGCATTCCAGAGGCAACCTAATCATTGCAAACAGACACACTTAGAATATTACAGCTGGCTTTGTTGTGTTCCTTGCTAACTTTGGGCACTTCTGACCTGGGTGTCCATGAGTTCATTGAACAGGGTTAGATGGATATCTCATGTCTTTGGAATGTTGAATATGAGGCATGAACTTCTTGCAACATGCTTTCTTTCCTTGCCTCTGGGCTACCCCAAGCTTTGTTTTGCACACAAAACCCCCCCTGAGTCTTGTAAATGTACACTGAGCTCTGCTGGATTCCCATGGCATGGGTTGCCCTGTGTTCCCTCTCTGCTCATCTCTACCACCTCTTGGCTTGCAAAGGGTACCTGTGGTTGAAATAAAGACAAAAGGTGCTTTCCTTGTGCTTGTCCTCTCGTGGTACAGCTTGTCCAGTGCCAGATGGGAAAGCACAAGAGCATTCTGGGTTAGTTCTAAGGCTCTTTTCTATGTGCATCATTTTTCACATCCTGTAGCTAGGATCTGTCTTTAGAAGGCGGGTGGATGGGATGAATTCTTTAAACAGGCTGGTATATCAAATTATATTTATCATAAAATATCTCAGTTCTATGTCATTTATAGCTGTAATTTAATTACACCTAATATGTTTCCCAGTTGTGATATTGACTATTTTATAGGAATCAGAATGAGCCTTTTGATCATCTGTAGGTACAGCTTCACTAATAGGCACAAATCAAAATGCCTTAGATCAGCTTTGTACCCCTAAGGCATAATGTAAATGATGAAGGGATAGGACTTCATTTTGTCATGTTCTCTTCAAATATCAAGTTATATTAAAGAAAACACTTTTCTCAATCACAGGTGCATGTATGAAGAATGACTGACAACTTGATGTCATCTCTTTGATAAGTCTACTCCCTTGGCATTTTTAGATGTACTTTCATAAATGAGCTTCAATTCGTCTTGCACGGAGTGGAACTGTAGCTCACTGTCTGCAGAGCTGTATTTAAAAATGTGCTTACTACTCCATAATTCACAAAGGATGGGGAAGGGAAAGGAAAAAAAAAAAATTCTTCGTGTATTTTGCTAGAGATCACCAGGGAAATGTGCATGTTTGTTCCTAAAAGTCAGAGCACCACAGGGAGGAAGGCACACATGACTCTGCCCTTCCACCACCAGTCTGGAAATTTGTTTTATGATGTTTTTATGTGCTGCTACTCAGGGGATGATCCTGCACTACCAAAATCTCTGCCTGCCAAAGGAAAAAGGCAAGTAGAGAACATTCCTTAGCTCCAGCGAGTCCTTTGTGCAGCAGGGTGTGCCTCTGAGCATGCCTGGGCAAGCACAGGTACATGCACAGCTCCACACAAACACACAGCATTTTATCTGCACAGGGGGTCTTGCACAGCTATATCACTTAGTTTTTAAAAAATACAGGGTTTTGATGGTGTAAGGATAGGAAGGTCTTTTAATGGTAAGGGAAGGCCCTATAAGTAATGTGAAATACTGAGTGAGTGTGCAGAGGTATGCTTTATATTACATCTATAATATGTGTTCCAGTGGAAGGTGGCCCTGCCCATGGAAGGGGGTGGGAGGAGATGAGCTTTAAGATCCCTTCCAACCCAAACAAATCTGTGATCCTGTGATTCTGATACGGGTGATACACCACGAGTCAGATCTTCAGCTGTTATAAATTGTCAGCTCCCATTTGGCACCTTAGACAACTTTAAAGTTTTACCTCCACAGAGATTCTGCCCCCTTCAGCCTTTGAAATGCCCCGACAGAGCTGCCACAGCACCTGCAGAATCAGACTCATCACCTCTCAGCCACTCCAATCTGAGAACGGTTGCCTACTGTTATTGCTTCTTTGAATTTTAATCTGACATTTAACCTAGCTGGAAATGCATTGCCTCATTTACTTTTTGTGCTCTTCCCCCTTCCATTTACTTCTAAATAATCTTTTTCTTTAGATGATTTTCATGAAATTGCCACTAAAAAGAGTCCCGTTTGAGCTGCCTCATTTGAAAACTGTGAGATAGTGCAAGACATTTGAAGATGTCATTGTAACACATGAAAAGCACTTCAGCCTGCACATAAACACTATCAAGTAGAATTTGAACTGAAGTTATAAGCTAGGCTGAAATGATATTTTGTTAATAATTGTCAAATATTCCACAAATAGCACAATCCTAAATAGCACTATTCTGAGCAATGAGAGCACCATGTAACATGCTGAATTTTTAAACAGAGCTGAACAGAATATAGAATTTCTATTTGGGAAATGTGGACATCTTGAAGTTCAATTTTGTTCAGAAATGGAACAAATATCTTTCCTACAAAAGGAAAATTCTAAATAGATGCTTCAAAAAATAATGTGCGTTTCAAACTCAAAAGTTTAGGTTTAAAATTGTCTTTTTATTTTTTATTATTTAAATGTCAGAGTTTGTTAAAGGAATGACAGTGTATGGGAGAATTTGCTGAGAACAAAAGCATCATCAGAGTGCTGATTTTTTTATCAGTACAATAGAGAAGGAGCTGTTTTTTATATCCTTATGTGGGATAAAGCTTCACATTTTTTACTACTGGCAGATCATGAAAAAATGTGAATAAAAATACAGAATATTTCAAATTAAAGTTTAATGTTGAAATAAATATACAATTTTGATAAAACTAGATCAAGATTTTTTATAAGAAGTTTCAATGAGAAATGTTTACTAAGAAGCAAAAATGAGCAAAGCTACATTTCACTGATATATTCTAGGAGAGGCTTATTTTGTTGTAAATATATTAAACCAATTCTTTCACTTATAATCTCAGGATACATTTATATTCAATCTATGTCAAGCAAGCAGTGAGTTGCTGTTTCAGTATCCACTGTCTTCTTTGGCAAATGTTTTCCCCTGTAATCCTGCTTCTAAAATTATTATTTGTGCTAGGATGTTACCCATGGATACAGCCAGGATGAAACCCCCTTCTCCTGCAGCCCTGAGGAGTTATGGGAGAGACACTCCTGGCTCCAGAGAGGGCAATACAGGAAGCATGGAAAGAGAGTAAGGGAAATGAGGACTGTCAGAATAAAACAAACCAGATGTCACAACTTTTTGCCATTTCTAGACATTCATGTTCTCTCTTAATCCATTTCCATGAATTGCTTGGCAAGAAAATTACCTTCTGCATGGGTTAGAAAGATCTACAGCCCAGTCCTGTGAAAGAAAAGACACAACTTGCTTAGTTACAAGCAGGTGAAGCTTCATCCTGCCTCATGTCTGCCTTCAGGGTCTCAGTGAAGGGCAGTAAAGTAGGAAGAATGATGCAATTTCTTTTTGGTCTGGCTAGAAATCAAAGACAAATGCCTTTAAGAGTTATTCATCAAGAATAAGGAGGAAAGAAAGCAAAACCATGACAAAAATCATGGGAAGGTCTGTATTTCCCCAGCCTGCTCCTGGTTAGGACTGTTGTACCTCCTCCAGGCACTCTCCTGGCTCAGGGCTCTGCTCCCAGACACAGCAGAGCTCCTCTGGGAGCTGTCACTAAAGATTCTTCTCTTGTTTTTCTTCCTTTTCATGATAGCCCAAATTGAATACTTGCCTGGCCTTGTATCTGTCATGTTAGCTTTTTAGATAGTACATGTTACATTCTATACTCCAGTGGTCTGCTGTCCTTCTGTAGGACTTTGCAAGGCTTATTGAGCCTCTAATGGTGGTGGCCTGAGGGAGAACAGTACACAGTTTGCTTTTACATTTCTTCTCCACTTTAAAAATGTGGGAGTTATTAATAATACAAAGAACTGTTCCCCACTGCTTTGATCTCCACAACATTTCTGCTCTTTCAGCCTCCATGTCCCCACTGATGCCATGTTCCATTACTATTTTCATTATTCCAGCCCATAGCCAATATTCTTTTCCCATCTTGTCTGCTTTAACCACAGCTGTAGCTGGCCTTCCCCGGAGGAGAAAGGGGAGTGAGAGAATTGGCAGTGCTGCAGCAGGATCCTTTGAGAGTTGTGAGTGATTGAGGGGCTGTTACAAACCTCCTGGGACTCTTGAGCAGATTTATTTTTAAAGATTTGATCAAAATTAAAAAAAAAAAAAAAAAGAAAGGAAAAAAGGATGCATAAGCTGCTGCCCCCCTGCAATAACCTCAAAGGATGTGCCTCAGAGACATGTTCTCTCCGTGCTTCTCCTTCACTTCAGGGCAGTAATTTGCTGTAAAGCAGAGGCACCAACAAATTCCACATCCAGACAGAGGGTCAGTTCTTCTGCCCATCATGAGAGACAGGAGAGAAAGCACAGCAATAACTGCTGTGGCTTCTCAGGAGCAGCAGACACCATAAAACTCCCCCACCTCGATCCCGATGTTCCACATGGATGACATTTGAGGTGCAGGGGGAGGAATCTTAATTTTCTTTGTCCCTGACTCAGCATGGAGTCAAAGTAATTAACGAGTTAGAAATGTCCAGTTTTGGTGACAGGTTACCACAAGCTCTGGGAATTGTTTTCTGTTTTCTTAAATAAAGGAACACCCAACAAGAGGACTGAGACCTCATTTGAATTTACTCTGTTACTGTGTGATTAGCACTATTTCAAACATTGTAAATAGCATTTTAATAAAGTGTTTTGATTTAGAAGTACTTAACAATCTACAGTAAATCACAAAGTAAGCCATGAAGCCACAATTCTTCATAGGTGTGTGTGTGTGTGTCTATGCACAGAGAGTCTCACCACTTGCAAACAATGATATACTGGGAGTAGACATACCACACAAAGTCAATTATAAAGAAAAGTAGGTTCCTCTTCTTAATTAAATAAATCCATAAATAAACAGGAGACAGCAGTACTGCAAAAGGCAAATGGTTCTTCAGCTCCTGAGTAAGACATTCAGGGGGAAAGAACTGACAAATATGATGCAAGTAGAACATCTCTTCTCATTAAAAAATGCATTTTGCATACAATGGACAAGAAAAAGTAACTTAAAATGTTGTCTCACACTTTATGGAAAGATGTGGTTGCTTTCTGAGGAAATGAGCAATGCTGCCCAGAGAACAGAGTGTTCAGCTGGGCACAGCCTGGCTTTAGTCCTGGGTTTGGTTTCTCTCTTGGGTTTTGGACATGGCCAGGTATCAGCTGGTGATTTTGTCTCCACTGCAAAGCATCCTTAAATTACCTTGTAGGTAGGTGAAATCATTATTATTATGCAAGGAAATTTTTTTTTCATTGCCTGCAGTGCAGATTTTCACACACATTTAAAAGGGAAAACAAAGTTGTTTGCCAGTGTCTGACTCTGCTGAGAAACCTTATCGAGGGAAAATGAAGTTGTGTCAGACAGGTGAAGGACTCTCCCAAGCTATTAATTCATTTTGAATAATTCATTAGCTAACACTCTTAAACTCTGATAGTCCCAGGTAAATCCCAGAGAGGGGTTTGTGGTCGCTGAGCCATGCTATTCATCAAATGTGTTAAGTTTTACATAATAAGAGGATGTGTGAGTGTTTTTAAAGAGATATTTGTTCTGGAACTTGTAATTAGTGCACAGTGTGTAATTGTGCCAGGCAAGTGTGTGGTACCAGAGTGACTGCACAGAATGGCAGCACAACCCCTGGTGTGGCTCCTCTCTATGAGTGACTTACAGTGTCCTCTTCCATTTGAAAATCTGCTGTAGGTTTTGCTTGGCAGACTTCTGACTTCTGAACTTTCAATACAGAATTAAGGCAAAATCCCTTCTGAGCTGGAACATCAGTGAGAAACACAGAGCCAGGGTCTCACCTGATGGAAACTGGGGGGTATTCACTGAAATCAATTAACTCCCGGGCATTGTAAGCCAGGGGTGGGCAAAAGTCCTGCTGAGCTACGATGAAGGAGGATCAGTCTTTCAAAGAGGTGCCAAAGAGATGTGAATACAAAATTTACCTTTGAAATTCTCAGAGGGATTCATGTGCTGCAAACATACTGCCCAAAAGCACCCTCTCCCTTTAAATTGTTACAGGAAAACTGGATAGGCTGCAGTCACTATTTTTCCTGACTTCTTATAGAACCTAAAATGGCCACTGAATTAAACTTGAACAAATAGATCTTTTAAAAACGAAATTAATAAACTTCCTTATTTCTCTGCTATCTAAGTTCATAGCCTTTACTTAATGATGATGCACTTGATTAAATAAAATGAAAGAAAAATGGAAGTTCTTTCAGACATTAAAATTAATAATGAGTTCAGACTTAATCCAAAAGCAATTTAACTTTAAACATTCATATGAAATTAAATGAGCCATTGAATTTGCTATATAAGCAAGCATTAATCTTATCAATCTATGAAGACTGGAATGTTATACAGTGACCCATTAATTTCAAAGCCTAATACAAGGTCTGTTTAATGCCTTTAGTCTATTATAAAGTGTGATTCTACAATATAACTGCTTTTTTATAAACATTTAAACCCCAATTCATTCTATTACTGCCTTGATCATTAGATAATCTGTTCTGACAAGATTATGGTTCAAAGAGATTCCTAAAACATATAATTTCTTTACATCCACATTTGCTCCAAGTTTGAACATTAACACCAACAAAGTTTTTATTAACAAATACAAGGATTTAAACAGTTGGTGTTGGTGCATATGTTTGTTGTAATAAATGTTCAAGAAAAACTAGATTTCCTTTTATCAGGTGCTATTTAGACCAACAATCTTACCTATATTCTCAACTCTATCTCTTCCAATGCAGTGGAGACAGCTGTGCCACAAAAAAGCCACTGCTCATTGAAAACATCTCTAAAAGAAAAAAGATTTTCATTATGAGAGATGCCTTTGGTGTGGTTTATTCCTGTTTGTAAGAGATGTGCTGACCATGGTGCCTTGTCCAAGCATAGAGAAAGACCATGAAGTTTGCTTTCAAAGTTTCTTTACAACACTGCAACTCATGGTGCTTGGCAAACTTAAAATGAAAAAAAAAAAAAAAAAGAAAACTGCCTTTTTTAGTTAATGAGATAATTCAATATCAGCACTTAATGGCACGATGTGTTAGCTCCTGCCATGGAAGGTCATGGTTTGAAATTTCTGTTTCTAATCAGCAGTTGCTCCCACAAAAACCAATCAGAGGGAAAGGTTGATATTTAAATATGTTTATGTTACTAAACAGGTGTTCCAGTTTGACATACTGTACCTAATTCTATGTAATTTTCACAAATCTAAGGTCAATGAGAAATTATACTTAAATAAGACAAAAACAGTTCCAGTGTGGTTGTTAAATGTAAAGAATAACAAGTAGCTTGATGAATGCTATGCTCCTTGAGAGTGCCCTCCAGAAACATCTGCAAAATTCCAGCAGCTTTTTTTGTGTAGAAGTGTATTTTCTTTGCCTGCAATATTTTCCTTGACTTACATCTGCTTGCAGCAGCCTGTGAAATATGGATACAGTACTGCTGCATCCTTGTACAAATAAATTACTGTTATTAACCTTTGAGTCTCCCCTTGTTGGTCCTGTGCACTGATTAGGAATGCAAGGGTATGAGCAGATTACTTGTGTAAACTCATGGAGCTCATTGGAGCATTTCCCAATTTACATTGGAGACTGTGTTAAAATCTGACCTGCTAAGTGGCAATGTATTCTTTTTCAAATAGCTCTCTTGGCATTAAGAACAGAGGGATCCTATTTCAAGGGACAGAAGGACAAAAGAAAAGGCTGGTGGTTATTTAGAGTTACGGTCCAACAGCTGTACTCAAGAGATTATTCAAGCTGAAGAGGAATTCAGGTAATTACACATTTAATAACAAAATCGCTGGTTTTCCTAAGGCTGTTCATGTCAGGGTGTTACTCAGAAGCCTTTCACAGTAGCAAGTGCTTGGTAAACTTGTGAGTCTCTTGGCTGCTGTCAAGGCTGGCTGTGATCATCTGTTTTACCTCTTGGAATCTGATCCATTGGAAGGCACTCAGAGAGCAACCAACGGAGGCAGCACAGTCCCTGCAGCTGCAGCCTCTGTCCAAAAAGTGTGTTTGGGCTCTGGTTTCTCAGAGGTGGGATATCAGGAACTGACAGATCCAAAAACACCTGAGGTATTCCTAAAGTGTTTATTGAAAACACATTTCTTAATTTTTATTGGGAAGTGCACTTTTCTCATACTTCAATGGTTTGATGGATTGTAAATTTTGTTGAATTTTTATTTTGGGAAAAATAGAGGCATGGGCTGATGAAGCACTTTTTTATTTGCTCAGCTGTTATATTTTCTAACAATATTTTTATTTTTCCTTTCAAATGAGGCCTTCTTTTCTATTCTGTATTCTACACTAAAGTGCAGTTGAACCAAATGAAGCATTTTGATTTTTGTCAAAATAAAATCTGTCAGGAGCTGGCCTGAGACAGTATTTTGGTTTGTTACGGTTGGAATCTTCTTTCATGGTGAATTTTGAAGTGATAGGATTTGCTTCCTGAAGGGCGTGAAACTGGTTTTGAAATTACAAATTCTTTAGAAAAATGAAAATGCCATTCTTGTCACAGCTCTGGTGCTTTTTCAGTTGTTCCCTGTTCACTTGCCCTGTGATAAAAATAGGATGTTGAGAACATTTGCCACAAGAAAGCGCTAAACATAAGCAGAGCAGATTTTCCTCATGCAGTTCTGCTTCAATTAGTATTGCACCCTGATCTGGACTGGCTGAATTAATCTGCTGCACGTAAATCTGGGCACTAGCATCACCATCAGCAGTCAGAACTGGCATAATTGGTTTAGAGTAATTAAAAGCCTGACAAAGAAGCAAACTTCAAAAAAAAAAATCCCAACATGCCCCACTCTGGTTACTTCGGTCTAATGTAAAAGGCCAGCTCTTGGGGTTGGGTTTGTTTCAGGCATTTGAATATGGGTTCTTGCCCCAGCCCCTCTCTGGAACACAGGCCACCAGCTAAAGGTCTTCCTCTCTGTCTGCTTGTGACTCTTGCAGCTGAAGGGTAGCAGCACGTTGTGCAAGCAGCAGGTGATGTGGTACAACCAGGGGGTGACTGAAAAATAAATCCTACCTTTGAACTCAGAGTTGGATGTTGCAGCCTACAAAATGAGCTGCTTCTACAGTTTCTGCTTTGGCAGCACCACAGCCTCTCACAGCAGGTTTCCAAAACAGGTCCCAGCCCTGTGCATTGCTCCCCTCTGTCTGACACAGGCTGGTACCACTGCAGCTGGAATAGAATGTTTGCACTGCAGTCTTCATTCAGGTGCCTCAGTATTGACTTCTTGGCAAGGACAGATTGAACCAGCAAGCCATGCAATGAAACCTATTTTCTGCAGGGGTTGTGCAAAATACCTGTTGGAATTTGCCCGAGGCATTGAACAGGTTCTTTTACATAGCAAAAAACTAAAAACATACTAAAACCCTGCAGTCTTGTCAAGTTCTCTTAGTTATCAGTTCCCAGATAAGTGAGTGCACTTCAAACAGTACATCTCTCAGGACTGTAACCCTGGAGCTTTTGCTATTAATTTATTTATTCTTTCTCGGCTTCTTCTGCTTTAGGGGCAGATAAGTTATTACTTATTTGGTTTGTATCCTTTTTTGCTGAGAAATGCTGTTGGCAGAGTCAGCAGTCACAGTCCCACAGCCAGAGAGCTGGGAGTTCCTTTCTGGAGTGAATTTGTGTTGCCTCATCAACATTTCACAAAACTACAGGAAGAGTCTGGTTGGGAGGGAACCAGACCAGGGCTGACCAGGGTTCTCAAACCTCCACCTTTTAGATAATCCTTTATTTGACTCCTGTTGCAGTGCTAAACTACCCTTGCTATGATTTTTTCTCTCTTATATCAAGTCAGAAGTATTTATGAACATATCTGTTGTATCAAGTTCAGGAGAAATATTTCCAGACCAATATTAAAAAGTAAAGAGTACCTTAAAGTAGAAAAAGCAACCAAGGATGCAAATGTGTTGACTTTGGCCTCCTGTAGGGTTCTGAACTGTAGGAAAACAGCACAATTCCATCCCTCAGTGAAAGCAGAGTTTGGGACCCAGCTTTCACCAAATCCTGAGATGTCACAGTCCCCTGCACACTGTGAATAGTGTTAAAGGTTATAATTGATTTCCCTCATGACAAAATCATACTACATAAACCAGTGAACTAGGGCAAGGACCTAAACCTTGTTCCCCAACAAGTGCCATGGCAAGAAAGCATTTTAAAAGTTGTATAGTTTCAACTATTAAGTTTTGGATATAATAATCGTTTTTCAGACACATTCCTGTTTACTTCCACAAATGCATTTGCACAGCACACAAATATGACAGATGGATTTGGGGAGTTCACTTTGCTGTGCAAGAAAAATTCAAGCACACCATAAACCCCAGCCCTTTTAGAGAGTTTTCTAAATAATTGATTTCTAAACCAACAATTGAACTCTCCTAATAATTACTTTGAAGACAGGAGATAAGGTTCAGTTACTGTGTATGCTGGTTGATAATATAAAAAACTTAATGGAAGATGTTTTTTCTAATAAGAAAGTGAGAATTATAAGCAATAAAACCCCAGCATGGGATGTGATTATCAGGAGGCAATATTATCCTTAGGCATTTTGCTATATAAAAACCAAGTTCTACCCGTAAATATGTGTATTTCTTATTAACCACACCCCTACAAGTTTCCAGTTTGATATAGAGTTATTCTTTTTTTAGATTTAAATAGAGATACATCACCTTAGTAAATTGTTTTGGGCTTGAATATTGTAGCCATAAGATTAATATAGTTCTGTGTTGGAGATACTAATTGCTTTCTTTCTCATAGGTGATATTTAGACCTTCCCACCTCCATTTTCAGGGGAATGAACTGGTGGTGAGCATCACTCTGGGACAAAGTGAATCAATCCCTTAAGAATGACCAATCAATCAGCATTGGAATTGTGCTAGAACCAATTCTGTCTCTCATTTCTCATTTCATTAGTTATATTGCCAATATGAATAATTTAACTACCTAAGAAAGGCAGCAAATGGTATTTTTCTGAAGTTATTTCCCAAACTATGGCACAATTGGGTGTAACCAAAAACCTCTTGAGACTTTTTAGGAGGCACAGAGCAATATGAAGTCCTTTTAGGAGGAATATACTATAAATATTATCCTCATGTACATCACCTCTCATCCTTTATCTCTTTCATTCATTCCTTTGTGTTTTGTCCCACCTGAACTCCCTCTTTCAATTCTACATTGCCCTCCATTCCCACAAACTGCTCCAAGCTCTCCCTGCATCTGCTTCAGCCTTGCAGAGTGGGAGTGAGGAGCAGATTGCACACCTTTATCCTTTACACAGTAAGGACAAGATGGAAATGCATGGCTTCACAGAGACAATTTGTCCCAGAGTTTTCTTTAAGACAGGTGTTTTTTCAGTCTGAGTATGGATTATCCAGTCCTGTGACCTGGCCATCCTCTCTGCACTGGGGAAAGAAAACTTACATTATTTTTAGCAGAAGTCTCCCAGGGCAGGAAGGAGAGTGTTCTCCACACCTTGCTTGGATAGCATACTAATGATCTGCAGCTTGTGAAGAAGCCTTTCCCTGCTTTGGCTGGAGGGTGTTTTATGGAGGAAGTTGTGGTGAGCAGCCCAGGAATTTGTCTTTGTGTCTGAGGCTGGAGCCTGTGCTGGAGGCAGAGCCGAGCCCTTGGTGGGTGGCAGGTGGCAGGGCAAGGCTGGAGGAGGGAGCAGTGCCAGTGCCAACCCCTCTGCTGCACACAGGGCTGCACTGCCCAGCTGCTCCAGGAGTGCTCCCAGTATTCCAGGACACTAATTTATCCTGCACTGAGGATCTGACCTGCCAGATCCCCCACGTCTGCAATTAGGACACAGAATTCCAACAATACTCTATCACAATAGGGATAATGATGGCTGAGGGTGAGTGTCTGCTGTCACACTGCTTGCCTTGTGCATATTAATTGGTCAACCTAGTGATGGCTGGCCAAATCCTTTCCTCGATCAAAAGGCACACTGAAACACAGCTGAGTATTTAAACAATGGGCTTTAGAAGTACAGTGTTAGCAACCCAGCCCTTCTTGGGAAAAGAAAATATAACAGCAAGCACAAACCATAAATTCTTACTGGAAATCCTTCTGGAATAACAACGTACAGTGGTTTATACATCAGTTGTTTTTTCACAAAAGCCTTTTTTAAAAAAGAAAGAGACAATGTTATTAAGCACAAAGAAACAGAATTTCTTGACATTCTTTTTTTTTTTTTTTTTTTTTTTTTTTCAAAACCAGTATACTGATCAATGAAAGGAGATGGAAAGTTGACAATATTTTTAGAACTTTTGTCTTTGGGTCTATTTATTTTACTATTAATTAGAAAATCCCAGACTGACTGGCATCAAGTCTCAAGCCAATTAGCATTTTCCTCACTAGGTATGTGCAACGTGCATGGCTTTAAACAGAGAGAGAGTATGTTTAGATTGGATATTAGGAAGAAATCCTTCCCTGGGAGGGTGGGCAGGCCCTGGCACAGGGTGCCCAGAGCAGCTGTGGCTGCCCCTGGATCCCTGGCAGTGCCCAAGGCCAGGTTGGACATTGGGGCTGGGAGCACCCTGGGACAGTGGGAGGTGTCCCTGCCATGGCAGGGGTGGCACTGGATGGGCTTTGGGGTCCTTTCCAACCCAAATGATTCATGATTCTGTATTTCTATAACTTTAAAACTTTAAAACTTTACTTGTTATATGTTTGTTGTGCCTGCTTAAGAAGTTCTGGAAGATTAGGTCACCAGTCTAGTGGACATAAAAAATTATGGTATAGCAATGATTTATTCTCTATTGTAAATTACCTCAGAACAAAATCTCCAAAGAACATTTTATAGATTATCAAAATGATACACAATGCACCAGCTGTGTGGAAAATTATGTTAAATGGACCACCCCTACTTTCATCATATATCCATAACATCCACATCTTTCTATTAATAAATATTTAATTAAAAGTAGGGCCAACAGAGCTGTTCTGGATTTATTCACTCTAATAGAGCCCACTGATGAGCACAGATGTACAGGAGCAGGAGTGGCATTTGGCCAACAGATCACTTCAGTCACTGGCTCTCAAGTTTTATCTCTGGGACCAATGCTTGTGGTTTTACCAATATCAGGAACTGTTGTTAGAGACATGAATATCTTGGGCAGAGGGAACACTGAAATGGTCTCCAGGCCTCCACTGCTCTTTTTGCTGTACTTTCCTATCATGTCATTTTCTAGATTTTACATTTCCACATTCTGTTCCTCAGACACTGGCTTCAGTCTCCATCTCACACCACTCACCAGCACAAGCTGAAGCATTCAGATGACTACAACAGGTCCCTGAGAATGATGGGACTTAGAAAGAGCAGTACTTGTGTCCCTTTTACATGGACTCAAGAACAATTTGAGTCCATGCCCCATTTGTAGAACTTCTTCAGTGTAGTAGCTGATCACTGTCTTAATTTCATTTGATTCTTAGGGATAAACTGTAACACAAGACTATAATAAATTAAAGTTATATCCAAAAATATCCCCCTTTTCCACTTGGGGAAATGTCTGAGTTGTCAGTTTTGTTAATACCATTGAAGAACCCATTTTCTGGGTAAGAATGATGGACACAAGTGACGTTATGGGGGCTCTATTTAGCAGTGGGAAATTACATTTGCTCTCTGGGGTTTCCATATCAGAAAAAAATATTATAAAAGGAAACCAAAAGTTCAGGGTTTCAGGACAACATTTATTTGCTCTGTCTGTGTGTAGACTATCAATCAGCTTGGAAATTACACAGCTGTGAACAAAGCCAACAATTTCTCAACAGTGACATTCCCCTACTGCCTCCCAGCAACCTCCCCCAAGCACACACTTCAAAATACAGCAATGGCACATTGCTCATGCATTTTTGCTTTCTGTGACAAACTTTTTATCAAGTTTAATGGTAAAATTTACAGGCAAGCATGTATATAGAAGATTGTTTGTTGCTTTCTTTGTTTAAAGATCAGGCAGTTTGCACTTGGCAGGGCTTTCTGCTGTTAGCCTCAGTCTTGCCCTTCCCACCTTTCCAGTTTTAGCTTAGTGGTGTGCCTGGGCTGGATAATAGGAGCCATGGGAGTCATTTTATAAAGCCAGGAAATCAAAGGCAGATGTTAAACACAAATTGTACCAATCAAACAGATCTTACAAAAGAGTAGAACTCTCTCCTGTAATTCTATTTGAACAAACATGTCAAATACAGGGACTGGTAGAAATATCATCTTCATCAGGTCCCACTCTCATCACCTGCCCTGCATTTAATCCCTTCCCTGCTCATCAGTGCCATCCCTCGGTTGTGAAATGCCCTGGAAAGACACAATCAAGCCTAACAATCCTTTGCAAAGGGGCAGCAAGCTCCGAACTGCCCAGCAGCACCTTCAGCGTGGCAATTTCCCTGATGGCACCTCCCCAGCAGGGGATGTCAGGAGCTCCCTCTGATTTGCTTGTGTCTTCTTCCTCATGCCAATCATCCAGTCAAAACTGCAAATATTCTGTGCTTTGGAGATGAAGGTGTGAGAGTGGCTGGTACTCCAGATGGATTCCAGCCTACCTGCTCAGGTGAGTCAGCCTGGGGCTGTCCAGGCTCTGTGCACACCCCCATCCTGGTTTCCTGCACAATCCCTGCATCCCACTGCCTTGCAGGGTGAGAACTCCTCCAGCAGCTTTCAATTCCAAAGACATTTCTCATCTTCTGGGACAAGATAGAGGGCTCTGCCTATTCAACCTGCAATCCAGTCTGGCATTTAGTGGTTTGTTAATTTGTCTTCTGATAAGGTTGGGTTTGCAGTGGGTTATTTATACTGAGAATATTATTTCCCAAAATAAACCTCAAACTAACATATTCTAGCAAAGGATCTTAGCTGACCTGACTTAGCTGGCTTTTCCCACAGGGTCTGAGTTAGTGGAGTCTTCAAAGAGTTGGTTTAAAGGCCATTGAAGGCAACAGAAAGATGGGAATTGAGTATAAACAAAGCCAAGCACTGAACTGGGAAAATACCTAAATATTATTGAAGTGTTCTGTGTTAGGATAACTCCACCTATAATGTTTGTAGCATTTCTGAGAACTGCAATTGGGCCTGAGAAAGCTGAATAAAACAGTCACAGCTTTGTAGCTGAAATGTATTGAAAGTGTAGAGGGTTTGCACATCCTGAAGAATTGGCCTAATCTCTTCTGTCTTTAGAACCACGAAGGCAAGAGCAAGTCAAACCATGGCTGTCAGCTGCCTTTACCAAGTGCAGTACCATTTAATAGAAGAAAGCCTAAACTATTCTACTTGTGTAGGACTATAAAAATAAGATTATTGTTGTTCCATGGCCTTACATTTCATCTAAAACTTGACTTAGTGTTCTTGTACTGTTAATAAAAAGAAACTGTAAATCCAATTGGTTTTGGTAATATGAGTGATGCCTGTAAAATACTTCTGTTTTATTAAAAGTATTTAAAAAAAAAAAAAAAAAAAATGAAAAAAAAAAAAAAAAAAAAAAACAAAAAAACCAAAAAAAAACAGAAGGAAAATGCTATTCCAGAATGGCCATAGCAGGAAATTGATTTTGAACCCTTTTATTGCGATTGCCAAAAACATAATTTCAGTAATCCCAGTTCTGATTCTACCTTAATTTTCTACAAGTGTAGCTCCATTTATTTAAGTGGAAGCACCTTGTTTTGTCCTCATTAAACAGATCTAAAATCTAGTGAGACAGAGAATTTTAAAGCTATATTCAAAGCTCATTGAAGTCAATGAGATAATACCCCTTGATATAAAGCAACCCAAATAATTTTAGAATTTGTTCTAATAGGTGAGACTCGTTACACCAGTTGTATACCTGTTTAACTTCATTGATTCTAAATGCATTACTGAGTGTTAGGTTAATTATTTGTAGCATGAGGCAAGGCTTTCAAAATCACCATGGGAAGAATAAGTTCAAATGTAACACAAAACCACAGTTAAAGAACAGATTTCTCAATTTTCTTCAATTTAGCATCAGATCTCATGTGACCCCATCCTGTTGCTTAATGCACTTTTAAAATCCACTCTGATTTCCCAGTGATGAAGGAATAGCAGAACATAACATTGTTTTGCTTCAGGTCTGGTCAAGCGAAATACAGAGTTTTAAAATCTCTAAATGTGCTCTGTTGAACACACTGCATTTTCCTTTTTTCCTCATTGCTGTTTTCAGTCTCAGTGATGCTCCTGAGCTAAACCCATGACAGCTCTCAACCTCTCACCCTTTCAGAAGAAGGAATATCCATGGGAAAACACTTCTCAGAACAAGGATGTTTGGCTCAACACCTATCAGCAATCTGACTTTTTAAGCATTTTATTGTATTGGAAAGATGTTGCAAGCATTAAACACAATTAATGATCCCACCAGGAGAAATTTGTGATACATCAGCCACACAGAGCCTGATCCTGCTGTTATGTTGGAACTGCATCCCACAGTGTCCTTAGCCCGTGTCCTTTGAGCTCAGGAGTGTACCAGCAGCACTGCAAAGCACTGACCCACAGTTTCAGAGGAAGGAGATTATACCTGCAAGCCAAAACCCACTCATCTCCCCCTCGCCCATCCTCACTTCAGACCTGAGCAGAACATGCACAGATTGATGCATCTACACAGCTGCTCATCATAATGCTTTGGCTGTTCCACTCAGCTGTGGAGAAAATATGCCTGGATTTTACTGCTAGGGCTGATGGCAATTTGATTGTAAAACAACATTGCAGAAAATCTCCCTGAACCCAACTCCCCACCTCAAATCCTTTCCAGCCAACCAGCCTCATCCCCCTGTGTTCTTAACCTGATCTTCCTAAAAGGACGTGCTGTTCTTAAAGGGAAAACTTGGACATTCGAATCTGAACTGTCTGTAGTGAAAATAAACAATTTTGGCCAGCTCCAGATCTGTCAGGCTGCATTTAGAGTGAGGTGTTTCAGACTCCCTTTTCCCTGCCCCAGCTCAGGCAAGGGCAGCACTGAGCATTCCTGCAGCTGCTGCCAGCACCTCCCAAACACCTCTCCTGAGCTCGGGGCAGCAGCACAGCTCACCTTCCTGAGCCTGTTCTAGCCTGCCTACTAGCAGGTCTCTAGATAACGAGGTAGATAACATTTTCCTCCCTGATACAAAGTTTGAAAGTTCTTCCTTGCAATTTGATAAAGGTAACATTAGGTTGTCCTGTCTGACAGAGAAGACTGGGATCTGTGGAACCTCTTCTCCATCTGCAGGGGTAACTTCTCTTGACTTTGGAAGCTTTTGTTGCATAGGCATTTTGAGATTTTCCCCTTAAACAACAAATTGTAGTCTGTTGAATCTCAATTAATGGTACTCATATTTAAATAATACATGTTCACATTTTTAAATTTTCAAATGTGTCATGTGGCTGATTCAAGATTTACCTGGCAGAGAGTTTAAAGAAATTACTTCACATGCAGTTGTTCATTTAAATTATAAGTACCCATTACTCTCTATTTCATTTTTAACAACTTCATCATCCACTCAAAGAAATGCCAGACAGCTCAGGTTGGAAAACTGATTTATCTGGCATATGCAAAGATGGACTCCTTGCAGCTTGGGTTTCATAATCAGAGCAGAAACATATTAAGGGTAGGTGTCATATTCCTTGATGTTTGCAAAAACTGTCAGAAGCCTGCATGCATTATGGACTCCTCTTTTGTCACATTACAGTCCTCCAGCTCCCAAAGCAATTTATGTGCATATGCAGGACCAGCTCCTGAGCTCTTAACTCAGGTAAACCCTGTGGATTTCTGCAGCATCTTACCTTAATAAGGACTTCCAGATTCAATCCCTGAAAATAAAACAAAAATTTCTATGAATTGAATATATTTTACAGTGAATAATTATTTAGGGAATTCAGTATTAAAATATTGTTTTGGAACTATATGCATTGGAATATCAAACCAGGATCTGGCTAAGTAATATTTGGATTAGCCTAGCATTGCTATTTCTGTACACTAAAGAGATAAGTGGTACAGCTTTTATTTCTTTTCTTTTCCATTTTTTATGCTTCCTCTAAGAATAGCTTGACTCAAAGGACACTAAGACAAAAGATATTTGTTTTAATCTTTGACAATATGGTCCTTTATGCTGTAGGTTTAAGGGAGTCTAAAACATTGAAGGGAGATTTTGAAAAGTGTTTTGCCTCCAAATGATGTTGCTGGGCCCCTGGTGGGCTTCTCAGAAGTGCTGAGATGCCTGACCCAATGTTTTCTACATTTCTCCTTCTGCAAGCCAAATTCATCCTCTGCAACTTCCAGTTGATGGTAGGGCAGGTCCTGACCTCCCACCACTGAAAAGGCTGAAGGAGCAGAGTAAAACATAATTATTTTGGATTCATTGCAAGAAATGCCTGCTGTGATTTTAGGGGCACTTAAGAACATTTAGAATTCATCTTGTGTCAAGATTCAGGGAAAATCACAGGCTTATTGTCTGAGGTGAACCAACAAAAAGGTTATTGGTTAAAGAAAAAAACAGGTAGAATTTAAATTAAATTTTCAGTCTTCACAATGAAATTTCACTGCCAAACTTTGTAAGTCCCTTCTCTGGTCAGGGGGGCAGTGGGAGAAAAATGACCACAGGAGTGGTAAAGAACCTAATCAAATAATTTTATTTGTAACTGGTTATTGCAATAGTATTCATAGGATCACAGAATCATGGAATGGTTTGCATGGGAAGGGACCTTAAAGCTCATCCCATTGCACTCCCTGCCACGGCCAGCGACACCTTCCACTATCCCTGGTTGCTCCAAGCCCCTCTGTCCAGCCTGGCCTGGACATTGCCACTCCCAATGCACATAATATGAACACCAGCAGCACAGAAGCTTTAGAATTCTGCTGCTGATTAAGTTCATGCCCAGATTTCTGAGACTTAGTTATCCTTGCTAACACAGTTTCTGGTTTTCCTGTCAATTACTTCAATGTAACTGTCTACTTACCCCTGTAAATCAGCATCTCAGGGTTCAAGTTCATGAACTATGCAGATTCTCAATAAATGAAAGCTTCCCTAGACTTTTAATTGCTTTGAAGAACCCCTAGGAGAGGATCAGCCACAAAACTCGTGTAATTCCTGTTGCCTTGGGTCAGAGCACTTCCCATTCCTCTGCCTTTAGTTTGCTGATCAGCCATGTGCAATCTGGCCTTAAACTGGCAGCGTGATCCTCATTTTCCCAAAGTGGAGGACTTTTGCAATCAGCTGCTTCTATTTATGCAGACAATAACAGACATGATCAATGAATAACACTTAGGCTCTCTTTTAAGACAGATCTATTTTCAGCTGGTGCACAAAGAGCTGCTTGTCACCATCTTCCTGGTGTTTGCCAGCTCAGCATTACCCCGAGCAGGCACAGAACAGGAAACAGGGCAGGCAATGCGAGCACAGAATCGTCCTGTCTGTGTCCCTGCTCTGCTGCTGGTAGGGAGCACTGTCAGAACCAGACCCACACTTCGTGGAAAAACCCCACAAACACTGAAACATGAGTTCTGCCACACCAGAGAGGAGATGGATGCCTTTTCCACTTGGGATAGATTTAGCACGCAGGACTGTGGCATTAAGAGGCACAGATAACTATAAAACCTCCATGTCAGATGTTAGAAGCAGCCTTTGATTGTAGGGAGGTTTTTTTAGGGTAAATTAATCCTGTAAGGAAGCTAACCTGGGGACCTCTCCATTCCATGGCAGCCAGGGTTTCACTCACACCCTTCCACTGGCAAGAGACAGACTCGGGTGTGATGCACCCCTTCTGTCTGACACTCTGTCTTTCTGTCTCTGCCTCGCTTCCTCTCCCACCCCAAAGGAATAAGTCCACAAACAGCATGATGAGCTGCAGTGTAATTCTCTTTTTTACCACTACAGATATCCTGGGCCATCACTGATCACACATGCAGTACAGACAGAAGGTACATGGCTGAAAATTACAGATTATATGATTTTGGTAGCTGTAAGTACCCATTTAGACCCATACTATCTTGATTTCAGCTATGCCCAAAACATATGTATAATTCATTAGTCTTCATCTTACACCTTCAGCTCCTGAGTAACTTGTCAGGTTTTATTCTTGGTCAATATATCAGGAGCAATGATGTTCTGTGCATAAGATTAAAACAGGATAAATGATATTTAGTGATAATTTAAAAAAAAATCTTCAGTGGGCACAGATTCTCTTCCAATCTGTTCTGGTTTTGCTTTTGGCAATAAAATTTTATTGAAGCTTAGGAGTTCTCTTCTGAAAGAAATGACCCTTATTCATCTTCCCTCCTTTTGGCAGTGCTAAGAATGAGTTTAATGGATAAGGCAGACAGCTACTTTCAGAGGAGTTACTTAAAAATACACCAGGTGAAGGCATCCATTGGAAATCCAGTGCCATTTCAGGTCCTCTTATGTAAAAACACCACACCACAGCATTTCAGGGGTCACCTCAAAGCAGGGGGTGCTGCTGCAGGTCTCTTGCAGCTGGCTCCACAGCAGTGTCCCCTGCCACCCACCTGGGAAAGGAGACACCTCTTTGTAGCTGTGCTCAGCTTCAGGACAGAAAGGCTGGGGGCATCACAAGATGCTGGGATGGGGTGGGGTTGTTTTGGGGTCTGCCCACAGGTTAAGTTGTGGGAAGTCTGCAGAAAGGTGTCATGGGCCCACTAGGACTGCTAACAAATTCTCTCATCAGACTGAGGACATGCATACTTTGATTTAGAAAAATTTCATTTCACAGAATAAGCAGAAAGTCTTGAAAAAACATACAGTTTTTGTGTGGGAACATTCAGGGAAAGGTTAGAGAATAATGACTCATTTGTGATCGCTCCAGACTGATTCCGTTCAGTTTTGGCAGAAGGTTCTGCTCATTTCTGTCACTGAATCCTAACTCTCCATATTACACTTTCTGTGGGAGATCTGTTAACATGATTGCTAATAAGATATTGTTCTTTTTCCTTTGTCAGTTTTTCAGAGAAACGACAGATTCTTGAATTTTTTTATTTTTTAAGGAGTCTTTCTAAGAGAGTACAAATTAATGTGGAATCTATCAAATGAGAGGGAAGCTAAAAGGAAATGAAGGGAGTGATGCTAAATGTGCTCGCAGTAGGCTTTCTTTTTCTTGCACAGAAAGGTGACAGCCAGGAAGGGAATAGCTCTGGGACATGATCCTTGCAGGCTCTGTGTGCAGCACCTGCACGTACAGAGCCTACAGACATCATCTTGAACAGCCTGAATAAAGACCAGGCTGATCTGCAGCCTCTATGATAGACTGACTTCAGTGTGAGATATTTATAAATCATTCTTTCATTCTCAACAATGCTTTGGCTGGAGCCAGAAAGGACAGAACTCCTGGCAGCCTGGCCCCTTGCCTGGTGTGCTGTGACTGGCATGTAATCTGTCACTCCCCATCATCTGTGGGGTGGTGATAGGAAAATAATGCTCCTCAGCTTGCCTTAGATCACACATTACTCTCCTGAATACAGCTCCCTAAAGCTGTGAAATGGCCTTTAGAAAGTGTCTTTGTTCATTTTTTTTATTCAGGAGAATGGGAATAAATGATAAACAGGCTGGAGGGAAGGAGAGCAAAACACACATTAGAGACCTGATGAGAGAAATTGGCTACAAGTGAGACTTCGGTGTGAACCAATGACCTTTCTGCAAAGAAAACCCATGGTGAATATGAGAGACAGAATAGGTGCAAGGGCTGGGCTGGGCACTGGCTTGGGCACTGGCTGTGAGTGGCATTTCCTGAGCTTTAATCAGGGTTTAACCAGTCATGCTCAGTTTATCCCCAGGAAATCGGTCTCCTTCCATCTCTCCACTCTCTAGAAAATAAAATTCCCCATGTGAAGCTCCTCTGTACCAAACGTGTGTGGCAGCACAGGGTCACACTTCCATCTGGTGACTTTGGAGTTACAGCAATACAAATCCTGTCACAGTAATACTATAATATCATAAATACACCAACCATGGACCTTATTTACACAGATCTACAAAAACACATCTTTTTGGATGAGTTGAGGATCACAGTTCCTAAAAACAAAAATACACTAAATATTCTTTTTCCAGGCCATTTTATTTTGATGACTTGTTTACATTCCTTTTATGCTTTAAAAACTCTATAAGATTTGCAGAGATGCCAAATTGAATTCCTTCTCTCTCACCCCTCCATCACTCCTTGGTTCCAGGGCACCAATCCTCTTTGTTTCTTGATTTGTATACAGTGAAGTTGCTGATGATCTTTAGCATATTATAATGCTCTGCCTGAGGTCTTAACCTTGGTGCCTCAAATGACATTTATGTAAATTGTCACCAGAAGTTTAGGGCAACTATCTTTTCTTCCTTAAGAACATGTCATACTGACGTGGCTTTATTTGTATTTCAAAAAGAGATGATTGATTAAAGAGGCCAAAAATAATTTAGAGTGATATTCACAGGACCTCTCACTGGAGACACTGCAGAATGAGTCCCCCATATTTTGCATTTTAATTCGTTTCTCAATAAACTTTATGTGTCCACAATTTGGCTGACCCTTTTCATGGTTCACTAGGCAAATTCCTGAATGTCTTCTCACCATCCCTTCCTCTTTCCAAGCCAGGATGTGGCAGGGGAACTCCAGCAAGGAGATGAGATATCACCCAGGCTTGAGAGAGGCTTCTCTGGCCATCAGAGGTGCCACTGCCAAGGGGGCTGAGCTGGTGGCTTCCTTCCCCTCGTCAGCTGCACTTGCACCATTTTGTTCCAGCAGAACTGTGCAGCTGCACAGCAGGTGACACCCTCAGGGGTCCCATTCCTCCTAGGACAGGGCTGCCAGTGGCTGGGATGGAGGCAAAATGCAAACCAGACCCATTTGATTCATGCAGATGGATGCAATGTCCACTGAAAGCCTATCTCATTATTCATGTTTGAGTCTGTTTATCCTCTGAGCTCCCTTCATGTTCTTTATTGTTCTCCCTGTGTAGTTAGGAAATACATTTTAGCTCAGATTTATACTGGTACAGACATCAAAGCACTGACCCACAAAGCCCAATGTAACAGGTTGTTTCTTTTGTACCACAATAAAAGACCCTGATTTATTCTCAGCTTTCCTACTAGGAGAGAAGAAAATATGGAGGCCCAAACTACTTGGGTGCCTTCCAAAAATGTGGCTGATTTTACTCAGGTCAGTGTCCAGAAGCCGTGTGTCAGATATTATTATTATTACTTTATGGTAAATGTCTCCATAGCCCTGCAGAGAGCTGAAGCACCTCAAGCCATGCAACAATTTCCAAGATATCTTGTCTCAAAAACAGAGTTTACCAGAATGTCTGGTAGCAGAAGAAATTCCACTTTAAAACTGGACTGAATGATCAGAAATACCACACAGAAATGAAATTCCCATAGGATGGAGCCTGGACATTTCTCAGAGGTATTTATCATCTCCCCAAAGACTGTTGATGGAGAAGCTACTGGAGCAGTTTGTGCCTGAGTTTGTGTCCTTTCCTCTGCCTCAAAGAAAATTCTGGAATTTAGCTAAAATGAGTATTTTACCTGCTCCCTAACTTGTAAGGACCTGTCTGACCTCCATGCCACCAGTCCTGCCAAATTCTTGCTTTACCTGACTCCTCCAGGGACCTCGAGGTTCCCTTTTCCCTGCCATGTGCTGTGAGGGGCGCTGGGGAAGAGGGATTTACTGCCTGCTGGAGACAGCCCTGGACACTCAGACTGCAGCCACTCCTGACAGCAAAATGGTCTCTGGGAATGTGGAAATAATGGAAATAACCAGCTCCAATAACTAGCTTGAAGACAGCATGTCAGTGGCTGGCATGCAGGAGTATGCAGCATTTGTTCCTGTGATTTGCAGGATAAATCAAATACCTCGGTTTATGATTCATTGTTAAAGGCTTCTTTTGTGTACTCTCTTCACACACAGTTCTTAACACTATTTAGGGATTATCTGAGGGCCCATTACCACCTCTGGGAGAGGTAATGAGGGGATGCTGGAGATTCTCACGCTGCCCGCTCGTGTGGAACAGAACAAAAGGGTCACCTAAGTTACTGCAGAGGGTTCCCTATGAAAGAGGAATGCTGGTTACAGGCACAGGATGAAAAAAGGACCTACCAAAATGAAGTTATATATTTGTTCAGGCTCCTTTCATTTAAAGCAAAAGACAAATCCCAGTTCTTTGCAGAGGCTTCAAGGCAAGGACCTACCTATTGTCACTGGAACCCAGAGGTTAGTGCGGAGTAACCTCATAAGGAAGCTGGAAGTTTTTCAAGAAAAAAAAAAAGGAATATGATGTACTTTCAGAAATAGAATTTGGGTGAGAGTGGTTTTGCTTACAGACCTTTTAACAAGTGCTGGCCTGCCTGTTCAGGCCTGAGCTTCTCCACAATCTCCACTTTTCTCTCTGTGGATGGCTAGGCTTCCCTCCCCAGAAGGAGCAGCTGTATCCTGGCAGGGACCAGCACTCTGCTCCCCCTGGGCTGCCTTCCCAGGGATGTGAGGGCACCCAATGGCTCCTGAGACCCAGCTTTCAGCAAGGACCACCTACATTCTCCACTTGGGTGGTGCACCATCATTCACTTTGGCAATGTCATCATGATCACAAGAGCTGAGAGCAAATCTAACTCCCCCGGTGCCTGAATTCGAACTGTGTTGCACCTGCAGTCACAGATTTAATCTGTGCTTGGCTGGGGCAGGTCTCAGTGACAGGGATTCACAGTGCTCTCT
This sequence comes from Lanius collurio, assembly GCA_020086605.1. Taxonomy (NCBI): domain Eukaryota; kingdom Metazoa; phylum Chordata; class Aves; order Passeriformes; family Laniidae; genus Lanius; species Lanius collurio. The sequence continues at coordinate 918,177 of JACBWW010000022.1, forward strand.
CACAGGGACAGTGCTGGCTGAGGCACCGTGGGCAGGAGTCTGCCATACACTCTGTTGTTTCAAAATGGCAACGTTTTGAACATTTCATATTTATGACTCTATAAAGAATCATTTTAATCTGACATTAACGTCTGAGTATGATTGCCTGAAAGACAATAGCATTAATGACAAATACTGATATAAATCAAACCAACTGATTTTCAATTTCTAATTAAAGATGACACTGAAAACTCAAGAGACATATGGAGACAAACACATTTCTTTGCAAGAAGAACCAAAACCATATGGAGAAGAAGTGCAAAGATATCAAGCTAAAATCTGAACTTCTTGCCATCTGAAATGTCTGCAAAGGGAATCCTAAACTGATCATCTTCCCATAAAAAGTCATTTACCAGTCTCTTCCACAAGCCAGTGAATAAGATGTGAGACATCTCAAGCTGTTCAGAACAACTGGGAATTGATTGTACGTAACCTACACTGCAATTGTTTTACCAGTTGAGACCAAGAGACAGATGGCATGAATATATTTAAAGATGGGGACAAAGCTGATGTGACACTGTGCTGGCTTGCTGAAGTGAACAATGTGAGCCACAGATTTGTTATCAGATGAAAAGGATTTCGTTCAGAAAAAATGGGTGCCAGTGGTCTCCAGATGCTGGGGACTGGGAGAATAGCCTGCTACTCCCAGAATCAGCCCCACCATCTGCAGTTCCAGTGATCAAACTTCTAACTACTCCCTCTGTGCAAATAAGCCCTGGAATAGGTATGGCTTTCATCGTGTTGCAGAGGGGGTTTGGAATGTGCACACAGGGCCTATAAGGAACAGCCTCGCTGCAGGCTGCTGATACAACTGTTATATTCCAGGCTATTTCACAAGTCAAATATTGGGAATTGCCTTATTAAAGCAGCAGTGAAAGAGGGAGAGAAATTTTAAGGTTTTTTAGACGGTTTAAATGATCTTGTGCAACACTGTAGTCTTAACTTGCCTGTTTGTAAAGAGCTCATCCAGCCTCAGTGCCTGATTTTTGTTGCACTTTGACATAAAGCCATTTGCAGTACTGAGATTCACTTTTGCTGTGTTTATTGTATCATCAACTGCTTGTTTATGTGAGGTGGAAGATGAAGTGGTTAGCTCGACTACGTGTTTGCTGGGCAGGACACAACTCTATCTGTAACCTGATGTCTCTGTTCCTTCCTCTTAATGTTCCCTTCTCTCTAAGGCCTTTATTTTGTTGCTTTAATGACAGTTTAAGCTGCAGCTTTAAAAATGAGTTAACTTCACATTTAGATTAGTTCCCATAAACCAGATTTTTAAAGGGACCTGATTATCTCCCTCGTTTGTAAGCATAATTTTGTTGCAATAACTGAAGATACAAGTTCTGCCAACTCAAAGCCTACGGAGCTACAGAAATGAGGGCTGGGGTCAAGTGTATGGACTGTGCCAGGGCACTGAGGACAAGCCATGCTTTTATTTAGGTCAAGGTGAAGCTGTTCGTAGGAAGGAAAACACTCCTCGGAAGACCAAAGATCCTATTTTAGCCTTGAACAAATGTTTTCTCTAAAGAAACTCAACAACTTTCATGACACAATGGCCAGGAACAAAGTTTTTACTCTCTTGCAAGAAAAGCAACTTGTTATTACCACAAAGCTGGGGCAGCTCCAAAGCAGCAGTCAGAGCAGGAGCACAGCCAGTGGCCTTACGTGGCTTTCCAGTGTTTCCACAGCAAGGGAGCCAATGCAAATCATTTTTTTCAGTTCATCTCCAGTCAGCACTGTGGTTTGAAGGATGCATTTGTGGTCCCCACAGGTCTGCCAAGGATCAAAGTGCCTCACTCCAGATCAGGGTATTGGGCTGAACATTAAGGTAACTGCCAGATCCAGGAGACCAAACTGGCCCAGCTGCCCTAAATTCTGTGAACATCAAGAGTGGGGAGAGGTCAGCCAGGGCAATATTTGCTATGCAGGCTTTTTAATAAACCCTAAACATGTTTTTTGTGCACCCACAGACTACTTTGTCAGTAGTCCAGCGTGATCCAAGCTTTGTTAATAATGGATTCAAAATGGAATCCTTGCTGAGTTTCCTCTTGTCCATCCCCTGTGCCATAGGCAGGTTTCTGCCATAGGGAAGAAACCATCTCAAATTGGAACATCTGATCAAACACATATTTAGCATTAGACTGTGTCAGCAGAGAAATATCTCAGCTCTACAACAACGACCCATGTCCTGTGTTTGCTCACATTCCAATTTATTAATGACATGCTGTGGGAAATTTTTAGGAAATAACTACAGTATTTTTCTTACCCATCTTAAGCGTTGTTTCATGTTGCAAAAAAATAAGCCGTGTCCCACCACTTCCTTTTGATGTTGTGTTTACAAACATAAAATGACAGTTGTGGCAAAAAAAATAGCCCCATTACCACGACTAATTGCTTATGGGTATCAACAGTGAGGACTCTTAAACAAGCACTCCAGAAGAGCTCAGGGCAATGTTAGATGAGAGAATCAAGAAGAAAACTGGAGTAGAAGGTGTCCATTGCTTTTATTTTGTGCTAGAAAAGAGGTTCTATTTATTGCTCAGGCAGCTAGGCAGACTGGCTTCACTTCTCTTGAAAGATGACAAGTTCATAGCCTGAGGTAGAAAGTCTGCATCATCCCCTTCTGTTCTGCCTTACCAGAATAGCCTTAATGACCTGGCATCCAGATCACACACAGCCGACTCTCTCTTTACTCCTTCCAGTTCTCAGCAATTCCAGGGTCCGTTATGTAACCTGACGGGTGAATAAGCATCTGTGAAGGAGTCTGATATGTGTCATCCTCCATGTGGCTGAATCAATCTCTGCCAAATCTTCCTGGGACACCACAGCAGAATAACTGGGTAAATCTAACGCTCGCCTGTGGCTAACAACTTTCAAAGTTGAAAGGCACCCTGCTTTTTGTTTTCTGAAAACCTTGGGATGGCAGGGGAGGGAGAAGTGATCGCCCTGGATGTGATAATGGCAATAATTTGATGGTGTCGGGTGTTACTTGTAAGCTGACAGATCTCTAGAAACATTGAGGTTAAGGCTTTGAAGGTGGTTCCATAAGAAAAAAGGTACTTGGGTGATCCAGGGCTGTTTTTTTTCTTTACAAGATGAAATCCTGATGAAGTCCCAGATGAAGGCACATCATTGTGTTAATGTAATTACAGAGAAATAAGGACATGCAAGGGATTGTGTCAGAAGTATTAGAAATCACACTGAAAGAGTGAGAACAGGAAAGGTTAACATTTCCTTGTGCTAGTCAACATTAAAACTCGACAGAATCAGAAGAAAGTGACACTATTTAGCACGCCAAACAGTGTTATATCTCCACAGACATATCACTGCCAGATAAATCAGCAAAGCCAGGAGAAATGGGTAAAAAAATATCAGCTCTCCAGAATTTTTTAAAACTGGGCAAATTCTATGCTTTTAAATTCTGTGTCATGAGTAGGAATATAATTCATAGCGTTCCCACTGTTTTTTTCTAACCTGTGTTTTGCAATCAGCCTCATTATTCTTGTTGTACAAATGAATTGACATTTATTATCTTTCAAGCATTTCTATTTTTTTTTCCCCTGATTGCAACTGATTTACTGAAAGGTCCTTGGAATATCATACCAGAAAGGAAGCTGGTTAAGTGCTATTGTTACCAACAGCATAAAACAGAGACATCAGCAGAGTCCAGTGCTACAAGGCCACAGATCTTTTTGTCAGTGAGAGTTCAAGGGAGCCTGTAGCCACGTACTTAACTTCTGCAGATCTTTGTGTCTTAAGCACTGGCTTACTTAGGTGCCTGACATTTTGCTTGTGCCTATCACAGCATCCAAGAGAGCTGCAGAAATACACACTCAGACAAGAATTAAAAAGAATATATTTATCAAAATTAAAGCCTTATATAAATAGGCAAAGAAAAGGCCTTACATGTTGAGAAACAAATGCAGATCATAGGATGAAGAGACAGACTTAGACTTTGCTAAATATATCTGGATTCAGCAGGAACCCATCTGATGTGAAATATTCCTTCCAGTTTAATATGAGATAAGGGTAGAATTGGGAATTTGCTTTGCTGAAGACAAAAGTCCTGCAGTCTAAATGAAACTGGGAAGTTTGCTGAGAGGTTCTGACAGTGTAGTCAATCAGTTTGTAATGGGAGAATACTGGGATATCCTGGAGGGCTGTGGATAGAGATTGCAGCAGTCTGGGTTTGAACCGGGGAGTGAAACTCTGAAGAGCTGCCAGCAAAAAGAAATGAAAAGAAAAGGACAACCGGTTTTGTTGGAGCCTTTCATTAAAATATTGGCAGCTGCTGATGCATAACAAAAGCTCTGCTTGTGCTATGAGATATTAGAATGGAAAACCAAGGAGGCAAATGTTCTCTTCAATTGCAGTGCAGGAGTAAAGGGCTCCCAGTCAGCACAGAACACCTTAGAAAGGAAAAATTTCAACAATGCTCTCGTCAAGTATTCTAATCTTTCTCCATTCTGTTAAGGAGCAGTAATTCTCCTTCATTAACTGTTTCTAGATTATTGGTGGAGGAGAGGAAGTCTTTTAAAATTTCCTGTTTGGTTTGTATTCTAAAATTGTTGTGTAGCTCCAGATAAACCTTGTAGGAAGCTCTCCTGTTATAAAGATAACTTCCCATATGAAATTGCTCATGACTGGAGAGGCAAAATAGAGTGGGCTTGACACCTGAAGCAGGAATTCAGATTCTTTATTATACTTGAAACACAGGGAAATGTTAATGTTTTAATGACCTTTACTGTCCTTAGTATTTGCAGATGTCTTCTAGTTGTAATCTTAATGCTGTTGGTCTTGCAATGTATGGCTTAGGGAATTAACAATGACATTTTATATCCTGAAATGCCTGGTACACATGAATTGGAATTTTATCTCCATGTGATTAATCATCAGGAAGTCACACAAGATTAAAATGAAATAAAATGAAATGAAATGAAATAAAATAAAATAAAATAAAATAAAACAAAG